>PVKZ01001142.1:0-472010 GCA_004027375.1 Macroglossus sobrinus | reverse complement strand
AGTCTCACCTTTGTGCAGATTCTCAGTAGTCAACAGTAGTAGGAGAGTGGCATTTAACACCCTGAAATATGTGATAGGGTGGGACTTATTCTAAACTTGTTGCCTTCACAGAATTTTTAAGTATTGTTTTTATCAATCAATTTCATGTAGTAATGATTCAAACTTGAGTTTTCTATTTGGAACTTAGGAAAAAGAGATGTGTTAGGAGAAAACAGAGGAGTGAGAAACCCATTCTGAATTTTTCCATGAGGGTACCCAGTGAAATAAAATGAAGACTTTACATTGGGGAAAAGGGTGATCCCTTTGGAAGTGATAATGAGGGAACTCCAAGTGCTTTATCTGTTAACCCTGAGGAGAGTTTCCTGACTCCACTTACAGGGAGCTCAGAAAAAGAGTGGGGGCTACAGTTCACTCACATGGTCATTAACCACCCTGTCCTCATTGCCAGAGGAGGTTGGTGCTCCACAATCAAGCAACATGATAGCACCTACCTGTTTTAATTAAATTTAGTCTTGTAATATTTAAGCTGATATACGTAGCTATTCTATCTTATTCTTAACATGTTAGGTCATCTTTTGGATTCTTGTTTTTTCCTGCAGCCTCATGGTACAGAAGAAAGATAATAGGTTTGTATTTAAGAGGCCTGCTTGATAGCCTCAGCTCTAAACATGTGAGCCTTCTGACCTAGCATACTTCTTTCAATCACCCTAATCCTTACTTTTTCATCTGTTAAATGAGGATTAAATTAATCTCATTTAATGATGTAAACATTAAATGAGATAATGCATGTTAAGTTCCTGGCACATAGCAAGTGCTCAATTCATGTTACCTGTTAGTATTCTTATTTTTATTATTGTATTACCATATATATAGCCATTATTAATATTATTACCGGTATATTAGAAACTGAAATGAGATCTCTAATGCAAAAATTGATAAATCTCTCTTCCTTTCTTCCTCTCCTTCTCTCTCCTTCTCTCTCCTTCTCTCTCCTTCTCTCTCCTTCTCTCCTTTTCTCCCTTGTGGCAATACTCTTCCCATTCTCTTTTTCAACAGACTGGAAGTCGGCATATTGTAAAACAGTTGCAGTTCACCAACTGGCCAGACCATGGCACTCCTACCTCAGTAGATGGTTTTATAAAATTTGTTCGTTATGTGAGGAAGAGTCACCTTACAGGACCCATCATTGTTCACTGCAGTGCTGGTGTGGGCCGGACAGGGGTGTTCCTATGTGTGGATGTTGTGTTCAGTGCCATTGAAAAGAACTTTTCAGTAAGTGTGTGAATTAAACAAACAGATGCTGATAGTAAACACTCTATTTTTAGCCTCCTAATAGCTTAATACTAATATTTGGCCTTCAAGAGCAACTTAGTAAATAACATATGAGCTTTGGATAGCTGCTTCTCACTTAACTGCTGCAGGTTCCTAGAGGTGGTTATGAGGATTAAATTACATAATGCAAATGAATGACATAGGACAGTGTCTAGAACATAGTAGGTACACAGTAAATGTGAGTTTGTTTTCTTTTTTTCTTCCCTCCAACCCACAGATACAGTTTTTAGAATCTTATTAGAGAACGTCTATGAAGTGTGCTTGTTTTTATGAACAGAAGTACATGCATGTAAGAATGCTGTGAAAATGTAGACTTCAGAGTTAATAATAGATCCCTATGTTTGACTGCCAGTTTTGCCACATACTGAAGATTTTTAGTGACTTTGTGCAAATTGCTTGCCTCTCTGAAATCCAGTTTTCTCATATATAAACTAACAATAATAATACAGTTGGGGTTGAGTAAATCATTAGCAATTCTTTACTTTCCTCCTAAATTTGGAACCAGCTAAGAGATAGACAAAAGAATTAGACATATGGTGATTATACTATTACCCTTATTTTTTTATTAAACTAATTAGAGAATATGACTTTAGATCTGTGACTAAAAAGACTTACTTACTGAATTGTTTTCCTGTGTTGCAGAAGTGAAAGGAAGACATGTATTTACTTAGTAGGCATTTGTGATTACGATAATTACAAGGAGTATGAAAATCCTCACCTCAGTCCTGAGAAAACAAGGGCTATGAGGCACTTGCCCTGGTAGGCAAATTCTGCAGTGTTATGTTGGTGTCAGAACAAATGTTAGCCTCTTTGCTCTCAGTTTTATGCAGTTATACTCCAACAGTGACAGACTCCCCCCTGTGACAGTAAATGGCTACATGGGTTCTAGAACTCACCATCCTCAGGCCACATTATGTGAGAGGGTAGAAAAATAGCCTCTTCCAGTAACTCTTGGAAGAGAAAGGAAATTTCTTTTTTTCAGAATCTTGAGCCCAGTATCTCCTAGCATTTCACTGTTTCAGTTATAGCCCCTTCCCTGAACGAGCTAATGTGGAGATGCTGGTCAATTTAGGTCAGTCAGGAGTGCTCCAGGCCATAAGGTTGATAATGAGAGAGGAATAGGTTTCCAGAGCAAACTCAGGGCTTTATTACAAAACAAAACAAAACAAAAACAAAAACAACAAAGAAAAACAATGAATATAAACTAGTTGGCAAAAAAAAGACTAGTTCTCAACAATGCTGAAAATTTAAATCAAATGTTATCTATTGTTTTGTCTTTTTAGCAGAAAATACATTAGTATAATTTTCCTTTTATATATTTTCTATCATAATTTTTGTGTAGTTTGTTTATATTTGTCTATTTTACATTCCTTATAGAAGCTGTAGAAACTGTAAATATTATATTTCATGATCCTAAGGAGCAGTTTTTTCCCCACGTTATACTTTCTTTAAACTCAAAATATGTTTTATAGTAAGTCGTCTGTCAGTTTAATTGACAATGTTTTTCTTTGTAGTACATAAAATAATGATATATTTTACAATTAAGGATGCTTAGATTTAATGAAAAAGAGGAAATATATCCCTTGTTTCTTTATTGGCTTTCTATAGAGCTTTGAACTGTCAAATATTCTTACTGATGCTCCTCTCTACTCTTTCCAGAAATTTTATCCACCAGAGCTACATAAAGTGTGGTCTTGGACCAGCACCAATCTGTGGATATTTGTTATCTGCAGCAAGATATGTTCATAGAAATTGAGAGTAAGCATTTAGAAACTTTCAGGGCAGTTTGATGTATTGCTGTGATATTCAAGAGGATGATCAGTGGATTGGTGGTGTCAAACAGAGTGTGGCTCAGTGGGCATGTTGTGGAACTCACATGGGAGTCTTACATGCTGCAAGCTACCTATCAGTCACATGTGGCTGGACAAGTTGTGACCTGTGACATTTTAAGATTAGTTTATCAATTATAATGCTCAAGGATATTAAAACCTGAGACTATGTAACCACCTATTTCTCTTTATTAATAATTTTATAGCCTTTTTCATTTTTAATCAAGGCTGCTTAAAAATCCTTGAAACTCTGGGAACAAGTTAGCCCTTATCTTGCAGAAACACTGAGAATGCTCTGTAGTTCACCCATTCTCCACAGAACTTTCTCCTCTCATCATCTTCAGTGTGCAATAACAATTGTTAATTGTCAATTACCATATTTTCACATAATGAAGTGAGTAATCTAAAATTTTATACATTAGTCTTTACATAATTAAAAATTCTTACTATATCATTAAGTACACAATTTAGTACATCTAGCAGTTTTCTTTTTCCTTTTTGTATCAAAAATGTCTTGATGAAGCAGTGTGTCTATTATCCTTTTGGCAAAAATTCCTTAATCTGTGTAGCTACCTTAGACTGTTTTTTGGTCATTGCTGCTCTACTACCAGAATATAATCCTATACAACACTTAAGCTCTAAATCACATTTCTTGACTATGTAGTACTTTGCATTTTTATACAGTTTAGAACTAGTTATGTTTGTCAGTCATCAAACTGAAAAAAAGAATTCTTCCTTAGTGTCACATCATGTTCAAATTACATATCCTGAAAGAATCACTATGTTAGCAATATTTATGCATTCATTAGAGTGCAATGGTAAATAATTTGCTACCTTTGTTTTATAAATTGGTACCACTCCCTCTCATTAACCAGTTTCTAAATTTGTCAAGCTTTGATATCATTAGAAGATACTTTAATTATCTTTTGGCCACATATTTATCCCAAATTTCCAAGGAAACATCTTTAACACAGTCTTTCACCATTGTCATGACAATCGTATATGGGGTTTTAGTCTTAGCAAATCAAAGTGCTATTTTGTAAGTCTGCAAAATAGTAATGCTACATGTGAAATATTGGACATCAGCTTCTGTTAGCTTTATAATTTAATATTCTTTAAAATAATTCTTTTGTCTTTTAAATTATTTCTTTTTTCATGTACATGACAAGTAATTTTAATGGTTCCTTTGCTTTGTTAGCCAGTACACCTTTGCAATTAACACAAGTGTGTTTTAACAATTCACAATCAAAATGGCTATAAAACTCAATATGTGAGGAATCATAATTCCAGGGAAAATTAACATGAACTTTTTTTTGCCTTCATTTCTCTGCAGTCACTTCCATTTTCATCATTTGTTTAACCACTACAGTTATATTCAGAAAGCTGTCTCCTCTTTCTTTCCTTCTCCCTCCCCCTCCCTTTCCCCTCCCTCTTTCCCTTCTCTCTCTTCTCTTCCTTCCCCCACCCTTCTCCTCCTCCTCCTCTTCCTCCTCCTCCTCCTCTTCCTCTTCTTTCTTCTCCTTCTCCTCCTCCTCCTCCTCCATTTACCAGCACCATTTATTGAAAAGACTATTGTTCCTTCATTGAATTGCTTTCGCACCTTTGTCAGAAATCACTGGGCATACTTGTACTGGCCTATTTCTGGTTCTGTATTCTGTTCCATTTATCTATGAGTCTATCTTTTTACTAATTCCACACTTTGAATTACTATAGCTATATAATAAGGGTTTATATCAGGTAGAGTAATTTCTTTCGTGTTATTATTCTTTTTCAAATTGTTTTAATGATTCTAGGGTCTGTGCCTTCCCATGTAAACTTTAGAATTAGCTTGTATATGCCTACAAAAAGACTTTACAGGGATTTTTATAGGAATCGACTTAAATATAGATCAATTTGGAGAGATTTGGCTTCTTTATTATGTTAAATCTTTCAGTCCATGAACATGGTACATTTCTCTATTTATTTAGGTCTTCTTTGATTTCTTTCAACATTTTGTCATTTTTATCATATAGATACTGTACATGTCTTATTAAACTGATTTCATTTTCTTGTAGTATTGTAAATGGTATTGTGTTTTAACTATCAGTTTCCACATGTTCTTTGTTATTATGTAGAAGTATGATTGATTTTTGTGCATTGATCTTATATCCTGTGATCTTGTTGAACTTGTTAGTTCTAAGAGGTTTTTTTTTTTAAAATTCTGTTTTGTTTTTAGATTCCTTGAGATTTTCTATATATATAATCATTCTATCTACAAATAGGACAGATTTATTTCTTCCTTTCTAATCTGTATGCCTCATTTCTTTTTCTGGCATTATTGTGTTACCTAGAATTTCAAGTGCTATGTTGAATACAGGTGGTGATAGAAGATATCTTGCCATCACTAATAGTAGGGGGAAAGCAAATTAAAATCATTTGTTCTGTGAAAGGCTTTATGAAAAGGATTAAAAGGCAAGCTACAGACTTAGATAAACTGTAGGCCAAATATCAAAAAAGGTCTTACATCTAGAATATATAAAGAACCCTTAAAACTCAATTGTAAAAGAAAAAAAAGTCAATTTAGTTATAAAATGGATAAAAGACATGAATAGACATTTCACTAATGAGGATATATAGATGATAAAAAAGCACCTGAAAAGATGCTCAGCTTCATTAGCCTTTAGGAAAATGAAATTAAAACCATGATAAAATATCACTGGACATATATCAGAAAGACTAATATAAAAAACAATGACACCACCAAATGCTGGTAAAGATTTGAAGAAATTGGATTAATTATATGTTACTTGTTGGAATATAAAATGGTATATCCATGCTGGAAAATAGTGTTACAATTAAAAAAAAAATCTAAACAAAATTTACCGTATAACCCCAACAATAGCACTCTTGGGTATTTATCCCAGAAAAATGAAAACTTACATGCACATAAAAACCTATACACAAATGTTCACAGCATATCTATTCATAACAGACTAAAACTGGAACCCACCTACATGTCCTTCAACAAACTTATGGTTAAAAAAAACTGGTATATTTCCATGCCACGGAATACTATTTAGCAATAAGAAGGAATGAACTAACATACACAGTCTGGATGGATCTCCAGGCAATTATGCTGAATGAAAAAAAGTCAATATCAAAAGGTTAGATACTACATTATTCCACTCATACAGTCATCTTAAAATAACAAAACTATAGAGATGGAGAACAGATTACTGGTTGCCAGGGGTTAGTGATTTGGTGGGTAGTTTTAGTGGATAGCATAAGGAAGTGGTGTATTTTTACTGTAGTTGAGGTTAAATGAATTTTCATATATGATGGCACTACATAGAACTACACACATTCACACATTATAAACATATACACACATATAAATGATTGCATGTAAAACTGGCAAATTCTGAATAAACTCTGTGGATTGTACCAATGTCAATTTCCTTGTTTTGATACTATATTACAGCTATTTAGGATTGGTATAATTTGGGGAAACTGAGTGAAGGATACACAGTGTTTGTGCATTTTGGGGGGGAATTTATAATTATTTCAACATAAAAAATTTTAAAGGCTAAATTAAAAATTTAAATTATAAATACATCAAGTTATAAAAATAAAGGAATGCTTATGTTTTCTCTGATTTTATATACTTTTGGGTTATGGTTGACAAACCTTAAAAGTTTTCATGAGTCAACATGGTCTTGCTGCACATGACTAGTACCACATGTGACTTTCCAGACAAATTCAGCAACACCCAAGCTGGTCTATATCCTGTTCTACTGATGATACTTCTTGTTTCTGTGCCAGTGTCAGATTGTCATAAGAGTTTCTAAAACTTACTACTAGTTTCTGGACTTATCTCATTGTGGACCAGCAATAGCCTTTTGTGGACCCGCACCAGCTCAGTGACTATTACTGAGTAGTTCAGATCTCCATCACATGTGCAGAATCTGGTGTTGGGCCAACCATTGCTCAGGGTCTCTGTTTGAGTTGAGAGGGCTCTTTTTATGAGAAACAGCTGTGCTACTACCATGGTCAGAAAAAGTATTCTATGCTTCAGACTTTTCCAGAAGTATAATGCTGCATAAAGTTCCTTTGGACAACAGAAAAGTATACACAGGGAAAAATTTGTTGTTATTTCTTTTGGAGAGCATTTCTTGTTATAAACAATTGCTTCCTGCTTTTACCTGGAAACCAATTTAAACAAGTCTTCCTTATCCATTAGACTAGGTTAAAAATAGTATATTTTCTTGTGACTGAAAGAGAGAACTTTCTGGTTAAATCCTGAAATCTTTTTTAATAGAAAGCAGAATAGAGTACTCTTTTGGGCTTATGTTTCCTCCCTCTATGGATAATATAAAATTACTATCATCCTGTTGCAGTTCAACATCCAAAATATAGTGGCCCAAATGAGAGAACAACGTTACGGCATGATTCAAACAAAGGTAAGCTTTCACCTCATAAATTCTAAGTTGAAGAATAATTAATATAAAGATTAACACTGTACATAACATTACAATTTATAAAGTTTTTTTACCTACATGATTTTACTGAATTCTCACTTTTTGAGAATTTGTTCTGATATTACTAATATAGAACTTTAAGTTCAGAGCAATGCAGTCTGTTCCATAAGGTCATTCAGATAACAAAGAGGAGGAGCCAAGACTGAAGTCTCCTAGTGTCCAAACACAAGCTTTGTCTGTAATGCCATGTTATTTAAATAACATATCTAAAGTTATTTTTAAATAAATTTTGAGGTAGCAGTTTTGGAATATTTACTTGCCGTTGAAATATTAAGTCATTGGAATGTCATAAAGTGATATCATATATGTCATAGTTGAGTTATTAATCATTGGGGAAGAGGATTAATAGAACACAGATAATGAAAATAAATAGGAACCCCTAAGTTTTTAGGTTTACCTGTTTTTAGGTTAATGTTGAATGATTTGAAACATTTTATTTGAACTAGTGTTATTTGAGAGACCTAAGGCTATATCTGAAAATTAAAGTTGAAAATTTGGTTTATCCATGGAGATATAAGGAGGTTGATGGTCAGGGTCCCCTCTGTTCAGTGAAGCCTTCAGTTAACTAGTTCTTGACCAAGAACTATATTGTGATCATTTATCTCCCTGGTATTAAAAAAAAAATGTTTATGTAAAAAAGTTCTGGGTTAAACATTTGCTCTTTTAGGAACATTTTTTCGTGGTTGAAAATTATAAATATGTTCTCTGAAAGTGGATATTGGAATTCACTTAACATTCTGTTGTTTTTCATATGTGTATAGGAGCAGTATTGCTTTTGTTATAAAATTGTGCTTGAAGTTCTTCAGAAGATTGTGACTTTCAGTTAAGAAAGACTTCTCTTGCCTGACACTTGAAATTACCAAGTGGCTTGGAGCTTCCTCATAAAGAACATGTTCAAGCTGTGCTGTAGAGCTTTGCTTATGTGTACAATGTGCTCTCTATATCATTTGATTTTTTTTTCTGACATCTCCCTGAAGGCAGCATCATTTGGTTTGGGGTAAACATCATTTACCCACCAGTCTTACTTAAGTTAGATTAAAATACCCTTTCACATTTTCCAATGAAACAAAATTTACTTAAAACAACTGCAGCCTATTTAGTTGAAGGCATTATAGAGCCCAATAAAGGATTTAAATTATATTCATTAATATTTATTTGGAAAGAAAGCTAATAGAAACTGAGGATTTCTAGGATCTTATAAAGCCCTGATTCTGGGAGAACACAGGGCCAGTAAACTGCAAGATCATATCATGACCTCTTACAGGCATTTTTAAGACATACATATTCATGTTTTTTAGCTAGAGTCTGTACTTTTAGATGGTATGTGAATAACTCGGTTCACTAAAGAGTCCTATTAGGATGGTTTAAATTTCTAAGCAAGTTGGATTTAATTTTTCTATACTTCCATACTCTCACAGGGCCCCAGGGACTTCAGAGGACAAACTACCTTTCTAGAGATGCTGGACAAGGACCTTTGGTCTGAGAAACATATTGTGGGTGGGCAGAGTTCCTCCTCACCATCACATGAGCACACTGGTGAACAGTCCAAAACTAAAATAGATGTTTATATAGCAAGTCCAAAAGGAAATTTTTGCCTGGCCTGAGTTTTTTTGTGTCCCACCCTAACACTTAACATATTACTTAGTCTGCTTTGTTGAGAGCAAATATTACATTCTACTTGCCTCTTACTCTTTGCCCTTTAGCTAACCAATAAACTTAGATAGAAGCATCATTATGTAATTCTGAGTATCTCTTACGCCAGATATATTTTTCAAACTAAGATCTATGATAGTTATTTTTTTCTTCGTGTTCCATTAAATCATTTATTTCCATTACTGCCCCACCTCTGCTGCAACATTTAAAAGTTGGCTTTGGTAACCAAATTTTGGAAAACCAAATTTATAGTTATAAAAATGAAAACTTCCATATTTTGTTTTTGAAAAGATTGTGGCCATTATTACATTTATCTTATTATAGGACTTTGCCTCTACAATTGCAGTGATATTTTGGTCAAGGAATTTTAGTGACCAGTTAGACTTGATTATAAACTATAAAGCAATTGATATGTGTATAGTACAATTCAGCACAGTTCAGAATATCCTATGTAATATATTGAGAAAATGTCTAATGTTGAACTGTAAATCTTGAATTTTTAAGAGGCTAGATTGTTCCCTCAGCTGAATGAATACTTGAATTGGTTGAATTAAAATAGATAATTTTCATTTTAAAAATAATTATATGCCAGAAATATATTTTGTATTAAATCAGATTGATGATTTTACCTATTTACATTGTTCATATAAATAATAGTCTATGCTAAACATTAATTTAATTTTAATTATTGACCCTTAATATTTGTATTCCTAATTTTATTTTCTCTGTTATTGTAAAATAAGAGATATAATGTACAACACTATTCCTGAGAAAGATTCCATGCTATTATTTAAGTGAAAATATTTAGTGTGTAGCCTGAAGTATTTTCATTTCTGACATCTTCCTGAATGCAGCATCAGGGAGATGTTCTCGAAGTGTTCTTATAAAGAAAAAATTCACAGTTCTGGATGGTAAACATGTCTCTTCTTTAATGTATGCATCATATTTTTATAGCAGGACTATTTTTAGTTTTTCAGGAAAATTAAATAAATATGAAAATACTGACTGCATTTGTTTTTATTTCATTTTTGAAAAGTAAAATTCAAATTGAAATCTTTTGACTAATTGAAATACTAAGTTTCATACCAACAGTAAATCAATTTTTGCCTAGGACACGGATATGAAACCTCCATTGACACCTTTGTGAATATATAAATGCCTAGAGGAAATTTTAAAATATTTAAATATAAACATATGTATTTATTAACTTTCACCTTTAAACACATATTTTAAAATTTGTATGTGCTTGATGGCCTTATGTGTTGGACCAAAGCTTTTCAGAAATAAACATTGTAGGTTTTATTTTCATATAAATCTAGTACATTTATTTTTCTTTGGACCCCCAATCTATCTACAACATTATTGAATTTTCAAATAAGTATACAATTATTATTCAAAGGTCATTTCAGTAATTATTTTTATTGAAAAATCTCAAAGGAAAATCCTTAACTCTAAAAAAAGTTTTACTTCCTACTTAATTTTTCTTAATTCCTGGGAAGAATTAATTTTCTTCTGTGTTTTCTTGATGTTCAAGTAATGGATTCAAAAGATTTGGAAGGTATCCATTAAGTAAAAACAGGTCATGGTATTAAGTGAGGGCGATAGATTGCTTAGTGGAGCACTCAATTTGTCTATAGCTATAATCAAACAGTTCAGTAAAGTTACAAGAGGTACCTGAACAGGCCACCTAAAAATTCAGAAAAATTAAATTCACATAAAAATAGACAATCAAACATGGTGGAGTGAGAGATGACCCCAGATCTCTCCTCTGGAAACAACAATAAGCTGAGCAAGTAAAACTCAACAAAAAACACCCAAACTGCACACCAGCATATATGAACATGGGATCTGTGCATAAGAGCTACCACATGTCAGAATCCCGAGTGTTGGGGATTAGACTGTGTCAAATAAACTGCTTATAGCAGCTGCTGAAGCTCCCTGTAGGAAGAGGGAGAGGAAAGAAGGTGCGGCAAGTTCCCTGAATAGCCCTGCCTGGGAGACCTCTGAGTTCCACACAGCTGGCAGCAGGGCACAGTCATCAGGGCAGAAAGCAGAGAAGCAAGAAGGCAGAGAAACCACAGTGGATTTTTACCAGCCATGGTTGCCAAATCAAGGCTGAGCTATATAGCCTCAAAACCCCCACCCATAGGGCACCTCCTCCATATCCTTTGAGACCGACCACCACAGAGCCCCAGGAGAATCTGTGCAAACACTACCAAAACTGTTGCTAACACTGACAGGGACTGAAACTGAAGGTAGCAATTGTGATTAAATATATACAAAAAAAATAAAGAGGCATTATTAAGTCTTATGTAAAGCAAGGATCCAAGAGACTTAGACACCACCTATGGAAACCAAAAGAGAAGTGCCTTCTTTGCAACAAGCTAAAGAGAGTTTTATATAAGGAATCTTCTTTCTGGAAAAAAAGCAGAATACATTTCCATTAATACTCAGGTGGAGAAATAGTCCATTAAACACCATGAACAACCAAGGTGATGAGGCATCTCAGAAAGAAAGAGAAAAATCTCTAGAAAATAAGCTTACAGACATAGAAATATGCAACTTAAATGACAGAGAATTCAGGATGGTACTTCTAAAAAATCTCAGTGAATTCCAAAAAGAGTCATATTAACCATTTCAGGAAATGAAAAACACCTAGATGAGCAGAGCAAGGAAATTGAAACCATCAAAAAGAAGAGAATAGAACGTCTGGAGATAAAAACACTGCAAGTGTTGAAAAATGCAATAGCAAGCTTGGAAAATAGAGTCAACAAATGAAGGGAAAGATCGGTGATATCGAAGATGGAAATCTAGAAATAAATCAGAAGGAAGAAAAGGGAAACCAAAGAATGAAAAATAATCAAAGAGAAATAAAGAACTAGCTGAAAATATCAGGAGAGGAAACATAAGAATAATGAACATTATTGAAGGTGAGGAAAAATAGCAAGGGATAGAAAGCATTTCAGACAAATAGTTGGTGAGAACTTCTCAAATCTAAGAAATAGGCTGGAGCTTGGAATTCAAGAATCAACAGAACACCCA
Source organism: Macroglossus sobrinus (assembly GCA_004027375.1). Classification (NCBI taxonomy): domain Eukaryota; kingdom Metazoa; phylum Chordata; class Mammalia; order Chiroptera; family Pteropodidae; genus Macroglossus; species Macroglossus sobrinus. The sequence goes on along the minus strand of PVKZ01001142.1, from coordinate 459,637 downwards.
ATTACCTCAACCCAAAAAGGCTTTCACCCAGACACATTATATTAAAATTATCAAAAATCAATGACAAAGACATAATACTCAGGGCAGCCAGGGAGAAGAAACTGTAACTTATAAAAGAAAATTCATTAAATTATCTTTGGACTTCTCAGTGCAAATCTGACAAGCCAGAAAGGAATGAATCAAATATTTAAACTATTAAGTAAAAGGAACTACCAGCCTACAATAATGTATCCAGCTAAGCTTTCTTTTATATATGAAGAAGAAATTAAGACCTTTCCAGACATACAAAAATTGAGGGAATTCTCCATTACAAGGCCTGCACTAAGGAAATACTAAAAGGGGCCAGCTCACCTAAAACAAAATGACAAAAAAACAAAACAAAACAAAAATAAGAGTAAAGTGACTATTAGGCAAAAGAAGCAGAAGAATGTAATGCTTACTAAAAACAGAACATTATAAGCTTAAATGAAAAGAGAATTGCTATTGCAAAGTAGTAATGAAGGTTCAGCATACATAGGGACAAACTGAGACAACAATGACTGAAAAGGGGAATATTCAAAGATCCAAATTCTTAAAGGAGAATGGAAATAATACACATGCAGAAGAAAATGGACGACTGTATATATGTAACATCTTTTACATATTCGTGATTGTAACCACACATCAAAGATTCAGAACTTAAGTATATAATATGAAACAAGAAGAACCAGAGGGAAAACCCACAAAAGCCAACCAAAATAAAGAAAACAAACACAAGGACAAAGAAGCAATGAAAACACAGAGTTACCACTAAGCAAAAGATTAAATAGCTATAAGAAGACCTCATATTTCAATATTCACCCTAAATGTAAATGGACTGAACTCACCAATAAAAAGACACAGAGTTGCAGAATGGATTAAAAAATAAAACCTAGCCATATTCTGCCTCCAGGAGACACATATTAGCTCCAAAGACAAATACAGATTCAAAATGAATGGATGGAAAATGATATTTCAAGCAAATGGCATTCAGAGAAAAGTGGGAGTAGTGGTACTAATATTGGACAAAATAGACTTCAAAATGAAAAATACAAAGATACTGAGGGACACTTCATAATGATAAAGGGAATCATGCACCAAGAAGACATTACACCTATTAATATCTATGCTCCCAATCAGGGAACCCCAAAATACGTAAAGCAATTACTAACAGAAATAAAGGGAGAAACAGATCAAAACTCTATTGTAGTAGGGAACCCAAATACCCCACTGTTGGATATGGACAGTTGATCCAAACAGAAAATCAATAAGGAAATTACATCTTTAAATGACATATTAGACCAACTAGACATAATTGACGTTTACAGAGACTTCCATCCCAAAACATCTGCTAACACATTCTTCTCTAGTGCACATGGAACATTCTCAAGGATTGACCACAGACTGGGATACAGTGATAGCCTTAACAAATATAAGAGGGTTGAAATCATACCAACCATATTTTCTTATTGTAATACTCTGAAACTAGAGATCAACTGCAAAAAGAAATCAAGAAGAACCACAAATACATAGAGATTAAACAACATGGTACTGAAGGATAACTAAGTCAGAGAAAAAATAAAAAGAGAGCTCAAGAGATACATAGAAATGAATGATAATGATAGTACAACATATCAAAACTTTTGGACATGGCAAAAGTGGTCATAAGAAGAAAGTTCATATAATTACATACCTATCTCCAAAAACAAGAACGAGCCCAAATAAACAACTTAAAATTTCATCATACAAAACTATAAAAGGAAGAACAAATGAAGCCTAAAGTTAGCAGAAGGAAAGAAATAATCAAAAATGGAAGAAATGAAATTGAAAACAAAACAAAAACAATAGAAAAGAAAAATGCAACAAAGAGCTGGTATTTTGAGAAGGTTATTAAAATTGACAAACCCCTGGCTAGACTCACTAAAGAAAAAAGAGAAAGGACACAAATAAACAAAATCAGTGATGAAAGAGGGGAAATTATGACTGACATTGCAGAAATATAAAAGATTATACACGAATACTATGAAAAAGTATATAACACCAAATTTAATAACCTAAAAGAAATGGACTAGTACTTAGAAAAATACAATCTTCCTAGACTGAATCCAGAAGAACTGAAAAATCTAAATAGACCAATCAACAGTATGGAAATTGTATCAAAAACCAACCAAAAAGTAAAACTCTAAAGCCAGATAGCTTCACCAGTGAATTCTACCAAACATTCAAAGAAGATTTAATACCTACTCTCCACAAGCTCCTCCAAAAAGCTAAGAGGAAGCAATACTTCACAACTCATTTTATGAGTCCAATATTACTCTGATACTAAAGCCTGGTAAGGATAACACAAAGAAAATTACAGACCAATATCTCTCATGAACACAGATGCAAAAATTCTAAATAAGATACTAGCAAACCGAATACAGCAACATATTTAAAAGATTATACACCACAATCAAGTGGGCCTTATCCCAGAGCAAAGGGATAGTTCAACATATGCAAATCGAATAATGTGATACACTGTATAAACGAAGTAAAAAATATGAATCATACGATTATATCGATAGATACAGAAAAAGTCTCAACAAGATACAGCATCCATTTATGATCAAAACACTTAACAAAATTGGTATAGAAAGGAAGTACCTTAACATAATAAAGGCCATCTATGACAAACCCTCAACCATCATTATTCTTAATGATGAAAAACTGAAAACCATTCCTCTAAGATCAGGAACAAGGCAAGCCTGTCCACTATCACCACTCTTATTTAATATAAAATTGGAGGTCCTAGCAAGTGCAATCAGACAAGAGAAAGATATAAAAGGCATCCAAATAGAAAGTGAAAAAGTCAAACTTTTTCAGATGACTTTTGCAGATGACATGATTCTCTATATAGAAACCCTGAAAGACTCCACAAGAACACTACTAGAAACAATAAGCAAATACAATAAAGTTTCTAGATACAAAATCAGCATTAAAAAATCCATAGTGTTCCTACACTCTAATAATGAAGAGTTAGAAAAGAAATAAAAATAATAACTTCTTTTTCAATTGCAACAAAAATAATAAAATACTGAGGAGTAAATCGAATGAAACATGTGAAGGACCTATATAATAAAAAATATAAGACTTTATTATAAGAAATTGAAGAAAATATAAAGAAATGGAAGGATATTCTGTGTTCTTGAATTGGAAGAATCAACATAGTTAAAATGACCATATTATCTAAAGCATTATACAGATTTAATGCAGACCTCATCAAAATCCCATCGGCATTTTTTAAAGAGATAAAACAAACAAAAAAAAAACACAAGATTTGTATGAAAGCCCAAAAGACCCCAAATTGCCAAAGTTATCCTGAGAAAATGAAAGAGGCTGGAGGCTTCACTCTGCCTGATTTCAAATTATACAACAAAGCAACAGTAATCAAAGTGGCATGGTATTTGTAGAAAAACAGACACATTGACCAGTGGAATGGAATTGAGTGTCCAGAAGTAAACCCATATGTATACGGGCAAATAATTTTTTACAAAAAAGCCAAAAACATACTGTGGAAAAAGGAAAGCCTCTTCAATAAATGGTGCTAGAAAAACTGGAAAGCCATGGGCAAAAGAAGGCAAAAGAATGAAACTAATCTATTGTCTATCATCATACACCAAAATTAACTCAAAATGCTTAAGGACCTCAATATAAGACCTGAAACAATAAAATGCATAGAAGAAAACATAGGAACTAAACTCAAGGACCTTGAACTTAAAGAGTATTTTATGAATTTGACCTCAAAGGCAAGGGAAGTAAAAGCAATAATAAATGAATGGGACTACATCAACTAAAAAGCTTCTAAACAGCAAAAGAAACTGTCAACAAGGTAAAGAGACAACCATCTGAATGGGAAAATACATTTGCAAGCAATACCTCCAATAAGGGCCTAATATCTAAAATATACAAAGAAGTCATACAACTCAACAACAACAACAACAACAACAACAACAACAACAACAACAAAACCTAAATGATCCAATCAAGAAATGGGCAGAAGACCTGAATAGACACTTCTCCCTAGAGGACATACAAATGTCCAACAAATATTTGAAAAGATGCTTAACATCACTAGCTGTTAGGGAAATGCAAATCAAAACCACAATGAGATACCACCTCACAACTGTTAGAATAGCTATACTCAACAGGATAAGTAATAACAAATGTTGGAGAGGATGTGGAGAGAAAGCAACCCTCATATAGTGTTGATGGGACTGCAAATTAGTACAGCCACTATAGAAAACAGTATGGAGGTGCCTCAAAAAACTAAGAAATGATCTACCATATGATCCAGTAATCCCTCTACTGGGTATTTACCCTAAAGACTTGAAAACCCATATCTGAAAAGATATTTGCACACTGATGTTCATTGCAGCACTATTCACAGTGTTCAGGACATGGAAGCAACCAAAGTGTCCTACGATAGATGATTGGCTAAAGAAGCAGTGGTACATATATACAATGGAATATTACTCAGCCATAAGAAGAGATGAAATATTGCATTTTTACATTTAATTTGCAACAAAGTGGATGGATCTCGAGATAATAATTCTAAGTGAAATAAACCAGACAGAAAATGTTGAAAACCACATGATATCACTTATATGTGGGATATAAGCCTAAAAGCAACAAATGAACAGGACAAACAAACAGAGACTCATGGACATGGACTATAGACTAGTGGTTATCAAAGGGTAGGCGGTAGAGCAGGAGTGGGATGTAGACAGGGATAAAGGGTTCATATATAGAGGGAATGAGGGGAGGGTGAAGTGCATAAAGGGGATCAAATATATGGTAGCTTAAGAAAACTGGACTTTGGGTGGTAAACATACAATAGAATATATAGATGTCAAATTATAATGTACACTTGAAAATTATGTAATTGTATTTACCAATGTTACCCCAATAAATTTAATATTTTAAATAAATAAACTAAAAATTATCATAATCAAATCTCATACACATTACTAAGTTACATGGATCTTAATAACATTCCTATAGACAATGAAGGTACGCCAGAAAGACATGCTCAAAAACAGATCAAAACTACAACTTATTATTTCAAAATAAGGTTGAAAACATTAGGAAAACTATATAAGACACTGAAGGATAACAAAAATCAGAATTAAAAAAATTTTAAATGGTATGACAAATCAAGAATTAGACACAAGAAATTATGAAATGAAGACTAAACTAAAAGGAACTCAAGTAAATAATCCCAATGACTGATACCTCAAGAGAAATAGGTTTAAAAGGAAGAATGTTTTCAAAACAAAATAAAAGGACTTGAGAGCAAGACAAACAAATGATAGGTAAAGAAGATTAACATACAGATAATGGAAGTTTTAAAGAAGAAAACAAAAGCAAGGGCACAGAGCAAATATAAACTATAATTCAAAAGAATATTTCTAAAACAAAAATTTAAAAATACATATTGAAACATCATAGTATGTACCTGAGAATGTCAAATGAGCATGACCAAAACCAATAATTCTTTTAATAAAATTAGTAAAGTTTGAAGAAAAAGAAAAAAATCTTTTGGATATCTATCCAAAAAGAATATGAAGGAAATAAGATTAGATTATTATCATGTTTTTTGACATGAAACACTTTATGACAGAAAAAAAGGAATAATATATTTAAGATTTTCAAGGAAAGAAAATATGAGCCAAGGATTGTATATTTAGTAAAATTGATCTTGATGTCCAAAGGATACAGATTGATGTTAACATGTAAGGGTTCAAAGAAATTGTTTCTGAGAGCCCTTCCTAGGGAATTTATTCAAGAATATGTTTCATATACCAAAATGCTTAGGGAATCATTGATATAATGGTAAGCATTAAGTGTGTAAATATATATTTATAATTACATATAATATTTTATATGAATTTATAATTATATATTTTTACATTTAATGCTTATAAATATATGCATATACATTTAAAAAAATAAATGAGTTAAAAGGGAGAAACTATAGTATGCAAATGACCAGATGACCTAATGAGGTAGATATAATCATTTTAAAATGGGGGAGAATGGGATAGCCTAGGCAAAAATGTTTAATTGTTTTTGGTAATAATTATTGAGACTTGTAATGTTGGGTAAAGCAAATGAGTAATTATGGGATATTCTAATTCAGTCATACTTTGTGTCCTTGTGAATGAAGACTCAATGTAGAAGAAAAAAGATATAGGTGTAATATAGAAGTAAAAACCCCATTGTTCTCAATTGGAAGTTACAGTATGAACTCAGGAAGTATTTAGATGATAGATAGATAGGTGATAAATAATGGAAGTATAAATAGATGAAGTGTTTAGGTAGTAGGTATGTAGAAGACAGATGATAAAAAGATAGACAGGATGGATAGACAGGTAGATGAATGTATATATAGCAGATACATATATATATATATATATATATTACATAATATATATATAATGCATTGTATATATATTATATACATATATATGTATTGATATATATATATATACATATATATATATATAGATAGATAGATAGATAGATAGATAGATAGATGCTGTCAAGTTGGTCTAAAAACAGTGATTAATTCAGTAAAAATGAGCATCTTTAGTGCCTAGATTTCAGTTACTAAATCTAACAATAGTAAAAGTAACATAAAGACATTTTCAGATACAACAAAACAGAGTTTGCCTCTAGCAGAGTACCCTAAAAAAATGGCAGATAATGATCCCAGATGAGTTAAAGATAGAATTAAGAATAAGGAAGGGGTTAAATATTTTGTTGAGTTTAAAATATACATATTGAATTAAAATATAACACTAGTGTATTGGTCAGAAGGGCTATAAATAGGTTTAAAATGTTCTAAGTTCATTGCATTAAGAAAAGGGTAGATTTATCAATTAATATTAGATTTTGATAATTTTAAAATGCTTCTTATAATTTCTATCATAGCTACTAAAAAATTAAAAAGGGATGTATAATTTCCACACGAAGATAAGGTAACATATGGGTAAGACAGGAAAGAAAAAGAAAACACAAGAAGATGGTATTAATAAAAAGCACATAATAAGAGAGAAGATCAAAGCCTGAAGATGTAATTACAATAAGTGATAAGTAGATTGAATGCTCAAGGTAAATGGTGAAGAATATCAAGAGACAAATCTAAAACATAAAGATACAAAAAGGATGCAAAGACTAGCCAAAAGAAAGCTTGTGTAATATATATTATTTTTAAACAAAATAGAATTCATACTAAAATCATTACTGAAGTTCCATGTAATTTCCATTCTAAACTTGTATGCACTGAATAGGACTTTAAAATATATAAATTATATATACAAAATAAATAAAGCATACACACACAAATTGAAAATCATAGAGAGAGAGACAAGTACAAAATAATAGTTGGGGGTTTTAACCCATCTCTCTTAGTGACTCACAGAAAAAGCAGACAAAAATCTGTGAGACTACAGGGAGAAAACAACTACCCACAAGCCAAGGTAAGAGGCCTCAGAAGAAATAAGTCTGCTAACAACTTTATCTGGAGGACTTCTGGCCTCCAGAATCATGAGGAAATAAATATTTGTTGTTTAAGCCAAAAAAAAACAAAACAAAAATCAGTGAGACTACAGAAGAACATCATGTACTCAACTAACCAAAGAACATCTATAGAACACTGCACCCACTTACTGCAGATTATATTTTTTTTGAGCTCTCTTGGTACATATAAAAGCCCCCCCACACACCAGAAATGACTAAACCCTGGGCCATAAAGCCAATTTAAATTTATTTCAAAATATTGAAATTATATACAGTATATCTCCTAAATCAAATGCAATTATGCTAGAAATTAGTAATGGAACAAAAATTGAAAAAGCTCCATATGTTTGAGACTTAAAAATGTATTTCTAAATAAATAATATAACTAAGAAAAAAGTAAAATCAAAATGGAAATGTTTTAAATTGATATATTTAAAAAGTTTTTGAGACAGTAAAGCAGTATTTAGAGAAGAATTTATATCTGTAAATACATATATTGAAAAAGAAAGGACACAATCGGTCCTTTCTTTCTAAATAAGCATCAGTCTCAAGAAGTTAAAAAATAGCAAAATTAAAGTAGAAGAAAGGAAGGGATAAAATTCAGACTAGAGATTAGTGACATAAACAACAAATATACAATAGGGAGAATCAACACAGTTTGGTCAAAACTGGTTTTAGTAAGACTGGTCTAGCTAAAAGAGAGAAGTCACAAATACATAGCAGAATGCAAAAATCTTATTTAATTACAGAATCTGGAGATGTTTAAAAAATATGAGAGAAAAGATGAATTTGTTTATGCCAATAAATTTGAAATAGATTCCTAGAAAAATCCTAAAACAAACACAATAAAAATAAAAAACTATAATTTTAAAATTTCAAAGAAACTAATTCATAATGAAAACCATTCCACAATAAAAACTTCAAATCCAGGTAGCTTCACTGGCAAGTTCCCCAAAATACCAAAATAATTAATTAGAAAGTACTCTAACTTTATACAATTCTTCAAAAGAATTGAAAAAGTTTAGCATAAAATTGCTATTAAAACTTCAAAAGGAAATTATGCAAATATGACAGGTCATTTTCACTCATGAACATGTATGCTTATATCCTAAACAAAGTATAGCAAATTGAATCCAGAAATAAACTGCAATAAGATAATTTTTTAAAAAGTATAATTATGACTCTCATAATCTTAAACACAAAAATGTAAAATATTTTATTTAATTTATTAGTTAATGAAGGAACACATAAGCTGGTTCACAGGAAAAAAACTTAAAAACACACATAAATGTTAAAATTTATAAATAGATGATAAACTGAGTTTTACCTTAGAGGGTAGTAAGAAGAATTAATTGTCCCTGCACTGGGGGCAGAATTAAATTGAATGTCTACAATTAAGAATCATTTGCATTGTTACCAGTTATCTACAATTTACTGAGTTATAAAATAGACTATGAAAGTCAGAGTTTCAATAAATTCAGAAAACCTAAAATTAAAAAATTTCTTGTTTTCCATCAAGAATAGCAAGTCATCCTTTTGGTACAATTCAAAGTTTTTAACAAATTTTCTTGTTAATTTAAAAAGAATAATATATCATGATCAGGTTTGGTTTATTCTAAGAATATCAAATCAGTTTGACATTATAAAATTGGTGAATGTAATTCACACTAATGGATTAAAAGAGAAAATTCTTTGGACTGCAGAAAAAAATCTGATAAAATTTAATATCCTTTTTTGGTTTTGAAAAAGAAAAGAAAATTTTTAGCAAGCTAGGAATAGAATGGAATTGTCTTAACCGGCTAGCAGATACGTATGCAAACTTACAGACATTTTATATTTTAATATTAAAACACTATTACTTTCCTACAAATCAAAGACTGTCCTGTCTTCTGAAAAATGGGTGGGAGTGGAAGTAGGGAAACTGAGTTCATCACCAGCCAGGCTTGGATAATAGCCTAAAGGAAACGACTAAGTGTCTCTTTACACAGGGATCACATCTTCCTCACTGGTGCTGATTTTTAAGTTCTTTCTCAGATATGGAGGGAGCAGATTTAGTTAATAATACTCCCATAGAGCACTTTTAAAATTCTCTGCAACTATCCTTTCTGCTCAGGATCACCACTGAGATGTTAGCAATCCAAAAACAATCTTCTTATGAACCTAATGTGTATAAACGGCACTTCACAGGCCAAACTGAAATTCACATGTGAGCAATTTTTTACTCTCCAGGAAAATACATCTCCTGAAGAGCACAGTATTTTAGTGTTAAGTTTCTTGTTTACATGAGTCTTTCTGTATGAAGCAGAGTAAAGCTATTTGCAACAAAGAGTGGATGTTTCAGAGTCTGAGTATTACTGCTTGTTCAAAGCAGATTGGTGTGTGGGGCCCTGAGTGACTACCCCAACTGTATCTCCACTAAGAAAAGGAGGCATGTTGGGACCGGCATGCTTGTGGGAACAGCTTCTTTTTATGAGAGTTCTAATAACCTCTCAGGAGAGAAAGCACCTCTGCCTTCTGGCGCTGACTGCTGCCTTCAGAGCTAAGTGGCATTCTACTTGCCATGGCACTTAGGTACAATGGCCACCCCTCTAATTTCTCAAGTCAAGTTGTGTGGGAGAGTTGCCCAGGAGGTAAAGAGGCTGCCAAGACTCCTAACAGAGCCATGGACCGTGAGTAAGGGATTTGCAGGGGTGGTCCCTGTTTCCTTGGGTTCTATATCTTCAGGGAAATTATGTCAAGTTGAGGGTGGGAGATGGAATGATAAACTGAAAGCAAGTCAAATAAAATAGTGCGATAAGGACAAATTGTCTGGGAATGCCATATTGTTGGGGTTCATCAGTGACTTATGAGAAGAAAAGAGTCCTCAGCTCATCACTGTAATGACGGACCAGGATTGGATGTACACACATGGCCAAGGGGGGTTCCTGTGGAGGAGTCAAAGTGTGAGGAGCCCAGGCTCTGACAGGGCAGGAGGGTGGCTGTCCTGAGGAGCAAGGAAGAACTCCAGGATATTGGGTAATGCAGGGGGACAGGTGGAGAGATCTCAAACAGATCTGTGGGCAGAGGGCACATCTGGGCTGAGGAGGCTAGTTTTGCTGTCTGGTTTTATTGTGACTTCAGGTCCTGGTAAATCACAAACATCCACTTTTAGTGCTCTTTCTATTTACTCTCACTCATACGCTTCCTTGTTGCCCACACCCACATATGTGGACATTCATGCAGGTATGCATCTCTTGGCACTCCTTCACTTTCTCCACTGTACACTTTCCTTCTGAACAGGGCAGGAGGGAACAGTGTCATGGCCTTCTTCTATCAAATGTGAGTAAAGTTATCAAATAGGTGTAGATTTGTGAAGCATTACATGTTTTTTGTCACTTTTGCCCCTAGACTCTTACAGTGTTTGTATGACTACTATAGCAAACATAACATTATATAATTATTGAAGGCTCACCTGTGCTTTATCCTGTTTTGAGTCACTATTAGCTAGCAGGATGCCTATAGAGAGTAGGTCCTCAGTAAAGGAAGAATAGAGAATAAATGGAACAGAGAATTATGACTACTTTCCTATGACACAATGTCAATATTTTGGAGTATTGTTCATATCATAGGCATTGGTTTATGACATGAGCATATTATCCTGAGATGCTAAGGGATGTTCCTCAGAAACCAGTTTCATGAGAGTCAGTAAAAGAAGTGTCCTTCAATACAAGAAGTTTGGGAAATACTTCCCAAATACATTCCATACTCCCCTCTTGGAGTTCCATAGTGCACATAAGCATATTAGCATCTGAAGAACCTAAAGGAGAGCTTGAATGTACAAAGTGTTATCACTCTCTCAGACCTGGTCTGAAGTTGTGACTGTAGAAAGAAGGATGAGTGAATTAAATATCTGAATGTAAAAACAAACTTATTTTTTGTCTCTTTAGGAGGCATATAGAAATTTCATTTGGTTGATTAGAGTTCATCTTCTGAAAAAGTTTTTTCAACATGTTCTGATGGGTCCTGTTTCTGGCATATCTGAAAATGCCTTTGTATGTGCATGACATATTGGCTCTGTATAAAATTCACATGTCATCCTTTTTCACTTGGAGGGTTTTGTAGGCATTGTTTTACTTTCTGTTATCATTGAATGCTATTATGAAGGAATCTATTGTGTTGAAAACATAATTCTTATAGAAATGATAGCACATTTCATTATTTTGTTTTAACTGATTAATGGCACAGCCAGCAAGATAGAAAAAGCAGGGGCTGGATTAGATTAAGGAAGAAGAATTTTTTTCCTCAAGCACTGTCAACTCACTTTTCAACTCCTTTTGTTCTTCCAGTACCTGTTGTTTTGTTTTGTTTTGTTTTAAGCATCTCAACTTTAGTCCTTTTGTGGAATCATAATTTTCATCCAGTGTCTAGTGAGCATTCTTCAGCTGCTTGTTGTTTGTTTCCTTCCCTACAGGATCTTTGAATAGCTCCATGGTCATTCCTTTGCCCTTTGAAAGGAAGCCCTTCTATCTCTAGCTGAATGCTGGTGTTGGTCCTGGGTCAACTAGCAGTTCGGACTTCACTCTGTCATTTCTAAACAAGTTCTCGCCAACACTGTCCTATATGTATGGCCCTGCTCCTCAATTTCAAGTAGTTAATATTTCTGAATACATGAATAAATGCAAATACTTTATGTTCATGATGCATTTTCCCAGTGTTTTGTTGGAGCAGGCTGCCACAAATGCTCTTTTGCTTTTAGAGAGACTGAGTGCCACCACAGAGCCCAATTTAGGTATTGTCACAGAAGGCCCTCAGGAGATTTCCTTTTTAGAAGAATGAAGAGACACTGAATTTTCATTATGCAGTGCCGATGAGTTGTAAAGTAGATAACACTTGACAGATGGAATGGCACCTTAGGCCCCATTCTCTCACAGCCATATTTAAAGAATGGGTAACTGGTACAAATGAATGTATCATTATTATTTTGACCCCTGCTGAAGTGTGTAGAGGCATATTAGCATCTGAAGGACCTGAAGAAGAACTTGTGTGTACAAAATGTCATCACTCGCTTGGCTTCTGGTTTGATGTCCTGACTGTAGGAAGAAGGATAAATGAATTAAATATCTGAACATAACAACAAACTTGTTTTGGGATTTGGGGAGATCTCTGTTAAAGTTAATCCTTCTGAAGTTTAGAATTTCTGTTTGATTTAGCAGCTTCTGCTGATAACAGATAAACCAAATATTGCTAGGTAAAAATAAAATAAGTCAGTTTTTCTCATCCTCAGAATTTTGTTCTCCATGTGTACGGTTGCTCAAATATTTTAAAGCCACCTGTCTCATGAGTCTCAGGAAGCTGGGGAAGGTGCTGATGACAAAAGGTGAGGGTGTGATTCAGAGTCCTGATAGTCCTGGAACATGACCAGGGACAGCTCACTCACTAAGAACAATCTGAAACAAGAAACCAACGGGACTAGGGGAACAAAGAGAGAAAACAACAATCCTTGAGTCAGAATAGGAGCTCACCAAGCCCCCTTCATAATACTGCTGTTGGGTGTGACCCATTGTCCACATTGGCCTGGCTTGTTTATTTTCAGCCTTGCATTGGCCCTATATCCAGGGGCCTCTTTGCTGGGTGTGGATTGCATGTATGCTCCTCCTGAGATAGAAAGTAGGATCACAGGCATTCCCTTCAATAGAAGCAGCTGCTCATCCTTTCATAGACATTAGTCAGAATCTGAGGCCCACTCAGCATAATGACCTGCCCTGGGCCACAGACATTTTGATGCATCTTGTACACAGACCATCCTTGAGTTCCTGGCTGTTGAGAAGGAATAGTTTGGGCACCAGGTTGGGACATAAGTGCTGGGATAAGCTTTCATAGATTTCTTTCTTGGTTATATACTAACTTATTTCTAACCCTGGTTATATACTAACTTATTTCTAACCCATGGCCCCTTTAGACAAAAAAGGTCAGCGCTTGCAGGCTTATAAGAGGCACATCTCCCAGAACTGTCATTTTCTTAATTATCCGGGTGAATTTCCTCTTAACAAAAGTCACCTCAGTAAAACAACACCACATGTTAAAAGTTTATTGTTGGGTGATGATTTCATTATAGGCATTCCTCATTTTATTGCACTTCACTTTATTGTGATTTTTTTCAGGTGGTGCCATTTTTTTCACTAGGCTCAGGTGATGATTAACATTTTTAGCACTAAAGTATTTTTAAATTAAGGTATGTACATTGTTTTTGTTTTGTTTGTTTGTTTTTAGATATATAACTTTTATATGCACTGGGAAACCAAAAAAAATCACGTGACTCGCTTAATTAAGATATTTGTTTTTTTGTGGTGATCTTGAACTGAACCTGCAATATCTCTTAGGTCTGCCTGTACTTACCTCTACATTAACCTTGGTCAAACATATTTCCAACTTTGCCATATTTTTTGTATTGTCAGTGCTTACTGTATTTTCTGGCACCCAGAAACATTGGTTAAATGAGTGAATAAATAAATGTTGTTAGAATGGGCAGCAGAGTGAGTTCATCCGAATTCTAAATACTAATTGAATGCCTGTACTTTGTGTGAACCATCAGGGAGAGTGGTGTTAGCCACATGGGTGTGAAGTCTTGCTTCACAGCAGAGCACAGAAACTCCTGCCTATCACCTCATCTGAAGTTCACAGTAATCCCTAGAGAAAGGCGTATTAGCCCTTGTTTGGAGAAGAAAACTCTAAGTCACATGCAGTTATGGTCAAAGCCAGCACTGCAGTTCTCTTCCCTCCACCTCGCCTTCAGCTCCCCTGGTAAGGCTCAGGGTTGCTTTGTGGGCAAAGGTGAGAAAGAGTGAGAGTAATGTGTGGGCAGCATGTGTGTGGTGTGTCTGGGAATCCACATTCTCTTGTTGGAATGATTTTCTGCTTGGATTTGGAGCTGAAAATGAGCCTCTCATTGAGCAGAAACACGCTATCCTGGTATTTCTTGTGTGCATCTGTTGTTTATGAGCTAGCAGCACGTGCTCCGCAGAGCCCCACCTATTGTTTGGCTCAGGTAGCTTCTACGGCACTGACACAGGCAGTAGTACTGGAAGCTCTAGTTCTCACCCTTTCAGGCTTCTCACCTTGTCTCTAGACAAGACTGGCCCAGAATTGCAGGAAGCTTCTGAGGTTAGAGGAATCAGCAGGTGAGGTTTGAGAGGGTGGAATATGCACTATCTAAGAGAGAAGGTGGGAGGCCATCATATCAGGCCTTGCTTAGATCCTTTATAACTTCCTCTAAACGGTTTCCTTCTATTAAGCCCTGTCCCACCTCCATCATCCTTTCAACGCATCCCACACACACATGTACACACGACGGTTATTGTGCATATTCTCCCTGCAGAGCCTCTCTCTAAAAGACATCTCTTTTGAGCACAGGTCACTGTGCTTAAAAGCTTGGCATGGCTCCTCACCTTGTACACAGTTAGTTCAAGCCACATGGATCAGCTGACCTCAAAACTTTCTCCACTAGCAACACAGCTTTCTGCCTCCTATGGAGAGCAGCTTGACATCCTAATCTGGAAGTGAGAGCGCTTGGCAAACAGTCTTCTTTGAGGTCACTGGTTTGGCTTTTGAGACAGACAAGCCCTTCTCACCCTGGGCCTAGGCACCAAGAGTGGCAAGGTGGTAGAGGTCTAAGGCCAGAAACAGCTGCCCACAGGGCTTCCAGCTTGGGAGGCTTTTGCTCAAGCCAAGGAATATCCAGGAACCAAGGCCATTCTCTGAGACATTTCAGTGGGCCATTAACCTCTCACAGCAACTGGAATGGCAGGCCAGTAGCTCAAAAGGCTTGAAGTCAGATCCAGCATATGGACAGACATGAACTCACAAGGGGGGAACCTCAAGGAGGAACCTCAGCGAGGCACATGGAGGGTCTTGATGAAGGTCTTATCTGCTATGTGGGGTGCAGTGCCCTGGGTAGGCCTTTCCTCATAAGCCCTTTGTGGAGCTGAGCATGCTGCTGGCACTCAACAGATCATAAATCATCCTCTGCAGTGCTGTCGGCTGGGATAACTCTACAGCTGGAGGAATTTTTTTTTTTTCCCTAAACTTAACACATCATAAAACACAGCCATTTGGGGAATGAGAACAACCAGGAGGTGTTTTGCCTTGGAAGCTCTGTTCTGGGAGCTTGGGAGGTGAGGTTTGCAGTATGATACATCCTCACACCCAGGCAGCCTCAACAGCAAGCACCAAGAATAGCTGTTTCTGCAGGTCTGCAGACTCCTCTTGTGGCCTAGCACTAGCCAGACCTAGGGCATAAAAAGCCATAGTTCCTTTTCAAGGGCTGTGTTAGATTTGTGACATGTGAGCTTACTTGTAAGCAAGTATAAATTTGTCCTGGATTTCAGTACCGAATCTTCTCATCTCTATCAGAGTCTGTCAGCATTTGTACCTGGCTGAGGTATATCATGTAATGCATTTCCTGTCCATGGTCCCACAGGTGTCTAATACCTATTCCCTACCCTTAGTGAGCAGAAAACTTAGAAGAAGGTCTTTCCCAAGGCAGAACTTCCAGGGTCAGGATGAATAGTTAAGTGGTCTCTGAAGACAATGAGCATTAATTCCTCCCCTCCCTATATGCTGCTCTGCTAATCAGTGTCTTATCAATCCCCAGAACCTCAACTCAAGACTGTATCTTTGACTTGCCTTGACAAATAAAATGTGGATAAGGTGACAATTCTAAGTCAGTCCTGGATCTGGCCCTTAAGAAGACTGGCAGCTTCTGCTTCTTCTGGGAAAGCCAACAGTATGGTATGAAGAAGCTTGAGCTATACCAGTTAGCACTGAGCAGCGTGCAAAGAGAGAGGCCACATGGATGAGCAATCGGTCTGTGAAATAGTGATAACCACTTAAAAAGGTTGCTGTCAGGATTGGATGAGCATGGATGGAGTGCTTAGCATAGAGCCAGCATAGCTGGTAGCTTCTGGGCCAGTGTTCACTCCCTTTTTTCTCCTCAATCCCCTTGCTTATCTGATTCTAGACAAGCCATTTTTTATTCTGGAGCTCAAGGGCCAAGAGGATAAACTTAGATCAATAACACTTTACTACTGTAGGCTTTGTGAGCTCAGACTCAATTTCAGAGTTGATGAAGGAAGACACAATGTTCATACAGACAGAAGTGCTGATACACCACTTCAAATTAGTGTGACTTGGCTGGTATACATCACATTGTGACAATCGCCTTCTGACCCTTCACAAAAACCCTCTGCTTGGATAACATGTTCATTTTACAAATGTGAAGATGACAACCTGGAATGCTTAGGACTTGCCCAAGGCAGCTGAGGGAAAACCATGGGCTCTATGCATGAACACTTCAGCCTGTCAAAGAGAAATTGCAACATTTGTTAAAAACAGCAAGCCAGGTTCTATCTGAGCTACCGCAATGGGGAAGGAGAGACTGGTTATAGAACTGAATTCAACTTCCAACAGAGCAAAGACAGCTAGAGGTTTATAGGAAAAATTCAGAGTAAACAACCAGAAAATTAGTGAGAGGTATTGATTAGATATTGGGGGGGGGGGATGTTGTGAGGATGAAGATCTTGACTATATTAAAGTGTGGATGGGAGAGTCTCAGTAAACTGGCTCAGCCTGCCAAAGACAGGGCTGAGTCAAGAAGAGGGCTCAGAGGAGCTTGACTAAAATTTGATTAAAGACTAAAGTCCTAGCCAAACCACAACTTCAAGTTCTTATCAGATCAAGATTTTCCAATATGAATTTTATAAACTTTATTTTCATTCATTCATTTATTCATTCACTTATTCTTTTCCTCTCTTTCATTTTGTAAATACTATTGAGCATTTCCTAAGTGTCAAGGGCAACCTAATAAGCAGAAGTAGATATGGCACCTGTCCACATGGTGCTTTCAAACTCTTTAGGAAGATTAAAACATATATACTTAAAAATCTCATAATGACTATTTGAAAGGAGAGAGTGCCAGGAGACCATATGGCAGAGGAACTGGTCCTGTCTCAGGGTTCAGGGCAAGTACCATGAAGGCAGTGAAGTTTGAGCTGACATCTGCAGGATAAATGAGAGTTACTTTGCTGAGGTTGAAGCTGGGCTGCCAAATCGAAGAGACAGAACCTCCCACAGCAGGCTGATGTGGGTGTGGGGGAGCAGGCTGTATCTGAAAGAAGCCTAGGTGGCTGGGTGAATGAGCCAGAGTGGAGGGCAAAGAGCCGAGGTCAAGCAAGCCTGGGCTCATAGGCTCAAAGGGGGACTTCATACCATGACCAGAGTTCCTCCTGAAAGCTAGTGGCAGTCATCTGCTTGGAGTGAGGGGGAGTGTGAGCAATGGGAGATATAGGAGAATTGGAATTATACATAGTCATTTTGGAGGACAGGAGAGCAAGTTGACAAGGAAAACATGGTAGGTTTGAAATGTAGGACATTTGAAATGTTGAAAAATGGATTCATAGTATAAATTGTGGGGCCTGTTGTGTCTACTTTGTCTATGTTGCCTCTCTTTTCTACATATCTAACACATATGCATTTCAAACTTTGTATATATAGTTATATGTGTGTATGTGTATATATGGTTACATATATTAGGTTTTATATATATTAGAATATATGTATATGTGTGTGTGTATGTGTGTGTGTGTGTGTGTGTGTGTGTGTGTGTATACACATAAAATTTTCAATTGAAGCAAGTAGTGTGAGAAAACAAGCGGAGGTGAGAAACAGCATGTTGCACTCAGGAAACTGTAAGCTGATTAGCTTGGCTAGAGTGAGGGTGAGAGGGAAGGGCTGACTTAATTTATGTCCCTAGGGGTGACCAAAGAGAAGGAGCAGATGAGACAGATTAGCTTCTCTAGACATAGGTCAGAGAATTGGAGGCTGGGAATGATTGCACACTAGTGAAATATCTGAATGGTCCAATTGATGTGACATGCAGGATGCTGGAGAACCCACCTGCTTGTGCATGGCCCCAGCGCCCTCTGAGAGCATTTCTCTTAAACTAAAGTGTTTTCTCAAAACCACCAGACCCAGTAGACTGAGAAAAAAAGGCTAAGTAAGTTGCAACACCCCTCCCAACAAAACAAACAAAACAAGCAAAAAACCTAACCCCTCCAAACTCCCTTTTTTTTTTTTTTTCTCCTTGGGAGGATTGCCTTTATTAAAGCTTCCTTGGTATCTAAAGCTGTGAGGAGTGTTGCAGTTCAGAAAGACTAACTTTGTTTAATCCAGAGTCACACTTATTTATTCTGCATAATGCCTATTACAATCCCGGGAAGCCTGTGTTCCTTGTAATATATTATGAGAAACACTAGCTAAGACACCATGTTTCCCAAAGGCTTCTGTTCTCATTTAAATACGTTGCCAGAGAATAACACATTGGCACATCAACACACACATTACTCTGGGGAAATATAGCAAAATTCAACCTAAGAGCATCTGTGTTCAGCAGAATGGCTGCCTCCACTCCCTGCTTCCCGCTGGTGAACCAGATAGGCAGCTCTCACACTGATAGGAGAGATATATATGCCTGAAGGCTAGCTGAGGAAATACTGGGAGGGGCGCTTAATTGCTTCTTGCTTCAGCCTAGGAGAGGGTGACTGAGATACATTCCCAGGAAACAGTATTTTAATGGGGCCTTGAAGAAAAGCTGTCTTTAATAGATCAAACTGGGGTAGAAAGGTTTCCAGATGAAGGAAAGTATGAGAGTACATGCAGTAACAGGCAGAAGGGTGAACTCCATTTTGGGAGTACGAGGAAGTTGTAGGTTAAAGATACAGATTTGGAATTGAGATATTAGGTGTGTTAAGGAAGCATAAGCAGCAGGAGTTGAGGGAAGCAGTGCTTCTCAGGTTTTCTTTTCTCACACATGAAGGACGTGGCACTCACATCAGCAACTCTGGCTCACTAAGGCAATCATTCTTGGGAAGTATGAAGAGTGTGAGAGTGGAGCTTGTACTTTTTAGAAAAGTCTCTTCAATGACTCTGATATATTCCTGTATTAATTATGTCTTTTATCTTCTGTGTTCTGATGTTTTGACATATTGCAGCCTTGCTGCCCTTCCCAGGACTAGTTAATTCCTTAAGACAGTAAACAACTCACCCAAGAGTGTGTTTTTCAAATGCATGCCAACCACTGCATCTCAACCACCTCCTTTACTGGCTCTCACAGTTTGGGTCACTATCCACATGCCTTAATTATGCCAGGGCCAGGTACCAGACAACTAGGGATACCTTTAGTTGTATCCTGATGGAATTATTCAAACTGGCCAATCCTAAATCTCCTCATCCTGCCTCTCCCAATCTTTCCCAGTAAAGGCTCTTGCCTATGTTTTTCCTCTCCCTCTGCCTCCTGGTTGGCTCTGGTGCTTTCTCACGTGACCCTGTGTGATGGGCTATGCCTCTTGTTTCTAGGGAACTATGAGTATGATAGTCTACTTCCTTTATGGCAAGCATTTCCCTGTCTTGCCATATCTGATTAAAATGAATCCCTGGTACTTACAATCGCCCTTATGAGTAGGGTGACCAAGACCATCCTGCTTGACCCCTATTATCTTACATAGCTATTAGTGGCACCTATTTCACTCTCAAAAGTTTCCCAGTTTTAAAAGGTCAGTGCTTCCCCATTGAGAATTACAGGTGAAATGTAGCAAGAGAGGAGGGTCAAAGGCAGAATTCTAGAGATCTCCAGAAAGAAAACCAAGGATTGATGTGAAGAGGGAGGAGAGCCTGTACTTGTCACATCAGAGAAACTTAGACTTGGGAAGTCACTGCATAACACACTCTGAAGAAGGAGAAAAGAATGAGAACCATGAAAAAGCCAGTGTACGTCCTCTTCAGTGGGTGCGGGGGGCTGGAACACAATGCCTGTGGACTGATGGTGAGTGAAGGGCAAGGTGGGAAGTGGCAATTGCAACAGTTCACTATTCAGCAGGGAAGGAGATGAGACAGGAATCTGAAAGGCAACAAGACTGAGGAAATGTTTTATTTTAAGTAGATAAACTCAATTTTTCATGAGTTTTATGGAAAGAGACATTACAAGATAGAACACACAATGGGAAAGAGTAGTCTCTTCAACAAATGATGTTGGGAAAATTGGACAACCACATGCAAATGAATGACATTGGACCCTTATCTTACATCATACGCAAAAATCAACTCAAAATGGATTAAATACTTGAATGTAAGACCTGAAACTATAACACTCCTCAAAGAAAACATGGGGCAGAGGAGGAATCTTTTTGACATTGGTCTTGGTACTGACTTCTTGGAATTGGCACTCAAAGTACAGACACTATGTCAAACTAAAAAGGAAAGGAAACAACAAAAACAATAACAAAAAATCAACAGAATGAAAAGACATTGTATGAACTGGGAGAAAATATTTATAAACCATCTGTCTAATAAGGGGTTAATATCCAAAATATGTAAGAATCTTCTACAACTCAATTTAAAAAACCTGAATAACCCAATCAGAAAATTGGCAAAGGACTTGAATAACTATTTCACCAGAGAAGATATACACTTGGCTGTCAGGTATACAAAAAGGTGCTCAACATTACAAATTATCAGGGACTTAAAGACCAAAATCACAATTAGATATCACCTCACCCCTGATAGGATGAATATTACAAACAACAAAGAATAACAAGTGTTGGCAAGGATATGGAGAAATTGGAACCCTTATACACTACTAGTGGGCAGATATAGTGGTGTAG
This sequence comes from Macroglossus sobrinus, assembly GCA_004027375.1. Classification (NCBI taxonomy): domain Eukaryota; kingdom Metazoa; phylum Chordata; class Mammalia; order Chiroptera; family Pteropodidae; genus Macroglossus; species Macroglossus sobrinus. The sequence goes on along the minus strand of PVKZ01001142.1, from coordinate 438,368 downwards.
CCACTATGAAAATCAATTTGGAGGTTACTCAAAAAATTAAAAAAGGAACTACCTTATGACCCAGGAATCCCACTTCTTATATATATTCAAAGAGATTGAAATCAGGATCTTGAAGAGATAGCTGCAGACCTATGTCCATTATAGCATTATTTACAATGGCCAAGATATGGAAACAACCCAAATGTCCAAAACAGATGAAGGGGTAACAAAATGTGAATATATAATTCAGCCATTTGCAACAAAACAGATGAACCTAGAACATTAAGCTAAATAAAGTAAGCCAGTCTCTGAAGGACAAATACTACACGATCCCACTTACATGAGTTATCTAAAATAGTCAAACTCACAGAATAATAGAATGGTGGTTGTCAGGGACTTGGGGCAAGGTAAATGAGGAATTGGTTTTCAATGGTATAGTGTCTGTTATCTAAAATAAGTTCTAGAGATCTGTTATATAACATATAGTTAACATATGATATTGTATTCTTTATGTTAAACAGATAGATCTTACAAAAAAAGGAAAGAAAAAAAAGAACATAAAGAAATTTTCTTGGAGGTGATGTATATTTATAAGTGTCTTGGTTCCTTGTTTGTAGTGATGGTATCACAGGTGTATGCAGTCTCACTCAGATGTATAAATTAAATGTGTGCATGATTTTTGTATCAAGTATGTCTCAATAAAGCTAAAAAATTAAAAAGAATTTATCAGACATGAAAATGGAAAGAGGTCAAGAAAGAATCAGGAAGGCGAGGGATCCAGAGTCCAGGGGGAAAAGTTTGTCATATAAAGAGGAAGAATATTTCTCAATAAAGACCCACTGGAGGAGACAGAGACATTCTGAGGAAAAAGGGAGGGAAGGTGAGAATGTCATTATCGGATGAAATTCTCAATCAATTATGAGGTACAGTCATCTGCTATGAGTTCAGGAAGTGAGGGTGGGTTTGTGAACTTGAGGGGGAGGGGGAAGATAGGGAACAGATGCTGGGGGAATCTGCTGGAACATCATTTGGGGATGAAGAACTGGATTGTGCAGCAACCCTGAGAAACCAGGGGAGGTTAGTAAGGCTGCCTTGTCAAGGAGCCAAGGCATACAGTTACTTAGCCTCCCACCTCTGTGGTGTATGAGCCAAGAGGGGTGAGAGGAAACCAGATGATGGCTTTATCCAGTGCTGGTGCCTGACAAGCAAGAATGGAAAAATGTCGAAGGGCCAGGGATTTGGAGTTGTATGTGAGTGTAGAGTTCAAAATGATTTTAGGAAGACTTGTGGGATAAAACATGGGTGACCTTTATGGTCATAAAAAGCAGGTAAAGGACCAGGGAGAGGTGGATGGGCAGGCAGGTTAAAGTCTACAAGGGCAACATCAGAAAGCATGACCTCAGATCTGAAGTGATTCTTTAGTGATGAAGAGACCTGAGATGAAAACATGTCTATGTGTGTAACTGAAAAGAGTAAAATCAGAGGCCACCAGAGGGCCTGGGAAGTAAAGTTTCAGAAGAGTCACCAGCATGGAAGTTGATGTTCTATCTTCACCCTATCTTAGAGATTAATAGCTGGGGATGGAGTCAGTAAGAATGCTGTATATCTAGGGTTCCCAATCTCTGAGAAGACAGAGAGCTTCAGGAGAGTAATGAATGATAAGAACACATGTGGAGAACTGGTGTTGTCAGAGAGTGACATCATTTTCCAATGATATAATGACACCATATCTATGGTGAGTCTGTAACAGGGGAGAGATTTTCTCAAGTGGGAGGCAAACTGTTTTCTTTATGAGTGTTCCAAGTGTTGGTACCAATTTACAGAATAAAGTGTGTGATGGGATAAGATAAATATGAGTAATAGTGGCAGTTATTGATAAAATAATTGATATTCTTAAGGTGGGGTCATGGAAAGGTGGTGGAATTTGAGAATGTTAAATTCCAACATGATGGGAAAAAGATGCTGAGAGTTTAAGGTGGATATCAAACTCATCAAGTGTGACTAGAATAGAAATGGAAATCACAACAAAGAATCAAGAGCTATACTTTTAAGACAGGAGGTGGAAGGGTAAGTTTGTTTGATGACTATGCAGTTGTCTTCTAAGTGGAGACACTGAGAGGTCAGTGATGAGTTTAGAGCTCAGAGAGAGATCAGAGTTGGATCTATAAATTTAGGCACTGTTGACATCAAGAAAATAGAAAAAAGCCATGAGACTATACCAGGGCTAGTGTATACTAAAAAAAGAAGAGTTATAAATAATGAGCTTATAACATAACAGTTGGCAAGATGAGAAAGCTCCAGCAAAGAAGACAAAGACTGAACCACCCATGATGAGGCAGAAAAACCAGGAGAGATATCATCAGAGAAAGGTGCTTCAGGAATGAGGGAGAGAACAATGGTGCCAGATGCTTCCAAGAAACAGAGGAAGATGAAGGCTAGGAACTAACCTTTGGAATGGAAAACAGATTGAAAAAAATAAAACACAGCCTCAGGAAGCTGAAGGACTACCTATGAGATCTAACATTAGTGCCATTTTATCTCAGAAGAAGAGGAGATAGAAGGTGGGGCTGAGAAATTATTCCAAAAAATAATAGCTGAAAATTTCCCAAATTTGGAAAATGACAAAACACAGATGAAGAAGTTGAGTAAACCCCATATAGGGTAAACTTAAACTTAAAAAAAAAAAACATGAAACTTTGTACATCACAGTAAAGAATATTAAAACTGAAGACAAAAAATATCCAACTTGAAAGTGAGAAATGACACATTGCATATAGGGGAAAACAATTAGAACAGTGGTGGATTTCTCATCTAAAACTATAGAAACCAGAAGAAGTGGAACATGTTTTAAATGTTGAAAGAAAAGAACCCAGAATCCTATGTCCAGTGAAAATATCCTTCAGAAACAAAGGAGAAATAAAAAATCGTAAGCCATATTTCTGACTGAGGACTTATAGAATACAAAAAAACAAAAACAAAAATAAAAACAAACCAAAAAAAAAACCCCTTTCAAAATCCACTGTAAAAAATAGTCAGAAAATGAGCTAAAAATATGAAGAGATAATTCATTGAAGAGGATCTATACATGGCAAATAAGCACTGAAAAGATGTTCAACATCACTAGCCAGAGGGAGGTGTAAATTAAGATCCCAATGAGCATTACGATAAGTGAGAAAAACAAGTATCAAAAGGTTACAGACTAGATGATTTTGTTTATAAACCATTCTCTAAATGATTATATTTTAGAGATGGAGAACAGATTAATGGTTGCTAGAAGTTAGTAATGGGAAGTGTGGATATGACTATAAAGGGGTGGAATGAGGGATAACTTTGCAGTGGTGGACTAGCTCTATATCTGGGTTCTCATATTGGTTATGTGAATTTACACAACTGTTAAAATGGCATACAGCATTGCACATGCATTGTATTAATATAAAATTCCTAATTTTGCTATTGTACTATAATTAGGTAAGATGAAACCATTGGGGAGACTGGGTGAAGGGGATACAGGACCTCTCTTGTACTATTTGCAACTGTCTCCAAATGAATAGGATTTCAGAATAAAAAGTAAAATTGAAGAGAAGTCAAAATAGCATAGATGATAGAGGCTTTGTTCATCTGCTCTCATGACCACAACAAAATTGTGATGGAAACATAAACAAACAGCAAGTAGAGTTGCCTAAGGTCTAGATGAACAAGTCTACAAATAAGGAGAGAAATAAATCTCCCTGCAATGAGGGGAGGTAAAACAGGGTGAGGACGCAAGGCTACCCGGTCCTGAGCGGCTGAGTGGGACAGAGACTGTGGCAGCTGCAGTCTACAACTGCAGACACCCCTTAAAGAGGCCATGATAGTAACCGGACTTTCACGGTGACAGACTTTCTCGCTCTGAGCACGAGTGCTGGGTAGGCTGTTCGGGGGGCACCAGGGACTTACAGGAGAACTCTGAGTTGTCAGAGCAAGGACTGGAGGTGAGGCCCTCTCCTGGGTAGAGTGCTGGCGGTATCCACTGTTCCTCTGTTAGGCCCTCCCCCTCCAGCAAGTGGGCCCCACCCAAGCCACATCTAGTTGTGTCCTTGATGAGTCTTGTGCAACTGCTGAGCAAGCTCCAAGACCCACACTAGTGCAGCTGACCTCAGTTTCTGGCGTGGTGTCTTCAGGCAACTAACTATAAGTACAGCATCTGTGGATTGCTTACTGTGCTTAACAGGTGGCCCCAGAGGGACACAAGCTGATTGGACTGCTGCTGAACCCTTCTCAGGACTGTGCCTCTGGACACCTCCTACACAAAGCCACACTAGTAAGACCAGGAGACTTAGGAACTTTGCTTAGTGCATGGAAATAGACACAGAGAGGCAGCCAAAATGGGAAGACAAAGAAGCAGAAACCATAGGAGAGAACAGAGCAGAGATCCAGGAATAATGAAGTCAAGCAATCTAACAGATGCAAAGTTCAAAACACTGGTTATAAAGATGTTCAATGAACTTAGGGGAAGTTAGTGAACTTAGATGAACTCTGTGAAAATGTTAACAAAGAGATAAAAACATAAAAATGGTAATGAAAATTATAGAAGGGAACCAGTCAGAAATGAAGAATACATTATCTGAGATGAAGAGTATGTTAGAGGGAATTAACAGAGTGGATGAAGAAGAGAATAAACCACCAATACAGAAGATGGGGAGGCCAAGTTTGCCCAATCAGAACAGTAAGAAAAAAAAAGCCAAGAATATAATAATAAGTTAAGGAGTCTTTGGGACAAAATTAAGTGTAAAAACATCCATGTAATAGGGAGAACAAGACGTGGAAAAACTACTTGAAGAAATAATGATGGAAAACTTCCTCCATCTGGTGAAGGAAATAGACACACTACCCAAGGAAGCTCAGAGAGTCCCAAGAAAGAGGAGCCCAAAGAGGCCCACACCAAGACACATCATAATTAAAAAGCCAAAAGTTAAATACAGAGAAAGAATCTTCAAAGCAGCAAGAGAAAATCAGTTACTTATCTACAAGGGAGCACCCATAAGACTGGCAGCTATTTGCTCAAAAGAAACAATGCAGGACAGAAGAGCTTGGCACAAAATATTGAAAGTGATGAAAAACTAAGATCTACAACCAGGAATGCTTTACCCAGGAAAGCTAGTATTTAGAGTCAAAGGACAGATAAAGAGCTTCCCAGACAAAAATAAGCTAAAGGAATTCATCAACATCAAGCCACTATTACAGAAAATATTGGAGGAACTTCTTTAAGAGGAAAAAAACATGTATCAAAAACAGGAATGAAGAATGGGAACAACTACATTCCTGTCAATAAGTACTACAAATGGAAAAGAATTAAGTGCTCTAATCAAAGGATAGGGTGGCTAAATGGATAAGAAAACAGACCCCTAAATATACTACCTACAAGAGACTCACTTCAGATTAAAACACACACACAGACTAAAAAGAAGGGGTTGGAAAAAAGATATTGCCTTGATGGACTTAGAGTGTATTACACTGAATGAAGTAAGTCAGATAGGGAAAAGACAAATACTACATGATTGCATGTACATGCAGAATAAAGAACAAAATAAACAACAATAACAACAAAAACAGAAACAAATTCATAGTTACAGAGACTATTTTGAGGTCTACTAGACAGGAGAGGGTTGGAGGGATGGTGAAAAACGGGGAACGGATTAAGAAATACAAATGGATAGCTACAAAATAGTCATGGAGATGTAAAATGTAGCATAAGGAAAACAATCAACAATGTTGTTATAAATATGTAAGGGAAAAGAGGAGCACTAGATTTAGTGGAGTAATCACTTGAGCTCTAATCACTATGTTGTATAATTGAAACTAATATATTATCGTATGACAACTATAATTGAAAAAAACTCATTGAATACCATGTAAATATGAGCAACTAATTGTCTATTATATTTCAATAAAGCTGGGGGAAAATGTACATAAATAAATAAAATCACTCATTCACTCACTCATTCACTCAATTAAATAAAATAAAGATAAAAAGATAAAAGATTACCTTTAAAGGAATGATACTGTGAGGATAGACTTTTTCCCAGCAGCAAGAGATGTCAGCAGCAAATGGAGTGACAATTTTAAAATCCTGATGGAAAATAATTATTACTTGACTTTCATATCATGCTAAACTAAAAAATGAAGTAAGCATACAAAGATATACAGACTACAAAAGTTACATCATCAGGTGCTCAGTAAAAGAGCTATTATTAAAACTGGTTTAGTCCTTGCTTTGCATAGTAGTGTGGGACTAGAAAGATGAAGGTGCCCTAATGATCAATGGGAAAAATTACAATTTTTCAGTGACCTTTAAAAACTTTTGTCAAGTCATTAAATAATACTCTCTTACTGTTTATCATAAAGATATAGGAAAATGATAAATGTAGTTTTATTTCTATATATTTATATTTAATACAATGTAATTAAAAATATTAAAAACATACAGCATTAAAGTGGTTTTATTTCCTTGTAGGGCACTTCTAAAAAGTGGTTTGAACAGTGCTTGCCTGTTCAGAGTATGTTTAGTGTGCTATCACTTTCTGTTTCTTTGCTGTATTTTCATCTTTTTTTTTTTGTCTAATATATAACCTTGTGTTTATCAGATCAGTTATTTTTATAACCAATTTTTAAATTCTTTTTTTTATATTCATTTTTATCAAATGTCACTGGTAGACAAGGGACCGACCGCACAACTGTATGCTTTGTTGTCTGGGTGTGAACTGAAAAATAGAAGAGCAGTGACCAATTGCAACAGACATTCAAAGGTATCACCTGGTTGGTCACTGATCATGATCTGTGGACTGAAAAGTGGATAGCAAAGTTTGTACTTTTTTTTGCAATTACTTCTAGTTAATATATCATGGTAACTTAAATTTGAACCATGTTGTTGGGGTACCGGTATTATTATACAGCCAAGAAATCCACAAGAAGATGTGAAAACCAAAGATAAAGAAAAAATATTTAAAGCAGGATAACTGAAATTCATGCATATCAGAATTGTGAAAACTGAGAGCTACCTGTCATTTTCCAGAATGAAACTGGCCTGAGAGGAACACTGGAATAAAGGAAGCTAAGGTGAGCATGGAATCTGTAACATATGCCAGAAAGTACATTAACTTTTGATTATAAAAATTAAAAGTAATATTTTATATCTAAAGATATGAGGAAAAACTGACTTCATACTGATATAACAAATTGTGGACAAGGACTTAATGAGTGGATAGTTAAGTCTGTCAAATGCCTTGTCATAGTCGGAAGGAGGGATAGAGATAATAAATAATGCAAATTTGCTCAGAGAAAAAGGTAAAATTAGGTATGTAGGTTGAAAAGATAAGGGTACCAACTACAAGAGCAGAAAAAAAATAACTTCAAAACAGCAAAAGAAGCAAAAATTGACTCTGCAGGAAAAATGAAAATAAGAGTAGCAATTGAAAAATATGGAAAACAGAAAGTATAAAATAAAATAGCTGAAGTGAGTCCAAATACATCAATAACTACAAAAAAATTAAGCAGATTAACTTCTCTATTACAGGATAGATATCAGTTTTAAAATTTTTAAAATTCATCTATATGCTGCTTACAAGTAACACAGCTAAAACAAAGTCACACAGAAAAATCAAAGGATAGAAAAATGACATATACCAGGCACATAAAAACCTAAATAATGACAAAGAAGGAATATTAATAACAGATAAAATAGAATTTAAGGCAAATGACATTTTGAAGATAATGTGTGACAATACATTATTCTAAAAGGAGCAATCTGTAGTTAGGAGCTGTGTGCACTTAACCATGTGGCCCTGTGGCCCTGGACTATATTGCTTCAACAGAGAGATAAGATAGTAAGTAAGGAAATGGAGAATCCAAACTACACTCCCCTGCTTGATGTGAGAAGTTAATATTAATATACAGCCTTTTGCAATTATCAGGGCAGTTTTTCTTAATAACCTACTGGACATCCAGGCTGGGGTGTCTTTCTGATGGAGATAGCTTCATTGGTAATAGAAGACAAAAATCATTGTCCCAAGTAATTCTAGTGACATGAAGTGACTAGAAACCTCCCTGAGGTGGTATCTGAAATGCTGCATTCTGCAATTGTGTATTAAGCCTCAGAATGCCCATCTGGAAAAGGTGATGTTGTCTGCTTCCTGGGACTGTGGCCAGGTGTGAGGAGGGTAGGAAGTAAAGAGGCTTTGAGTACATTAAGCATCATTTATATATCAGCGGGAGGCTTTGCTACTCTGGCCCTTGTGGATTCATACCAGAATGCTGCTTTGTTCAGAGAAAGAAAGAAACAAGTAAAGGCTGGGCTTAGGGAGCAGATTAAATCAGATGTGTAAATAGTTTGGGACTGGTTCATCTAGAAGAAATTCTGATCTGAACAGGGAGCTATTATTGTTCTGGAAATGGGGCACTGGGAGTGTCCAGGTCATCAGAGTCCAGCTAATTGAGGTTGGGCTCAGTTACCTTATGGAAAGTCTGGGACCTGATTGCTGGAGGCCAGCAGCTTGATGGGACCGGAAGACCTAGAAGCTCAGCCTGCCTGCAATTGCTCTGCTAGGCCACAAGGGTCCTGGCTCAGGTTGTAGCCCACACCCCAGCCACTGCTTAAAGGCTGACATGTCAACCCATTTGCAATGAGAAAGGAAGAATACTTCCAAGGAAGGAATAATATGGAAGCAAAAGGAATGGTGTCTTATTTATTTTTTATTGCTTTGTAACATGTTACAAATTTAGTGACTTAAAACACCACTGAGTTATATTACAGTTCTGTAGGTCAAAGATCTAGGTAGGCTCTACTGGTTATCTGCCTATGGTCCCACAAGACTGAAATCACTGGGTCAGGATCTTAGCTCAAGGCCCTGGGGGAAAATCTGCTGGTCTCCCTCAGGCATTTGGTAGAATTCAGGTCGTCGTGGTTAGACTAGTCCCACTTTCTTGCTAGCTGATATCTGGGGACCGTTCTCAGCTCCTAGGGACCACTCTCAGGTCCTGGCCCCTGGCTCCTCCATTTTGGCAAAGGGGATCCTCCTTTGTGCCTGAGCCCCCTCACACTTCAAATCTATCTTACTACCTCGTCTCCCACCAGCCAGAGAAAACTTCTCCTTTTAAAGGTCTCATGTGGTTAGGTCAGGCCAATCAGAAACATCTCTATATCTGAAGGTCACCTGACTAGCAGCTTTAAGGCCATCTGCAAAAGCCCTTTGCCATGTAGGTAACTTCATTCTGAGAATGAAGCTCATCATAGTCGCAAGACTTACCCAAACTCAAGGGAAGGCAATTGTACAAGGGTAAGGGTTTTTAGCAGTCTTGGTGTTCTCCCCACCACCAGGGTAGAAATTGGAGCACAGTGAGGAGATGCCTGAAAGGAATTTTCTGGCCTTGATGACATAGGGAGTTTGATTTGAGGGTATCTTCAAGCCTAGCACCTGTGGGCTCCCCAGCGAGGAGAAACCTCCACGTTGGAAATTAGGAAGAGCATGGACTTCGATGCCAACTGAACTGTGTACACTACTTCTTGCTCTATCAGTGACTTAAAGTCACTCCCAAACCTACTTGCTTAATGACCAACACTTATTTATCTCAGGAAACTGCAATGTGGGTCAAGTGAGGACTCCGCAGGAAAGTCTTAGCTGCTCCACTTGGCGTCAGCTGGGACAGCTGAATAGGAGCTGAGGCTCCACTTCTAAGATGTCTCACCTCATGGCAGGAGAGCTATACTGGCTGGAGGCACAGAGCCTGGCTGGAATTGATGGCTGGGACCTTGGTTCCTTTCCACGTGGGCCCCTTGGTAGGCTCCCTTGTAGAATGATGTCCCGAGTCCCGAGAGCAATGTCCCAAGAGACAAGATACAGAAAATGCCAGTTTTCTATAGCCTGTCCCAAACTGGCACAGCATTATTTTTACTATGTTCTCTTAGTCAAGCAGCCCCAGGCCCAGATTCAAAGAGAGAGAGAGAAGGAATGACTCAGTGAAAGAGGGGTCAAAGAATTTTGGGATTAAGAATGTTTAAGAAATACTGAAGACTCTGAACCTTGGGGTTTTACTTTCCTCATCTAGAAAGCAAGACAACAACCTCCCTGGTTGCTATGAAGGAGGATAAAGCGGGTGGAAACCCACTCTCAGGCGTTGGCACATGCAAGTGTCTCAGAGTGAGTTCTCTGCGCTTCGTAGAATTGGAGACCAGTTCACCTGACCTGAGGGCCAGCAGAAGAAGAGGGGCTCAGCCAACCTCACCCAGCCAGAGTCCCAACAGCCTACCATGAATGCTGCTCCCAGGACTCATCTCGGAGAGTCAGGTCTTGGGATCTTCCTAGTGAGACTGCAGATTGGCAGGCAGGTGGGCTGGCCTCGGCAGCAGCAGGGGAAGAGCTGGGAGATATCTCTTGCTCTTTACAGGAGAATAGATAGAAGGACATGGAGGTGACTAGGTGTGGCTGTGGCAGCAGGAGCTGGGCAGGTGCACCTTTTTAGAGCTATGAGTGGCTGGGTGCCTCTCTGGGCTCACCATGACAAAGGCAGTCAGTCAGGTTGCCCTTGGGGCTGTCAGCACCTCATTCACAGAACACCCAAGAGACCACCCAAGTACTGGAGCCCTGGCCTCATTCTAGTCCTGCAGAGGATCCTGTTCCTGCTAATGAGATCATAGGTCAAGGAGCATCACTCTCACCACCACCCAACAATGGAAGGTGGTCTAAGCTGACACCATCAGATTTGTCCTCCAGCCAGCTGCTGGGTTCTGATTCTCCAGATACAGAAGGCTGTGCTTCAGTCACAGGCTGGGAAGGGGTAGGCCCTCCTTCATCCTCGAAAACAAAACCTGACTTAGGGTTTTCCATCACATCTTGCTGTTTTGGAGAGCAACATGCCAACCCTGCCTTTCAGTGTGGAAAAAAGAAAGGAAATTTCTGTTGAGTTTCTCTTTTGGGGCAGACGCTGTGTTAAGCATGTCCTATTATCCAATCTCTATTTTATAGCAGGAAAACTGGGGCATAGAGTGCAAAAAAAAAAAAAAAAAGGCCCAAAGGCCCAGTATATTAGTTATCTATGGCTGAGTAACAAATTACTCCAAATTTATTGGTTTAATATGTCACCTTATAGTTTCTGTGGGTCAGGAATCTGGGTCTCCTGGCTCAGGGTTTCTCACAGGCTGTCTTCAGGTGTTAGCTGGAGCTTCTGTCTTATCTCAAGGCTTGAATGAGGAGGGAATACTTTCAAACTCACTCAGTTACTTGCTGCTTGTTGGCTGAAGCCTATTTCAGGAGATTCCTTGCCATGTGGGCCTCTCCATAGGGCAGCTCACAGTGTGGCAGCTGTTCCATATAGAAAGCAAGTGAGGGCATATGGGATGGAACTTAGAGTCTTTTTAGTCACCTAATTTTAGAAGTGACATCACATCACTTTTGCCATGTTTTCTTCATTAGAAGTTGCTAGGGGCAGCCCATATTCAAGATATGAGACTATATAAGAATGTGAACACTGGAAGGTAGGAGCACACCCAGGATACCAGGGGCCAGAACTAGGATTTGACCCCTTCTCACTCTGACTCAGCAGCTATGCTGCAAAAACTCACCTATTACACACATGCATACTCACACACATATTACAACACCACACACACATACGCACACATATAGATACACAAAACACACATTATATACACACATTTATGCTCACACACACTATACATGCACATGCATACACACACACACACACACACACACACACACACACACACATACCTCTCATTGCTGGGAAGAAGCTGAGGTCTGGGTCGGTATAACAATGACTATTGAGAATTGGGGTCCTAGTGTCACCTAGAAAATCATCTTAGGACCAAAAACAAAATTACAGGCCAAGCTGATTCTGTTTCAAATAAAACCCTATTTCAAGCAGGAAGTTACAGAATGCATAGCAACCATTTTAGAAAATGGAATAATTTATGGAGCTCACAGGAATGAAGGCATCAGCTTCACAGTCTGGGATTTAGAGTCACTTGCTGGCTGGGTGGGCTTGGGTGACTGTGACACCTACCTCATGATTGAAGCCTGGCAGATAGTAGGCTCTTGGCAAATGTGACCTCACCCTGTTTCATTTCAGACAATTTGGCTGTCCTCACACAGTTACTGAATCGGTTTTTGGAAAAAGAAAGGAAGCATTGTTTTCTTTCTATTGATGGCCAGCTCCCAGATGGGACCCAGAGGAGGAGGCTGGGAGATGTTTGTGTGTGGGTGCAGGTATAGGTAGGGGCCTGTGGTATATGTTAATGATGATGAGGAGAGAGAGAGAAAGAGACAGACAGACAGACAGACAGAAACAGAGAGAGAGAGTGAGGGAGAGACAGAGAGGAGAGCCACCTCAACTGGCATCCTGATTTCCTGATTCACGGTGATAACTACATCCACTAGGTGGCGTTGCCTGCTTGTGAAGCTGCTGCATCAGCATCAGAGGATGGGTCCTGGGAGGCAAGCTCCCCTGACTCCCACCCACCCACTCTCAGCTGCTGAAGTTGTGTCCCTTGCTCTGTCTGGGTCAGAAGTGCGTGGCCAGCAGATGAGCCTCAGCTAGAAACTGCCATCAGACCCGAATCCTATTTGATCATGGGCTTAAAATATTAAACTTCCCTGTACTGCATTGGTTAATTCCAGGGAGGAAGAGAAGCCTTCATTTGCCCCATGCAGAGAACTTTGTACACGTTACTGCTTTGGATCTCCAAAACCACCTGTCAAGTGAGGAAACTGAGGTTCAGAGAGATTCAGCTACTGCCCAGTACCTCTAGAGCCTACTCTCTTTGTGTGTTTCTGCCATTGACTGGAGGTGGGGGTGGGGGTTGGCAGCAGCTTTGTTCCTCCCCTGTCAGCTGGAGTGGGAGTGCGGGGGAGCTGGTGTCTGCTGCTCCCACATCCTCTTGCTCCTTACCTCTAGGCCTAGCCCTTCAGACCTATTTCTCCTATTAGGGCCCTTGTGCCCATTATCATCCAGACATGTGTCGTATGTGGGGCTGGGCGCAGGGCTGACAAAACCCCATCTCCTCTAATCCTCGCCCCACCCACGGAAGTGAGAACTAACCACTTTTTTTTTTTTTTAAGGAGAAGGGATCTGTGGCTTTGAGTACTCAGGGGGATTGTCTGGGCCTGCCAAGCCTGATTGTCTGGTTGCCCCACATTGACTCCTTCCAAAGATCCCTGGTCAGGAAATACAGCTCTCCCTCTGCTCCTTGAGGTGAGCAAAAGAGACTGATGGCAGCTAGAAGGAGACATTGGGTAGGGACGGAAGGGAATACCTATGCACACCTACCTCTGAGCCAGGTACTTTAGTCACATGGCCTGATTAAATCCTTCCAGAAATCCTATGGAGCCGTCTTTGCCCCAAGGAAGAACAGCACAGGCAGAGCAGTGAAAGTGTCACTCAGGCTCATGGAACCATCGTGTGACAGGGCTCCCAGCCCAGGCGTCCTGCCTGTGGAGAGAGTGAGAGCAGGGTAGCAGCTCAGGGTTCCGTGGGGTTGTCCACCACCCAGGCCTGTCTTAGATAAATCTACTCAGTCTACTGTCTCCTCATATTCAGCCTGTCCATGATGTAGCTGCCACAGCTACCCTCTTTCCTGCCCTCTGCATTCCCAAGGCCATTCACACAGTCCCAGACAGCATGCCCTCCTCTACCCATCTCAGCCAGTCAGCCATGCAGCTATGCTTGGTTTTATGTCTGAAACATGGGGAGTCCATCCACTCTACTCCCCCACTGCTCTCCCTATACTAGAAAAGTCTCCCTGCAGTTGATCTTCTGCTTGCAGTTTCACCTGCTTCAGCTCCCAAATGCCCAATTCCACTCCAGAAATATTTAGTGAGAACTTTTCCCGTAGGTGTGAATCATGATTCCCACACAGAAAGCAAAATGGCCTTTTTCCACTGGTGCAACCCTTGTTTCCAAGACTCCCATCACTTAAAAGAAAGAGTGGTGACACCTTAGAAGGATTCACCAGGTCCCTAAGGCCTGGACCCCTTGGCCTGCCTTTGCAGCCTATGCCCCCAGCCCAGCATCCTAGGCTGTGTGTGTCTGAGCAGGGAGCACAGTAGGGCTTCCTCTCTGCCTCAGGACAGTGCTTGGCAGGGAGAAGGAAGCAGGGACCCCTGGGCTGAGGGTAAGATTCTCTCCCGGAGCCCTGGAAGATCACACTGGAAGGGAAAGAAAGCCCCATGTTTCTCTTGGGGACCTTAGCACATAAAATAGAACATATTTCGGTTCCTGGCACAGGGCTTCTAAAACTCTTGTAATTTCCTAAATGATAACAGTGTCATTTATTATGCATAAGAAGCCCCTTTGACTGTACCTGAGTTTATATCTCAAAATGCATGCCTACCATACATAGTGCGCTTTCAGAGTTTCAAGGGAAGGAGTGGTGACCAGAAAGGCCAAGTAGGAGATTAGAGGGATGGAACTTTCAGCCCCACTCATTGCTGACCTCTTAGAGAGTGGGGGGTGGGGGGTGGGGGGGAGAGCGGGGACTGAAGACTGAGTGCAATACTGTGGCCAGTGATTTAATCAAACATGCCTATGTAAGAAAACCCTAAGAAGAACCCTGAAACAAGGCAGCTTGAGGAGTTTCTGAGTTGCTAAACACATAGAGGTGCTGGAAGGTGGGGCATGGGATCTCTGTACCCACTCCCAGACCTCATTCTGCATTCATCTTTCTCTGGCTGTTCCTTTGTGTCCTTTATAGTAAACTGTATTATTAAGTATAGCCTTTTGCTGAATTCTGTGAGTTGTTCCAGCAAATTACAAACCTTGTAGGCATGGCTGGTGGGAACCCTGAATGAGAAGTCAGCTGAGCAGATGTGTAGGCAGCCAGAGGACACCTGACTGAGACTTGTGGCTGGATCTGAAATGTTAGCTGTCCTGTGGAACGGGGCCATTAACCTGTGGGTCCTGCCCTAACTCTGGGCAGTTAGTATCAGGATCAAATTAAAGTGTAGGACAGCCAGTTGGCACTGGGGAGCTGGTGTTGGAAAGGCATAGGCCTACAGCCTCATTTTCTGATTTTACCTCTTATATTCTTTCCTCCACGACCATTTTTACAGACACACTTGCCTGTGGTTCCAGATACCATCCTGAGCCAAGGTGAACTCTTGAATGTGAAAGAGGCAAGAAGTGTGAGGGCAGCATGCCCCTCTGGAGGACAGAGGGTTTTGAGGGGCTCAGAATCACCTGGGAGAAGGGGGATGGTGGGCTGTCACAATTCCTCTGGGGAGGTTTTCCTTGCTCAAGGGCTTGACTAGAGTAGGGCTCTCACAGTGATTGTCTGTGGCACCACAGTGGTGGGTACAGCAGCCTTCTACTGCACATCCTCTGTGAAGTCCCCGGGGAGTTGGCAATACCTGGGGCTGGGGGCTGGGGCCCTAGCACTAACATCTGGAGCTCAGTACAAGAGTGTTGCCTGGAAGACCTGGCTCAAAACCACCTGTTCTTAATTTTTATAATGAACAATTGGAATTTTGAAAAGCTCACCAGCTGTGGCGAATCAGGGCTGAGCTGAATAATGTTGTGAGATGCTCAGATACCCAGAGCTCAGGGTCCTTCCCAGTGGGAAGACAGTGCAGACATTGACACAGGCCTCAGGGACCAGACACCCTTGCCCAGAGCCCTTCATGAGATGCATCCTCAGCGGGACTCTTCGGCCACTGCCCATGTTCTTGAGCATCTGAATTCATTTCCTAGGGCTATCCTAACAAAGTACCCCAGACCGGGGAGCTTAAACAAACACTTATTTTCTCAGAGTCCTGGGGGCTGGAAGACCAAGATGAAGGTGTGGACAGGATTGGTTTCTTCTAAGGCCTCTCTCCTTGGCTTGTTGGTGGCCAATTCTCCCTGTGTCCTCACATGGTCTTCCCTTTATGCATGCAGATGTCTGTGCCCAAATTTCTTCTTCTTACAAAGGCACTAGTTATGTTGGATTAGGGCCCACCCTAAAGACCTTATTTTAGCTTAATTACCTTTTTAAGGATCTTATTTCCAAAAACAGTCACATTCTGAAGTACTAGGATTTAGTGCTTCAACATATGAATTTGGTGGTGGTGGGGGGTGGGGGGGTGGCAATACAATTCAGCCCATAACAGCATCCCAAGAAAGAAATGGATCTCACGAATTTGGGGGAATATTCTCTCTTTAAAGAAGCATTGGAATTTCCCCTTTCAGCCTGGTGGGTTTGAAGGGAAGAGTAATGTGACCACAGGGTGACTGCCAGCTTTCCCCTGGGTCAGTTTCTGATCATCATACAGGGCAATAGTTAAAATAAACTGAGGAATGGGGTAATAGATGCTACTCCAGTTAGTTCTTCTAATTTAAAGACCAGAGTAGAACAGCTGAGTGCAGGCCTCATAATGGTTGAGCAGGGGGACCATGGTGACCAGCATGGCTGTGCTGGGTATTATGGCTTCTTTATACTAATCATGACTCTGGAACATCTGGAGTCTCCACAATTACTCCTTGGCCAGTATAAGCTGGCCCCATAGTAATGCTTTCTCTAGTGTCTTCTGGGTCTTTTACTTCCTGTTTTCCATTCTCTAAACTCTCTTTGTGAGAAAGAACATGCCGTGTGCATTTCAGAGTTCTGATGCTTCCTGGCTTTTGTCCACTGAGCTTGGCCATGGCCTAGGAACAGGACATGGAAGAAGGAATCAGAGTTATTGGAAAATCACAGAAACATTTCTTTTAGTGGTGCTGTAAGCTCTCCAATCTATAAAGAAATCCAAATAATGTAACAGGAATACAGTGTGAGATCCCAGGCCCAGGTCCTCCTTTGCCACTGCTGCACCTGGAAAAGACTCTAACTCCTCCAGGTACTCAGTGAGACCCCACCATGGGGAGAAACTTAAACGGGTGCTCTACACCATGGTGAGGGCACAATATAGTTTTGTGTCTTTTAATTTATACAAAAATTCCACCCAAGGTTATTTATATATATGAGACCTTGTCCACAGAGTCCTCATGATTGCCTGAAAAATCAGTTAATCAGCAGGTATGCCACTCACTCATACATTTAGCTGACATTTGCTGCATCCTTTATAAGTGCTTATTGAAGTCCCTTAGCAGCAGTTCTCAAAGTATAGCCATGAGGCCAGCAGTCTTCAGCAGCATTAAGAATCTAAAGTTGAAAATGCAAATTCTCAGGCTCCACCCCATACTCACTGGGTGGGGGTCTCAGTACTCTGTGCTTTAACAAATCCTTAGAGGTGATTCTGATGCACCCTCAAGTTTGAGAGCTGCTGCCTGATAGTATGCTTAGCGTAGGGGATGGAGGACATAGAAGTCCACATAGAAGGGGTCATAGGAAAATAAAAAGAGAGCTGCAAGTGTGGAGTGAAAGGCAAGGAGTGGGAAGTAGGTGTGAGCCAGGTTAGGAAGTTTGTTTTCCTTGAAGCTTATGAGGAACTGTTGATGTACTTAAAGCCAGAACCACGTAGGACATTTAAGAAGAGCATCTTAAGAACTGTGTTAAGAGTGAATTAGAAGGGATTTAAGTTAGAATTAGAAGGATTGGTTGGGAGCTCATTGCAGTAATAGTCTAGACAAAAGATGATGGGAGTCTGAATTAGGGGAAAGATGGTGGGAAGGCTGGGGGTGGGGAAGGGCTAGATTTGAGCAATATTAAGCAAATACAACCCATGGTGCTAATTGGTGGGGTTGATATTGTAAATGACTCCCAGGTTTCTGGCAAGGGGACTGGGAGATGGTGATGTCATTCTCTGGAGCAGGGAATAGGAAGAGTGAATTTGGAGGAAACTTCAATGAGTTCAGTTTAGGACATGGTGCGTTTGGGCTGTCCATAGAACTTTCACATTGAAATACAGATCGATGCCAGAGGAGATGGGACTAGAGATGCAGAAGGAGGTGGGAGGACCTCCTCAGGGAGCATCAGGAGAAACACACTGGGGGCCCTGGTCCCACCTTACATAAAAGTACAGCCCTTGAGATCATTGTGCTTCACTGAATCAGCTCTGGCTTGATGTAAAAGAATCAAGGACATAGCATGCTGAGGTCCTTGGGGAGCAAAACTCCACTATTCCAATGGAGTAGGGCTGGAGAAGGGCAGTGGCTCAGTGTGAGTCAGGGCGGCATGGCCGCTAGAAGTGCTCCCCCATGCTCCCTCTTCCACAGAGTGGTTCTTTCTGAATGAGGGCCTGAGGCCTCCTCAGGACTGCTCAGACTCCATGAAAGTGGTGTCTCTAGAAGAGTCAGGGACAGAGGAGAGGAGCCTGGAACCCAGCTCGTGGTCAAAGGGATTTTCTGCCCAAAGAGCAGGGGTGAAGGGAGCAGGTGAATTGTTTTCCAATGGCACTCTACTGGGTGGCTCTGTAGCTCCCCAGGAGAGACAGAGGAGTGCCTGCCAAGACTTAGAAGGGGCTTTCTTACTTCAGGGCTGTTGCTCATCCCAGAAGCCCCCTCCTGGGGGTATCTTGGTGAAGCCGGACTCCATTTGGGAGATATTGCAGAAGTGGCCCCTTCCCATGGGAGCTGGTTTATTGAAGCTTGAAAGTCCCTCAGCACTGTGATGTTGTGATTCTGTGACTCATTTTCCAGGCAACCATTCTGGGTATTAGTCAGAGACATGGATGTGTCATGTCCTGTCCTTATGAGATGTCACGTTGCTGAGAGGACACCTTGAAACAGCCTTCCCTGGATGGTGGGCAGTGGAGGTTTCAGATCCATTTCTATTGTTCTTTTACTCATCTGACGTTTTATTATGGTTCTGGTTCTTGGAGTATGTGTGTGGTGGGGGCGGGTCCTTCTTACTGAAAGGAAATCATGGCTGGGAGTCAGGGCATCCTGTGACTATTTTGAGGATAAAGAGGAGTGGGCAGATAATGCTAAAGTCAGTCATACAGCTTTGAAGTGAATGTACCAAGGGTAGCCCAGAGGAAGTCAAATGCAGCTCAGGGGCTCTGCAAGGGCAGGTGCTGTGCAGATGTGTAGATGTGCATGTGTCACAGTTCCTGATTTGGCACCTGAAGTCTGGTGGTGATGAGAGACAGGTGGACAAGTATGGTATTGGGATTGGTGTGGCGGATGCAGTGGAGTGGGCATAGAAATTTGATGCAAGGCTCAGGAAAACTCTCTGGTTGCTATCTGATAATTGATGGATAAAAAGAGAAGGGCAGACCCTTGCAGTCTGGGGAGCACACACTATTAAGAAGTGGAGAGGGCAGGGCCCTTGAACAGGTTTGAGGAGTTTCCAGTGATTCATCATGACTGGGCTGGCAAAGGGGAGGCCAAGAGAGATGGGAGACAATACTAGGGTTAAGCAAGGGCCAAACCAAGAGGATCTGCATTGGTTTTGATGGGATTCACTCTACTAGGAAGGAGACAAGAGCTCTTAAATTACTTTATTCAGACTAGTGTCACCATATGCATTTTTAGCAAGACTGTTCCCATAGCAGTGGCCTGAATGATGTGTGATGAGGGTATAAGTAGGCCAGTGAGAATAGACCAGAAGAGGAAAACATGGCCAGAGAGATAGGAGGGAGGATCAATCGAACTCTCAAGTTGAATGGAAAAAATGTCTCCTCATGTGAATGAACTGGCTTGGAATATTTGGGAACTGTATTCCCTTAGTGAAAAAGGTGAGCCCTGGGGCTTCATTCAACGGAGTGGCTCCGAGGCTGGCTTTAGTCAGTGAGTGATTTGCCCAAGATTACTGAGTTGAAAGTAGAGCTGTGACTCTAGCCTAGCCCTTGCTGACCTCATGAATTGTGGCGTTTTCCACTATTCCACAGTGCTCTTAAATTCAGCTTCTCACACACACACACACACACACACACACACACACACACACACACAGAGCTACATTTAATACATTCAATAATCAAACCTGTTTGAATCAAGAAACTCATCAGTAATGAACTTAGTTGAGGTGATAGCTCATTAGTACAGTCACCCATGGCAGGAAAAGGTGAAGAGTGGGCCTTCTCGAGCCTTTGAAGAGACTAAACTGGGCTTTAAGAAAGAAAGACCTTGTTGAATTTTTCTAGATAATGATTGAGAGCAAATCTCCATTTCTGCTACAAAATGGAAGAAGAACCTGAGAATACCTGTCTCTAGATTTGTTGTGGGAATGACACGGGAAGGATTAGGTCACTTGGTTTGCACAGTACCTGACTGTGGCAGGTGCTCCCAAAGTGGCAGTGTTCATTATCATCAGTAGTAGCCGCCGCCGCCTTATCTCATTGTCACTGTCATCGGCATCATCTCTGTCATTACCCTCTCTGCCTCCTTGCTTTTACAGCCTGGCCAGGCTGTTCAAGCCTGCCTGCCAGCAGCCCATGTAACCTGGGACAATGATTGGGGAGAACAGTAATGAATACAAATCACTCCCCAGGCACAGCAGAGGCTGTCGTTAGCATCTCAGCCGCTCAGCCCTCACTGTCCTATTACCTCTGAGCAGCTGATGTCAGGCCACTGGAGGATGGTCTTGATGAAGACAGATGATGGCCTACACTAGCTGGGCCTTCGCCTGAAGCAACGCTGTGCTAAAATGGAGGAGAGCATTTAATCAGAACTCTGCTGTCTGCCAGAGCTGAATAATTGGAGGCAGGTGCTAAGTGCAATTTAAATAAAATGTTGAGTTAATAAGGACAGTCCACAAGGATGTTACAAGTCCCTTATCCAAGTTTTTAGTGGGAATTTGAAGGCGATGTGGAGACCTGAGAAAGTGTGACTTATTTTCTTAAGTTTCTTTTTGAAAACAAGTGAAATTAATTCTTTTTAAAGCTTACTTATTTTCACTTTTGTCACTTAAAATGAGACAGAAGTTCAACAAGCATGTCTGTCTGATGCTCATGATAGCCTATGCCACTCCAGGATGTGAAGTGCTCAGCATGCCTGTAATGGTGCTAGTGTGACCACCTAACAAATGATCTCTTTCACTGCACCCAGTACTCCCATGGAGCAGGTGAGAGCAGCTCACCTCCTGTGGGAGCACCCCCAAATGAACACATTCAAATGCCAAGATATAGATGCTTGGCTTTGACCCATGGGTCCTGAAGAGAGGAGACTGACCTTCCCCTACTAGTGCCCAGCCCTGTCCAGCCCATGTCTAGAGAAGGTAACACAGAAACAAGAAGAAGGTAAGATCCAGACTTGTCCTGTCAATGCATCTTTAGGCTCAGAGAGTTATGCTTCAGGCATTAAAAAAATTCCTCTTAAATCCCAATACTCCTTTCACACAGGCAGGAGGGCTGAAACCCTGCTGAGGTACCTGCTCCATGCACTGCAGGACACAGCTGCTTTCTGCCTTGGCTGCGCTCAGCACCCATCCCCCCACTCATTTGCATGACTCCAATCTGGTGGCCACACCCTGCCTGTTTTGCTTTGAGACAAAGGCAAGTAACCACAGGCTCACTTTCTCCATTCCTTGACCCTGCCTCAGACCCGCCCATACCCCATACCGGGGTCCCTCCATCTTCTCGGGCTGGCGCCTGTCTGCAAGCTGACTGGCACCTTCCAAATCTACCCTTATCTTTCTCACTGTTCTATGCACAATTAAAATTTCTACTTTCATTTCTGGAACCCACTGGATATTCCAGGGATTTAAATATGCTTCCCAAGAAGGCAGGATTTAGTTCAAGAAGCTGTAGTGGGGCCTGAGAAAATTTGTTAGAGGGCCTCTGGCTGGGGAGCTAGGTGAAGGTGCGAGTCAGGACAGTTCAATGCTGCATCTGGGTGGTAGCCAATTTCTGAGGTTCTAGAACAAGAGGTGTCACTCCCTGAGAAGCAATGTGGACTAGTGGGAAAGGCATGTGTCTGTTAGGCCCAGAGGAACTGGATGGAGTCCCAGATCTGCCTTATACTATTTGTGTCACTTTGGATGAGCCAGCTAATCTCTCCAAGCGTTGTTTCTGCACAGACCTGGGTCAGCTTCAGTGGAAATAGAATTTATTGGAAGAGATCGGGCAACTGATGGGGAAGCCTGGTACACAGGCTTGGAGAACAGGCAGAAATCAAAGCAGGCATAGTCAGCTGAGAAGATGGGGCCCAGGCCACTGTAGCTGCCACTCTGGCACCACTGCCCTGGGCTACTTCTTTTACCCTTGAGCTCACAGGTGGAGCTCACTGCTGGCTGAAAGAGTTTAGGGGACATGGCTAAGTGGGAGCAGGCAGCAGGAAGATGAATGAGCCTCACCTACCCAGCTCAGTTTCTAGAGTAGGGGCTGTGCCCTAGCTTCCCCTAGATTCATGGTGAGGCCAGTTCTCCTCAGAGGGGCATTCAGAGGCCTAGCAGCCAACACAAACAACCAGAAGCATCCCAGTGCCAAAACATCTGCTTTCTGCGGAATCCTAGGGATTCATAATTAGATCTGTTGAGTTTCTGACTCCCAGAAGGCTTCAGTTGAGTAATCACAGGTCTTGCCTTTAACAGCTTCTCTGTAACCACAACTTCTCATCCTGAGTCTCACTGCCCAGTGAGGTATTTGCTGATAGTTCCAGGAAGGACCCTGTGGATGTGTGGTCTAGATTTACTTATCTGGTGTGGGCCCCGAATATCTAGTGCCTAGATCAGAGGGAGAAGGAAGAGGCTGATTGATTGACTTTTATGTCACAAACCCAAGGGGAAGAGGAGGGAGTTAGTTACTTGTGTGATTAATGTTGGGGATCTTGGGAGCTAATAAGGAGAAGGTCATTTGTCTTTCTATTTAACCAAGATTTTCATGGAGAAAATTTGGAGTCTGTACTAGACATCCTACTGGTTTGAAAGCCATAGTTCTAGCTGCCCCAGAAATGAGATCAAGGTGACAGCTCACCCTCAGCTTGTTCTACCAAAGATATGAAAGAAATGACAAGTGACAAGAATATGGTCTTCAGAGTCACATGGATGTAGATGTGAGGTTTTCCTCCCCTCCTTCCTAGCTAAGGGTTCTATTTGACTTTTCCCAGCCTCAGTAGCTTCTTTTCAAGAGGAAATCAGAGACTATTGCTCACAGACGCTATGAAGATACACCAAAACAATTTTTGCAAACTTCCTTGAACAAGGGTTGGTGGACTTTCTCTGTGAAGGGCCAGATAGTAAATATTTTAGACTCTGAGGGCCATAAGGTCTCTGTTGCAACTACTCAACTCTGCTGTTGTAGCCAGTAAGCAGCCAAACACAATACATAAATAAATGGATACAGTTGTGCCCCAATAAAACCTTATTGATAAACATAGACAGTCGGCTGGTTTTGGCCTGAAGACCTTAGCTGACAAAACCTGTCCTAGAAAATAGTATGTGCTCAATAAATGTGAGGTCCCTTCTGTCAGAGGAAGCTGAATTGAATGATAGAAAAATTGAGGAACATGTTCAGTAAAAGTGGCAGAGAACAGGCAGAAGGAAGAGAGAAAGGCTCAGAAGCTCTTCTCAAAGAATAATAGGAGTGTACCATAAACCATCTGCTCTGGCATACCACACCAGGACCAGAAGGCCTGGCTTAAATAACCCATCTCCTCCTGAGTTCTAGAGGGAGGCTGGAAATTGTCCTAGATGAGGACTGAGCATATGGATGCATTGAGTGGGGCCCTATTGTCTTGGGTCATGACTGACCATCACTTCAAACAGATGTCACCTTGGGGAGTCCTGATCAAAAGACAATGGAGTAGAGCAGAGGCTCTGATCTGGACCTTGTAACACAACTTGATTCTGACAGTGGCCATTTTGCTCTGGTTGGGCTGTGCTCATGTGTTCCCTTCTCTGGTTCATGGGACACTTCGGAGATAGTCTTTGAGTGTATGGACACTCTCTGCACAGGAATTCATGCCAAGCTCTCAATGGAGCTAAAATTGCCAGATTTTGACCTTAGTGGGCTTGTATTTATGGCTTTTGCTTTGGAGCTGTAGTAGAGGAGTCTTGGGTTGGGAGCTGGGGTAAGGCTAGGGGATAGGGATAAGAGATGGGGCAAGGGCTGGGAGCTGGGACTGGGGTGAGAACCTCTGGGTCATGAAAACTTGAGCGAATGTGGGAGGCAGAGGGAGACAAAATTGATACTCAAGGATGTTATTTCACCCCATATGCAAGGTTGTAAGCTCAGTCACTTACTCAGATGGCCCCAAGCCTCCACCTTGCACCTGCCTTGTTGGGGACTGAAGCAGTGAAGGATCACTTTGACTGAGCTGATGCCTTCCAGGAGCTAACATTCCAATGGATCAAGAGCTTGGGAAACAGAAAATAATAGTGATATTGTTCAAGGTAATCTATTTTTTTCTCTGTATGTGTGGCTATTTTACATTATTTAGAATCATCCTTGAATTTTAATCATTTTTTTCTTAAACTACATAGATATAGACACTTATAACTGTTCTAAATATACTACTAGGTCAAAAATGTGTTGCGATCAACATGAGAATACTCCCAGCCCCTCTCCGTCCCTCCTGTACTGCAGGCAGATGGCCATTGAAGATGAACAACTTCAACTTGAGGGTGTTCACAGCATGTGGCCAGGCTCTAGCAACCACTCTCTTTGTGACCTGGGCTCTGGGTCCAGATAGCAGCATCCTCCTCTGCATTTAGTTAAGCAAGACCTGTCATCTTCTTTGAGGCACAGCAGACTGTGTCATCCTTTTATCATGCTCTCACGGGCCTTGGCAACGTGAGCTTCCACAGCCTGCATCCTAGGCTGTGTTTTCTGACATCCGATTAGCAGAGGGACCAAGAGTTGAGGAAGTCTGTTCCCTCCCTGATGCTTGACCCCAGAGTCTTTAATTAGTGCATGACACCAGTGGTCTATAATTTCCGCCCAAGCCCTGCTTTGGTTTTCCCAGCACAAACATCACTTGGGGACCACTGATAAGAGGCAGAGGGGGCAGAGCAGGGAGCCCAGCAGTTCTACTACATACATGGCCAAGGCATTACACGGCCGACGTTTCTAATCCCTTAATGAGGTCCTGGTGGCTGTCGAGGGCAGGAGCCAGAAAAGCAAGGGATGGAGGAGCACAGGGCAGGCTGCACAGAAGCCCCAGGAATGCCTTATACTAACAAACCTATCCCACCAGGCAGTTCCTCCCACCTCTTTGTGACGTTCTTGGAAACTCGTGCTAATTATAGGCAGAGCAATGTGGATCTGGAAAGGAAGCTCTTTTTAAATCTCATAGCCTGTAATAATAATAATATTTTAGAACTGTGACATTAATATACACAGTCCACAGTAGGCAGGCAGGATGAGAATATGCCAGCACAGTGTACTGCCACACCCATGCCTGCTGGATGGGTGCTAGGGGAGGATCCAGCTGTGCACCATGGCCTGCTAGTAATATGACCACTTGCTAAGGTTAAAGGTTTACATTTCACTATTTTATGATCCTCAAGGCAGCTTTGAGAGGCACCTGACACTCTTTTCATGTGACAGATTAGGAAGCCTTCTTTTGGGCCCATAAGAAATGTCCCAAAAGTCAAACAACTAATGGGACAGATGTGATTAGAAACTGAGGTAGTCAGTCTGGCTCCAAAAACGTACTTAAGGACCACTCTGAGCTGGGTCCACCTCAGTTGATGGACCAGTCTGGCTGGGTCAATCTTGGGTCTTTGTCATTTCTATCTGGTCTGCCCTGCCTCAGTCTCCAATAGGTCCAGCCTCCTTGGCCAGGCCTGTGGTATATCACTGGAATGGTCACATTGCCTGTTGGGTTATAATGTGAACCTTTCCCAGGCTATGTGAGACTGCCTCACACCCTTCCCTGAAGCTAGGTATTCCCGCCAGTTCTGATCCACAGGCACGCTGAGCACCTACC
Source organism: Macroglossus sobrinus (assembly GCA_004027375.1). NCBI lineage: Eukaryota > Metazoa > Chordata > Mammalia > Chiroptera > Pteropodidae > Macroglossus > Macroglossus sobrinus. The sequence continues at coordinate 412,619 of PVKZ01001142.1, read as the reverse complement.
TCCACACACAGGGGCGTGAATGGAAATGTGCCCTTCTCCTCTACCCATCCTCCTCTCTGCCACTCTGCCCTCTAAGGGGGCAAGGCTTCTCAGGTGAGCCCACTAGGCCTGTCTAGACTCTGGACGGGGGCCGTGCCCACTTTCCCTGGACCCAGAATGCTCCCTTAGCTGAGTCTTCAAGGGTGGTGAAATGCTGGGTCAGCACTTCTTTTGGAGACTCACCTGAGCTCTCTGAATGTCCCATCTCAGCTGATAAGAAGGGAGAAAGGCCAGTGGGTGTGGGCAACCCCATTGCTGGGGTTTTGTGGGGTTGGGGAAGAAGGAGAGAATCAGGTACAGAGCAGAGGGCATTCTTTTTAGAGGAAAGACAGAAAAGACTTAGGACTCAATTCTATTCCTCAACCCCACTTTTATTTCTTCATTAAACTTCATATGTATGTTTACGTGTGTGTGTGTGTGTGTGTGTGTGTGTGTGTGTGTGTGTGTGTGTGTTTATTTAATACCTTTCTTCTCACTCTAAATCATAAGTTTGTAAGAACAGAGACTCTATTTCCTGTGATATCACGACATCCAAGAGTAGTGTCCTGGCTGGGTACACACTTGGTGCTCAACACAGAGTTGTTAAGTGACAGGAGGGAGGACTGTTTTCAAATGTGCAGGGCCAGCATGTTGTCATTTAGAGTGTGAAGTAAGGACTCACAGACCTGGGCTGACATCCTGGCTTGGGGACGTGGGTACTTGCTGTCATGGGGAATGAAGAAACCATGACAAGTGTTTGTTGAATGAACAAACAAACAACCCTGAGAGATAGATGTTGTCAACCTCAATTTTCAGAGCAAGAAACTAATGTTGCCAGGTTGTTTCCACAAGATCACAGCCCCACTGGTAAACAGCTGTAGATTTCCCATGTACAGAAATTGTTGTTTATGCTAATCTTTTCTACAGCTTACATTTTGCATTTTAATTGGCTTTTATGAAGTTAATTTATTTCTTGTTAACAAATTAAAAGTATAGTTCAAAACCTAAGCTCACTTGTGAAACTGGCACTTATTTATGTTGAGTTTACTGGTACCCAGGTTAGATATGACTTTAAGTTCTTTTTACATAAAGTCACTATTTAACTTGAAACAGATTATGAAACTGTGATTATTTTTTTAAATCGATTCATAATAGCAGGTTATTTGCTGAAAAGTACTTCCACTTATCAAGATACTTCGATTTCCTGAAATAAAGTACACATCATGTCCCAGGCACTGGCTTCCTTATAAAGCCAGTGTTGGAAGAAGTTCTGTTTTTCCAGTGAGACAACATCTAGATCTGAAATCCTTTATCAAGAGGAAATTCCTTCCCACTGGTAAATTTTCAAAAGGGATTCACAACAGCTTTTTCAAAATAGAAATCAACATTTATGTTGAGAAACATTCTCAGATTTAGAGCTATGTATACAACATCTTGATTAAAAAAATAAAAAAAAAAAACTACTGATAAAGGTGTCGAATGCCCCTTACCATAAGAAGTCTAGTAAGATTTTAGAAACTGAGACTGGATAAAAACACTTCTGTAGTTGGCCTTAGGCTTCACAGAAAGAGAGTGCTTAGGTCTGTCGGGAATGGCAGACAGGCACTGGAGGACTGTGGCAACAAGGGCCTTGGATGTAGTGATTATACAGGGAGACTCAGGCTAAAATTTCCTCCAATCCAAAATTCATCCAGAACACAGGCTTAGAGAATAAGACCACTTTTAGAATGTTACTTCTCAGGCAGAAACCCTGAACAATGGATAGGATCGGAGCCTATCTGGCTCAGAGGTTAGAACACTTGCCCAAGACCACACAGCTTCTAAGAGAGGAAGTGGGATTCCACTCCAATTCTAACCATTTCCACTCCTTCATCGCCCCAAAGTTTCCAGTAATAAACTATTGTCACTAAGTGAGGCCTGTGACCTCAATGATGTGCAGGGAAGTGGAGAGAGCTGTGTGTGAGAAGGACAGAAAGAGCAGCAAAGTGCCTCCAGCCTGACACTCCACCTTGCTGCTTGGCCCAAAGGTCTTGCTCCCAACATGGACACTGCATCCTAGTATCACATCCTGACCCTTCCTGGGGGTGTAGGTGCTCTGCTTTCACAGGTCCCAGGGTCTTCTGACATCCAGTGGGGACCCTTCACATGTGAACCTTAGCATGTGTTCAGAACTTCCTGGATATATGTTGGGGGATTGTAAAACCAATGTCAGGGGACCAGGGAGGTGATGTAAACTCATTCATTTGACAAATATTTATGAAGCCCTTATGCTGTTTCAGGTCTGGGAGTATAGTGGCATAGACAACAGACTAGAGGCCCAGCCCTTAGATAACTTACATTTTGGAGACACTATGGCACAGGGGTTAATTGCACAGACTGCGGGGCCAGACAGGGCCAGATTGACTCTGCTCTGCCATCAACCAACTGACCACTTAGGTCAAACTGTTTAACATCTCCAGGCCTAAGTTTCTCCATCTCTAAAATAAGGAACTTAGTAGTATCTGCTTCACAGGAGGTACTGAATATGAAATGAGTTAATATGCGGAAAGTGCTTAAAGCAGAGCCTGGGCCAGGGTGGGACCAGGAACCAACAATAAACGACACAAAGGAGTCAAATATATGCTGTTGGTGATAAGAAGTGCCACAAAAAAAATGGTAGAGCAGAGGAGGGGAATGGGGAGTGTGTGTGTGTGTGGGGGGGGAGGGGTGTGGTTAAGCAAGACCTCAGATCTGAAGAAAGGGACGGGTAAGAGCAGACCGAGAAATGAGGACAAGGTGCACATGTTTCTTCAGCTTCTGACAATATGATCTGGTCTGTAAAGCTGAGCTATATCATTTTCTTCTTTTTAGACTAAAAAATGATAGAAGCTTACATACTTGCCCTATACCCCATAATCATTTTATACCCTCTTCAGGGACAACTTTGTGTGAAAAAAATGGTCCCATCCTTCTTGCATTCACCCAGTGAGACTCAACTGAGGAGTAGCCTCCTCCTGAAGGCTCTTCCTGTCCCAGTCTGGGTCAAGGGTTCCCTCATGTGGCATGGGCAATGAGTTGTCACTTTCTCTGGACAGGGAGCTCATTGAGGGCAGACCCAGGTGGCAATATTGTCTTGCGTTTCCAGTGCATTAAGGAGAACTTTAGAGTAGCTCTTGTGTAATTTTCCCCAAAGGGTACTTTGCATGGTGGTGTATTCCCCACTATGATCTTCAAAAAATGCTTGCTGGGCTCGTGAACAAGTGATGGAAGCAGGCTCACCTGGGGACCACAGTTCAACTTTGCCTTCTCCCTGGGACACCTGCAGCCAGTCCTGTCCTTCTCAGAGACTCAGACACTTGGGTGTGCCTGGTGGGGGCCACCTTTTCCCCCTTACCCTAATTAGAATTCCCAGGAGTGCAGGACTGTGGGGTCCTCTGGGAAAGGTCCTACTGGCTGAGATGAGATTAGTTCTCTCTGACTTGTCATTGCCACATGGACTGTGACCTTCACCTTGTGTGACATACCAGGCACTACTAACAACACAGTATTTCCTATAAGATGCTATCACTGAATTTTAGGGAACCCAAGTGGCATGGTGTTTACTATTTTTAATCACAAAGCCTGAGGCAATGTGCAGTTTGCACTGCCTCTTCTCAGCCTTGGCAGTTAGCAACAGGTGCCTTTGAGCAGTTTCCCTAGAGCCCATCACCAGCATCCCATGGAAAAAAAAGAAAAATAATTTGTTCCCCGTTCCAAAAAATGTGTGCAGAGAAAATATGCCTTGTTTAAGATGCAAGCCAACTCTCTTCAATTTGATCTGTCTCAAAAGAAGTGAGGAAATACAAGGGTTTTCCCCCTGGGTAAGAGTGAAGCATGACAAGAGCCTAGAAATTTGGCAAGGATGCCCTGGATCGCAGCTCTGGCATCAGGCCCATTTGGCAGAGAACCTGGGAGAAGCTTCCAGTTGTCCTGCTGCAATTCCCTTGGCTCAAATGAGGCAGGCACACATGTGGGCACAGCACAGATGGGAGTGAAGCCTGCAAAGGAGTCTGCACTCTCCCATTTGACCTCAAGTCAGTAGACACTTTCCAGTATTTTCTGAATACCGCTGTATACTGGGGACTCAAAGTTGGCATTTCTCATGGTGACATGTGACTCTGGAGAACCACAGAAGGCTTTCAGATTCCTAGTTCCTTCTAGGACCCCCTGATTTCCCTCATCAATTCCACATTGTGGAAATGGATGTGCATAGCAACCTGTTAAGTGGTGGCAGTCACTCTGATGACCTCTGGAATACTTCTTGCTTCAGCAACCAAAATCCTTGTGTAGAAGTTTGAGTTCACTGTTGCCCAGCATCTGGATATTAGAAACCATAAAAATAACTGGAGGCATTTTACTGTTGGACTCAGATGTTTGGCATCAAGGAAATGCCCCATGAGGGTCACTCCACCTTGTTTAAAAAAAGTTGAGCTGTCATGTTAAATGCTTTTCATATTCCTGAGAAAATTGGACTAGATATACTGAGCTCTATGCTCAGGCCTGCCTTGAGGTTTCCTGTGCTTTGCATGAGAGGGGATGAGCCTGGCATAGGGTGGGGTCCTGAGCCTTCAGCATGCTGCCTCCACTGGCAAACCTAGCCTGTGTTCCCTGTTATGGCCATGGCACTCAGTGAGAGTAAGACCCTGAACTCATAGCCTGCCTGGTAGAGAGAAGGCCAGAGAGGAGACGGTTGTCAGGGCCTTGGAGTCCCACATTGTGGATTCAAACAGAAGCTGCAGATCCAGGAGGGGACATCCAATGAACAGCACTAGGCAGAACCATGGGGGCTGCCAGCATCCTTCCTCACCTAAGCTCCTCACTGATCTATGGAGCAATGTGCTGTGGGAAATGGTTCAAAAGGACTGTGGAGGATGGTGAATGCTGTTTTGGCACCATAGTTTAAAAGGTATTATGATCCCCTGCAGTATATATAGCCACACAGGACCTCAGAAGAACATTGGGAGTTCATGGAAGAAGCATGAGAACTCTGAGATGAGGAGGTTTGGGAGACTGGAAGGATGAGGAGATAATGTGGACTCTACGTAAAGTAGAGTCCTGTTGCTGTAAGTGGTACAGGGGCTTGCATACTGTGTTAACAATGCCCTTACCGCATTGACCAGTCACATCTCCCCTGAGGCAAGCTAGTCTTGCCCTTTTCAGAACACACACTCCTGAGTTCAGCTTCCCACCTTCCCTAGGAAGTCACAGAGCATCTCCAGAGAATAGAAATCCCTGGGAGCCATTACACTGCCTTTCTGGGTCCTGATTTTTTGCTCCACTTTCTGGAAAACAGCAGCCAGTAGACATGGCCACAGCATGGCACTCTTTTTTAGGACCTGCTCAATTCTTCATGCCATGCTTATACTCTTTATTCTCTTATTCCCACTGATGCTTTTCTGTGTCTATTTGAGTAGCCTCTCATCCCCACTGTTTCCAGGGTCTTTCTGCCCCTTCCCCTATCTTCCCCAATACTCTACTATATAACCTTCTACTTAACAGGATGAAGGGCATGAGGATGGGTCCTCCAAACACTAAACTTTCAGGATGGCTGAGAACTTCACAGGCTGGGTCTTCCTCAGACATACCCTGTGGCTATGTGAGATAGGAGTTCTACCTCTCGTTGCATGATTTCTCTGTCTCTGTTGGGGATGGGAACAGGGAGTTCTGAAGGGCTGTAGAGGGATGGAATCCAGGCCCAGGCTCTCGCCTTCTCCTTTTGAATATTTCACTGTCAAAAGCACTGACCACTAAAGGAAATGGGTCTTGAGAGACCTAAATTGACTCCAGGCAGACAACATGAGCATGCACTGGGCAGAAAAGGTCAAAGGATCAAGTCCAAGACACACTACTGGAGTGAGTTGGAGGTCAAGACCATATCTTCACATCCCAGGATTGAGTTCAGTAGGGGAGTTAACTGGAGGAAGGAAGAAGAATCAAAGGTTAGAAGAAATGGAGACAGATTTTTAGCAGTTTGGGCCCAGAGTGAGGAGGAGCCTGATGATTGTTTGAATGACCCCATGTCATTGGTCAGCAGGTGTGGGCTCTGAGGGCAGGAATGGCAGGCTCAGAGGTCTTGTGAACCAGTCTTGCCCCATGTAAGCACATGCAGACCCTCTGCATGTCTAGGCTTAACAGGAAGGTCCCATTCATAGGAGACTTCAGCAGGGGACACCAAGTTTTGGGGACCTGTGCTCTGAAGCCTCAAGGACTTTGCTTAGTAAGGTAGAGTTCTGTTGTTGTAAGAGATACAAGGGCTTACATACAATGTTTATTATGGCTTCAGGGACCATGGGGAACCAGTGAAATGGACAGGTTATAACATGAATAGGGAGCAGGCATGGGAGGCCACAGATAGCATGACATGGGGAATCTCCCCAAAGGGGACAGGGGATGAGAAGCCAAATTGCTGGTAGGGTCCCTGTGTCCACTCCCAAAGAGCATTACTGAGGGTGCCTGCATGTTCAGCACCATCCCCGCTGCCCTTTGCTAAGCCCTTGTTGAGGCACCCTGGTCCTGCCAAAGGGCTGGCTTTGAGGAGGCGAGACCCTGGCTCTCTCAGAAGAACCTGTCAGAGGAACAGAGAAGGCTAGATGTTCCAGGTGGCCTGGTGTGGAAAGAGGAGTGAAACAGAGAGGTGAGACTCAGCGGGTGTAGACACTGGGTTCTGGAGACACAGTGCCAATACCAGACCCTGCAGGCCAAGAAGGAAAAAGACATCAGGCTGAGTGGAAAACACTGCTCTGGGCTCAATGCAGCCAGAACAGGCTTCCATGGGAAGAGGAGAGATCAGCCCACCCCATTTGGGGGTCTCTGAGTCCTGAGAAAACATTAATTTTGGGCAAACAAACTCTAGGTGGAAGGCAGTGCAGGACAATATGTTGGAAGGGACTCACCAGTACCAGGCATTGCTCTTGAGGACTATATATACATTTTCTTTCTTAATCTCCAAGTGTGCCCTCCAAGCTTTGTTTATCAAGGAGAGCATAAAAAACAAGGCAGGAAAAAGTCCTGCTGCTTGCCTGGGGTCACATAGCTGCTTGGAAGGGCCCCAGTGCTATGGACTTATTCTGATGGTCCCCCAAGACCCATGTAGGCCTTTGGTTTCTCAGGATGATAGAAAGAGATGTTCTGAGGGCTGGAGGGATCCTCACAGAAAGGGCCACCATCAGCCAGTATCCTGGCCAACCTCCACTACCTCCCACCTCCTTCCCCTCCCCTCAGCCTTCCTCTGTGCTTTGGGCCCAGACACAGTGCCAAGCAAGGCTGCTGTTGCTGTGGAGGCAGAAAGCTTGGGTGCAGTGCTCCTGGCTGGAAGGCAATGTGGGAAACTTCTGCTTGAGGGGAGTTGCTCAAACAGGCTACTGAGCCCCTGGGTACCAGGCCTTGTTTTCCCACTGCCTCCTCAAATGGAGAAGGGACTCGAGGGCAGGGTCTGCCTGGCTCCCGCTGGAAGGCATAAACAATGGTCCTGTTGGCTGCCTTGTCTCATCCCTGGGACGTGTGGCTCTGGCAGCCTGCCCTGCCCTCCTGGAGGACCAGTGCTCCCTGTGAATTCAATGCCTTTCAAAAGTTCCTCCTGAGAAACTGGACATTGGGGCCTGTGGGCTCCTTTCCTCACAGAGCCATGAGCTTAGGGGGCAGGATGGGCATGATTGTATGTCAGGAGAGTGAGTGTTTCTAAGTAGGGGTCTTGCGTGAAGTGAAGAGTGGGTGGGTACATGTGGCATAGGTGTGGGGAAGAGAAGTGGGGTGTGAGTCTGTCCATGGGCATGAGGAGAAAGGGCTGTGTGGTGGTGTAAAGCGGAATATACTTGTCCAGGTGCGGGTAAGCTGTGGAGGTGTCTGTGAGGCTAGAGGTGGAAGGTGTTTTCAGGAAACAATGCTGTGGTACTGGGGTTTGCTTGGAAAGCAGATGTGTGAGGGCATAGGAAGCATGTCCTTGGGTTGGTCTTAGCACCTGAGGCTTTAATTACCACTATGAGGAGTCTGGCCTTTCTCAAGGAGGCTTGTGAGCAAGCAGTAGGAGCATGTGGAATGTGGGGTACTATGCAGGTTGGGAGGGTGCAGGAGAGCACAGAGGCAGAGCACCTAGCTGGGCCACTGGTCACTTGTCCTGGTGGGGGCATAAGGATCTGGGACCAGGGACCTGAAATAGGAGGGAGGGGCAAGGACCAGTTCCATGGAGTGAGGGACATTAGAGGTGGGACAGGAGGACTCCTTGGCAAATTGAAGATTGAAGATAGGAAGTTAAGACCCTGAGGGACAAGTACTCTGGATGAGCTGATTCTGGTACAGTGTCTGCATACTATAGATACATATATATTTGTTGACTATGTGACTGGTTTGTTGGGGTTCCAGTGGGCAGTGTGAATCAGGAGTGGTGTCGTGTGTGTATGTGTGTGTGTGTGTGTGTGAGAGAGAGAGAGAGACAGAGAGAGAGAGAGAGACAGAGAGACAGAGAGACAGAGAGACAGAGAGACAGAGACAGAGACAGAGAGAAGTGGTGTTTGCATGAGCATCCTGTATCTCTCCCCCGCGCCCCCCACAGTCTCCCACTCTGTCCCTTCCTGCGGCAGAAAATTCCTTAAGTGAAGCTGTATCATCAGCATTACCAGCAGGGGGAGCTCTGCCTCCTAGCGACCCTCCTCCTGGAAACCCTTTCAACAGCTGGAAAACATATCTTTTTACATTTTGAGTGTCTCTGGCATTGCTTAGATGGTAATCTAGCCTTGGTCACCTGGTAATATACCACAGGATGTCACAACTGGGGCTGCCTGAGAAAGGCACAATTGTCCCTCATGAGAAGGTATCTGGAACTAAGTGTGAAAATAAAGTCATAAAAAGGGAAGGTGTCCCAGTCTATACAAGAAGAGCCAGGTGAAATGTGGAGGCCAGGGGGTTTCAGCTAGGGGTTTTTCTCAGATCCTAGGGCAGGACACCAAAATCAGACTTTGGTCTCCATCCTTGCAAGTTCTATGGCCCAAGGGCCTCCAAGTATGGTGTGGCTTGCTTGGGAATGGGAAGTGGTGGTCTGGGGTGGCATCAAAGGCAGGGAACAGGGGACCTTGGAATAGCTGCAGGTACCCTCAGGTCAAGGCAGGGGAGAGGGCTACCTTACCTCTGCTTAGTTATGTTATTCACCGTATCATGAACTTGTACCACATGAAGAGCATTCTATCAAGGCAAAAATGGGTGCTGGCATGGCCCAGAGGAGGAGTCCAGTCTAGCTTGTGTAAAGCTATAGGTTATTAGGCACAGCTTTCAGTAAAAGGTATGTCTGGGTTCTGAAGGTTGAGTAGAAGTTGATTGGGACAAATGGATAGTGTTACACACTCTAGGCTTGTATTACACTGGCAGGAAGTGAGAGCCAGGTAAGTAGGGGCACAGTTCCATATCAGGAATTGGGGTGTTCAGGCAGATGTATTACACATGTTGGGCCTCAGAACAGAAGGCAGACTGGGGAAGGGTGGTTAGTTCTAAGGCAAGGGAGCTGAAGGTGCTGGATGTCAGTCATTGCAGACAGCTGATATTTCTAGACTCTATATTAAGACAAACCAAACTCACACAAGGTCCGGCTTCCCTAGATTTGGGGATTCCATTTGTAAAATGGAAATGCAAGGCAGTCATGAAGGTCAGATGAGATGACATTTGTCAGCCCTTATCAAAGTGTGTCACACACAGTAGGGTTCAATGAATGGTTAGGTAGCTAGTCAGACATGAGCAACAAGAGAGCAAAGGAAAGGAGGCCCAGCCCAGAGACAATCCAGAGACCTTCCGAAAAACACACTATTGGTAGTTAGAGAATCCCTCCTGCATACTGGGAGACAAAGGACAGAAAGGCCATAAACCTATTGCTGGTTTAATCTGGCCACAGAAGCTCGCACAGAAGGTACTACCCTAACCTGCTCATAACCTGCTCATCCTCATTATAACATCAATATAATACCATATTTATGCCCAGAAGTTCATGAATCTAATTATAACAGACTGAATTTTGGGTAAGCACATGCATACCATGCAAAGAGTTATGCAGCAGCCAAGTGTCAATCAAAGTAACCTCACATGTCAATCACCTAGGAATGCAGTTGTAAGGGCCCACCACAGCCTTAATATAATGAGGACCTTCCCATTTCTGTTCTGTTACAGCTCTCTTCACTGAAAACCCATTCCTTTTTGGGGGTGTACTCTGTCTTTTATTTCTTTTGTCTTTTTACTCCCAAATTCTACAGGGCTGCAGCTTTCTTTAGAGTGGCTCGTCTCCTTCTGAAATATACCTTTAATAAATCTTTTTTTTTTTTAATCTAGCCAACCTGTAATTCTTTGCTGAGTTGGCAGGGAAGAACTGAGGAAAAATGCTAATTGCGCTTCTGCATTGTTATCCCCCACCCCATGCTGCTGGGGTGGCACCAGAGTTCAACTTACCCCTAAATGGTAACAAAATTTTAGCCATTGTTATTATTATTATTATTCCGAAGTACCTGCAGTTTAGGATGTTGAGACAATTTAAGTAAGTTATCTATTTTTGTCCCTCTTGATCTAGCATGAAGTAGTTAGTGATCCTACTTCATGAATGAACAAGCAGGTCAGCTGAGCTAAGTCCCTCATCCAGGCTGCACAGCTATAGCTCAGTAATTCTGGTGACTCTGGACACGTGAGGGGCAGCCCAAAGTTGGGGCTGCCATGTGTAGGCAGGAGCCTCCTTGGCGGCCGTGGGGCTTAGTTCTGGCAGGGTGCTCTGACCTGGTTGCTTGTGTAGAGACAGAAAGTAGCTGTGTTTAAACATCATGCTCAGTAACAGCAAAGAAGGGGAAAGTAAGCATGTCATTGCAGCCTTGTCCTCCTAGACCATCCTTCTGCTTTGGCTTTGTTTGTGACCAGGTTTACAGAGTGAAAGGCAGGAAGGGTAAAGTCTGTAGGTTTGGAGGCTGTAGACTGTAGTGGGCTCCTGTGTGGGTATCATTTGAGTCCCTTAAAGGCACAAGAGGAGTGAGAAGCCTTGGTGGAGCCACCCTGCAAGCCCTCCAGGTGGTTGTGGTGGGGGCTTAAGGAGTAGATGCTAGGGGACACTAAACAGAGGTCATAAAGGTGGTGTGCAGGCTGGATTCATCCTGTCAATGTATTTTGTTTGGCTTATAGAATGCTTCTCAAAAAACATATGTTTTTTCACATAAGAGTTTCATATAAAACATGTATTTTCATATAAAATCCAAATTTACAGTTTCTCTTGAAAAATTGGAGGATAAGGTCACATTGTATGAAAAGGGGAGCAGTTGCCCAATCTAGCTGGTGAATGAGTTACCTCGGACCCCATCATACTCTATAGTGCTCTCCTTCACTGCTCATGTTCCCTGTCTGGACCCCTCCAGACCACTCTGTTAACAATCTCTGCCATTGATGGGGATGCCTTCCATGACCCCTTGACTCTTGCCCGTGATGAGATCTGGCTATAATCCTAGTTGCCCTAGAAGAAGCATGGGGGACATGTCAGGCACTCAAGGTCACAGGTCTTAGCAGACTGGAAACAGTCAGGAATGAATGTGGGGTGCAGGGAAAAAGAGTGCCCTTCCCTGGGGTCAGTGATTCAGAGGATTTTGGCTGGGAACCTGGTAGAAACAGCCATCACAGTACCCAGGGGGTTGCGGGTGGCTTGGCTCCTGGTTTCTCCTACATTGGGATATAGAAGGACAGAGATTTGCCCATTCTATACCACAGACACAGGAAAGCTCCATCCACCCTGGGAGAGACAAAGGGAAAGGGTGAAATGAGGATCCTAGAAGCTTCCAGACAGACCACAAGCTTCTAGGACAGACAGCAGACATCTGAGCAACTGCTTTCTACTCCAGGCTGAGAGGGAGACAAAACATTGGTGGTGTGGGGTTTGGAGGAGGATCCTCAGCTTCCAGGGCCAGGGATGGCTCTGTGGTGTCAGGACACACTCTGGAGGTGGGGCAGGATTAGAGGGAAGCACTGGGTCAGGTTCAGATAATCAGTGGGGCAGTACACACCCTGGCAGACTCCCAGATGGCCCTGGGCATAGAGCAACTGCTGCCAGGGAAAAATGAGTCTGGAAGTGAAGGAAGGTGGAGAGTGGGGACAGAGACAGAGATAGACAGAGAGAGACAGACAGACTGAGACTAACAGGGAAACAAAGACAGAGAGGGAAATAGATACAGAAAGAGGCAGAGACAGAGATAGACAGAGAGACAAAACTGATAGACAGAGGGAAGAAAATAGAGGGAGACAGATTGAGAATAAAGAGGAAAGCTGAATGGTCCTGTGGAAGCAGCTGAACTCCTTGAGGCCTTTGGAATCTAGCCTGACTTGGGACCTTCTGGGCGCCCTACCCACTTTTTGCAGACCTGCCTACCCTCATCATCTCTCTCCTTCCAGGGCCTGCCTCTCCTGACTCATGGCTGGTGCTGGGAAGTGCCCTGTGTGAAAGTTGGCATATACCCAGTGTTCAAGAACTCTTCTTATGATGGCTGCTGCTCTGTCTCCTGCCAGTGGATCCCTGTTTGCCAGGGAAAGCACAGTAGGATTGCCTCAGCAAGCCTGGGGATGTGCTGGAAGAGGACCACCATGGTTGGGTAGGCTTCTGAAGATGGCCAGTAAGAAGGAGGCAAGGCCACCTTCCTCAGCAGCAAGACCCTGCAGGGAGGCTCGGTTACCTTTCTGACTACGAGTTAGGGCCTTAGACCCTGCCCATCAAAAGGAGCCTGTCCTCCTTGAGGACCCACAGACTGGGCTTTGGAATATATCAATGATAAAATCAAAACTATATTTTCCATGTCAGAAGACTGAGCAATGATAAATTTGGAAAATAATAAATATCAGAGCTTTACAGACCATTTTCTGGCCTCTCAAGCAGATCGTCTTCATGCATCCAGAGTGGCACTCCCCAAAGTGCATGTGGCCTGGACCCAGGGGTACTGCGATGTGCAAAGGTGGAGACGTGGTCAGGAACACCGAGCTCGTTTCATTTGAGACTGTTAATGGAAGCATCCAAGTGGATGATTGGGAAACCTTTGAACAGGTGGTGCAGGGGGAATGCTCCCACGGGAGTTGTGACCTTAGCCAAACTATGGTTATTCATAGTGTGGTTTTCAGCTGGTTCCAAATCTGCCATCACTACCTGGGGTTCTGCTTGAGTTATGCCTCCCCTACCAACCTCAGTTTTCCCAGCTTCTCCAAGGCCATGGCTCTCTTCTCTGACTCGAACATTCTTTTGAGCAAACATGTAGGCTACACCCAGTTCTTCCTGGAGATGAAGCCTCTATGTCAGATGGTTCTTCCACATCATGACCTGACCAGAATAACATGTAGCATTAAAGACTAAATAGACTCCCAGAAGGGATTTACTCCACCTCCTATACATGTCTGTCAGTGGTTTTTGCTGGCTGGATAGACACATAGAAATCTTTTCTGTGTGAAAGTCTGGTAAGGCACAGCCTCTGGGAGGGTGGGGTCTGTTTGCTGTATTGTGTTCAGGCACCCAATTCAGGGGGCTTCCTACTTGGCTTGTGGCCTCTGAAGTACCCTGAGCCCACCCTCTTCTCCTGACTTCCTGGCCTTCCTCTGTACCTTGCATAGGATTGGTGTTCCTCTTGCTCTTTGCACTGCGAAGCTTGACCTCTCTTGGCTTTCCTTTTTATCTCTGGGATTCTACCTTTCCGGGATTCAGCCCCAAGGCTCCCATGGCCAATGGAGACTCCTGCAACACTGAGTCTCATAAAGAGTCCTCTTGTGGGTAAATCATTCACAGAAGCTACTGTGACAGACATGCGATCTGTGCTGGCATGGTGGCACCAACCCTGACCCTGCTCTGAGGCCGAAGTCTGCTCACCTGCTCCTAGAGCTGAGAGGTGATGGCCAAGCTTCCGGGTTTGTCCCACACACATATAATGCCAGGTATAAACCAAGAACACAGTCACTCATACTATTTTTGTCTCTTTTCCTTTCCTTATCAATGTTTAAAAAGTTATGCTTACACAGCATGTTTATTATGATTTTTATTTCAAAGGAGATCCCAGGAGACTAGAGAGTAGTCTATTCTCTAGGATTCAGGATGATTTCAGGATGAGTAATATTGACCTGTCCAGCCTAAAATGGAGCCTGGACAATCACACTGGATGGGTGGACTCCATGCCCTCACTATGTAGCTCCTATGATGCACCATCCTAGTGGAAGTGTTCAAGGGTAGAACCAGGGCCCTCAGCATCTTACTCTCCTCATTTTACAGAGCTGTGAGGTAAGTTTCTTTGCATAAGCAAAAGATTTCCTTGCTGAAGGAAGGCATTTCCAGATTACTCCCTCTTAGATATCCATGGCTCTTGTGGATGTGAGAACCAAGGGACTGCCTGGCTGTCCCAAAGATGCTTCAAACAATAGCCTACCCAACCTGTAGTAAGCCCTGCCCCCACATTAGAATGCAAGGAATCTTGCAAAAGTCTCCAAGTTTATGAGAGCATTACTAAATCAAAGTGTCTGAGCAAAGGCTCCAGGGTACCTGGAGAAAAGAGGTGGGGGGGGGCTCATTTATTTGCCTGCTGAAGCCATATATTTTAAGAAAGACCACTGAGTACTAGAATATTTCTGTAGAAGCAAGTGTGTCAGTCATGTAGTATAGGTGGCTGATTGAGTTTCTTCCACAACCAGCTCATTTATAAAAGGGATTTTCTTCTGATTATTAAAGTCATCTCTGTTTATTTCACACACGTGCGCGCGCGCACACACACACACACGAATACATAAAGAAATAACGATCACTCCAAATTATATCACTCAGAAACACTTTAGCAAGTGTCCTAGGAAATTATTCCAATTATGGATATCTAGCTGCAATGCATGTAACAGAGGGATTTTTTTAAAAAAACACTGTTGCTATTGTATCATCCTGGTGCTATGAAATGCTGTGGGAACTTCATTTTGCTTACTTATTTGTCTGCATTTCTAACCATCCCTTTTCATAGACTCCTGGAAGGGGAATCACTGGACTGAAGGGTGTGAACACATTGAATATTTGTTGCCAACTTGTCTTCCAGGAAGTTTAAGTCATTATATTTTCTCTCCAAGAGCATGGCAGTGCCTACAATTAGTCTTTAAAAAAGAATCAGGGCTGAAAGTGACTCAAAAGTTAATCTGGTACCTACATATCCAGAAACAGATGCCTGTCTAACCCCCACTTGAAACAGAAGTTCCTCGGCAGGACCCCTCTTCAGGGACAGAGAACTTGCTCCATGCAGGGAAGGCTCCATTTCTACAGGTTGTCAAGTTAACCAAATGTTGTGACCAGGAGGTAGTTTCCCATCTTAAGCTGTTGAGGCAGTGGAGAGTTTGTGTCATGGGCCGGCTCTCTATTCATCCCTCAGTCACCTCTATCAGTCACTGCAAACCTAAGTTCTAGTATTTCTTATTCAATTTGGGGGATTTCTTTAAGAATGTACAAATACAAAATTAAGTATAAAAGTAAATATTTAAAATCAGACAAGAATTATAATAAATAATGAATATTTAAAAATCTGACAAATAAGATAAACATCACTTAAACCTTCAAAATATTATTTTTACTAACTTCTAGACATTTCTGTAATACTTTCCTTACATTTTTGGCTGAGTATTCTTTGTTTTCTTTATATGACAATAATTTTCTATAGTCATCATAAAAAAAGACAATTCAATCTTTCTTCAGGGCATATCTGATCAAAAATATTTTTTAAATTTTGGTTGTTTAGAAAAAAATTTTAATTTCATAACTCATAGTAATGACATGTAAGTTCAAGTATTATCAAATTTGTGGAACATTTGTATCACATTCCTCGTATATCTGAGCTGTAAAATTTTATAGTATTTCAAGCTTTTCATCATGGTTATTAACTTAAATATGCTTTAAATGATGATATTCACATCTAAGTCCAAGTTATAATGGCATTTATGAGTTCTGGTCAAGTCAGCCAGAAATTTATCTTCCCAATATCTTCGTAGGACTCACTCCTTTTGATTAATTAGATTACCAAACACTCCAAGAGCTTATTTATTATTTGTATTAGCAATTTATCTCTCCCTTTTCATGGTAAAATGTGAATATTTAAACATTTAATTAGATTAATAATAGTTTCTATTGATTTTATTGCTCATCTTTAAAAGTTGTTTTATACTCCATTAATTTTTATCTGATTTTTCTTAGTTAAAGTTTCTTAATTAAAAAATTAGGTAGAACCAAATCATATTTCTGTCTAAATTGGAAAACTATAACTTCTTACTTGTTTTATTACAACATTTAAAAATCATTTTTTAAATTATCGTTGAATAATATATTACCAGCTAAACTTCTCCTTAGCTGGATCCCAAATGTCTAAGGCCCCACCAGTGCTCCCTGATGGAGGGGTGGTGGGGGATATATGGGACAGAGAGGAAGGCCCAGTGCAAAGAGAAAGCTGTCTGTTTTACATTGCTAGGGCCCTTCCTGGGGTTTTGGAAGGGGCTCTTGTAAATTGGAGGCCTTCCTAGAAGTGTCATTGATTTGAAAGTAAATCCACCTCTGGCGTTGGTCCTGGATTGTCCCCTCACCCCTATTCTGCCTTGTGGAGTCTCTATCCAAAGGATTTTTGGCCTTTTTACCTCAAAGCCTTAGCCTGGGTATTTGCTAGTCCAGGAGACATGAGATGGGTGGCTGTGGCTTTAGCAGGCTAGGTGCAATGGGCTTGACCCCCTTCATTGTTCAGCTACATCAGGGCATATGAGATAATACCCTGGAACTCTGATAAATCTGCTCCCTCGTGTTGAATGTCTCCAGATCTGTGACTGTGTATGTGTTTGAGAATTATGAAGAAATCCCTGGATCTGTCTTACAGATCAATCTATTTTATAAACTCTTTAAAATAGCTTCAGGGATGAATAGGAGGAGCATAGAGGATTTTTAGGGCAGTGAAGATACTCTGATACCATAATGGTGGATACATGTCATTATCCATTTGCCAAACCCATAGAATGTACAACACCAAGAGTGATCCTTAATGTAAACTACGGACTTTGGTGATTATGATATGTCAATTTGTCTTATTGATTATAACGAATGTACCACTCTGGTGTGGAATGTTGATAATGGGACAGGGACCTATGGAAAATTTCAGTACTCTGCTCAATTTTTCTGTGTACCTAAGCTTCTCTAAAAATTAAAGTCTATTAAAAAATCAATATAGTCAATGGTTTTGTAATTTAAAAGCCACTTCCAAGTAAACCATTCAATCAATATTTACTAACCTTGCTATATGCTAGAGCTGCGCCAAGGCCCTGGGGACACTATATAGAAACAGACTGGAGAGATTCCTACGTTCACAGCCATACTCCCACTGGGCAGACAGTCATCTGAAGTACAAATAAATTAAGATCATAAATGCAATAAGTGCTTCTTTAGTCATACTGTATTTCACAGGAGCAATGAGGCAGAAAACTCCGGCTAGTCTAGCAGGATGGCATTGGAGACCTGCAGAGTGGTTGGAGTTGCTCAGGTCATGAGAGTGGGAACAGAGGCCAGGGAAAAGGATACCTTTGTGGAAGCCCAGAGTGAGAAGGAGCTGGGGCTTTGGGGTGCAGAAACAATGATTCTGTGGCTGGAGCTGAAGTTACAAGGAAGTGACTGTTCTGAGCACCTCCAGAGAGCGG
Organism: Macroglossus sobrinus; assembly: GCA_004027375.1. Lineage (NCBI taxonomy): Eukaryota > Metazoa > Chordata > Mammalia > Chiroptera > Pteropodidae > Macroglossus > Macroglossus sobrinus. The sequence goes on along the minus strand of PVKZ01001142.1, from coordinate 394,922 downwards.
GCAGGGCCAGCTCTGCAGAGCCTAGAGGCCCATGAGAGGAACCTGGATTTTTTTCCACATGTATCAGGAAGATTTTAAGGGCTTTAAGTGAAGAAGTGAAAAAAATCTAATTTTTGTTTAAAAAATATTATACTAGCTAGTCCACAGCGTGGATTTTATGGGGATGAGAGTAGAAATGGGTTATGGGCCATGGCAGTAACCCAGGCAGGAAAGTGTGTTGGCCTTTCAGAGGTACAGAAGTGGACAGAGCCAGGAGATTTCTCTGGCTGAGAGATAGGGGACAGTGTCAGGGAGATATGGTGTTAGGGACTGAGGTAGAGGACACCAGAGGAGAAACAGACCTGGGAAAGAAGATGAAGCGGTTACTGTGGGCCTGCTGAGTAAGATGTACCTAGGCAGCATGCATCTGGAGGCCCACACATGGTCTGAGCTGGAGACATAAATCTGGGCAGATGGGTAGTAATTGGAGCCACATGGTGGCTGATGAAATCATCTAAGGGGAACGTGTGAGCTGAGAAGAACAGGGAGCAGGGCCTTGATCTCTGCTGGCATCTGTGGCCTTCAGGAGACAGAGCCAAGAGAATCCACTGGGATTATAAGTGATGTGATGAACAACAAAATCTATAGCCCAAGATTTACTCAGTGCTCTCTAGGTGACAAAGACCTCTCACTAAAAACTGTCTCTATGATTCCTCACCAAACTATAAAGAGGAGTATACTGATACTCATCTGGAAGCTGTGCTGCAGAGGAAGGAGCTCTAGAGGGACTGGGAACCATGGAACCCAAGGCTCAGATTCACAGAGTAACAATTTCCACCCCAGAGAGTTGTGGAGATCAAGTGACATTGAGCATTTACAAAGCTCCAGGCACCATACCTGCCACATGGCTACGGAGGTTTTAAGGGACTCATAAATAACACCCTGTTTTTTCCCTCCTCTGCTCAGATCCAACTGAGAAATGAAACATAGGAGACAGATTCCTGTAGGACTAGCCACAACATCATCACTAGCCTTGCCGATGAACAGCAGGCCCTTTCTCTGCAGTCCACATGGGTTGCTCACCTTCCTGCACTCTGCTACCATCCTCTGTCACACTTGGGGAAGACCACCTGAGAGACGGTATGGACTGGCAGAGCAGTCAAGCTTACCCAGAGCAGAGAGAAGACCAAGGGGGAATGAGACTTAGGGTGGGTGATGATTTTTATGGCTCCCCACCACCCGCCAAAACAAAAACAAAAAAACTAAAACTGGGGAAAGTGCTCTTGCCCACCACCAGGGATAGGGGAAGGGAGTCAGGAAGCATTACTCTGGTGAGGTCTCCTTAAATGGCATCATACATCCTGGAGAGAAGGGGTTTGTTCTCTACCACACCCCCAACAAAGCTAAGTATAAATACTAAGCCTTTTCCCCTCCTTATCTAGTAAAGACATAGAGGTCTGGAGGAAGAGGGAGACAGCTACAGAGGAAGAAGAATTTGCACACAAATATCCCTGCTCTAGGCCAGTCAGCAGGTGTTATGTGGTATTCACAGATGAAGGCTGGGCTTGGGCCCTTCGTCCCTGGCTTCTTGGAGTTCTGGATGGGTCCTGGGTGTGTACTTGCATTGGGGTCTGTGGAGAGTTTAGCCTTGTTATCCAGGGAGCTCTTCTCTCTGACCTCTGCTGTGTACCCACACATGTGGCAGTAGAAACAGCCCTTGGCCATTTCCTAACTTTCTAGATATTGTTTTTGGAGTCATGAGGTGTGGCTCTTTTTACTCTGCTGGTTATGTCTGTCACATACAAGCTCTGAACTCTGTGTCACAGCTGTTAGAACCTGAGACCAGCTCCCTTCCATGCAGTGTTTGTGCCCCATGGATATGGCCACAGTGTAGGTGGGGTATGTTGACCTGGACATCCCCAGATGGCCATGCCAATAGGATGGAAGAGGTAAACCCTGGCCCCAGTGTGGGACTTGCCCACTTGGGTCTGTTTATTGCTCAGCCTGCCAGACATCGGAGCCCCTGACACAACTACCTCATTTGTCTCCAAAGTCTCCTTCCCCCTCCTCAGCACCCCTCTCTGTCCAGGAACCTCCTGATTCTGCCAAGCCCCCTCAGAGCCACACATCTCTACTGTTATGGTCACTTATGACAGCTGGTTCTAGAATTGGATATCTGGAACAGAGAGGCAATGCCGCTCCTCTTGAAATTCCATGTCCTAGCTCAAGCACGAATGAGATGTTCTCACCTGCCTTTGATGCCAAGCCAGTCATCAGTTATTCACAGTAATGATGAGAATAACTTAAGTGCAAGGCACACATTTTGTTTTATTAATTTGATGTACTTTTGCCACGCTGGAAGAAGCTCAGTCTCAGTAATATTGGAGACTCCTCTTCTATCCTGAGCTTAGGAAGGTCCCAAAAGTCCTACATAGAGCAGGACATTTGACAAGTCCACTTATAATGGTGAGAATGCTGAGGTTTCCTCAAGCCCAGTGGTTCTGGATTACAAGGTCACAGCAGTTTGTGCCAGAGTGGACAAGCCTGTGACTGAGTGGGACCTCCCTACACAGCCACTCCCTTCAGAGGTCCTGTCACTTTCCTGTGGTGTTGATGTCAAGCCAGGCATGGTCTCTTCTCTACTCAAAGTTTACCTTCCTAGTTTCTTCCACTGCTGTTGAACTTGAGTTCTAGCCCTGTGGGGAACCCTTGTCTCCCCAGTGCTAGGAAAGAGATGTCTCTTCTTCCCTGCACCACACTCTCCTTCCAACCTCCATTTCTCTCTCCCTCTGCTGTTCACCTGGGGGGGGGGGTACCACCCCAGCCTCCTGCTGGGGATCAGTCTTAGATTTCACAGGCTCCCTGCTCAGAGGTATTAGTCCTGAGCCTTGGGGTGGAACAGACCCAAAAAGGATTCTTGACAGCGTTTCCCCTGAGCAATGAAAGATGATCAGACATCTCACCCTCCTCAATCGACCTTCCTGTGGGCACCTCGTGGACCTTGTTATATTAAGAAAATGTCTTTGTCATCTTACCTTCATGTGTGTGTGACCCAGGAGGCAGAAGGGAAAAGGAGAAAAGAAAAATTCTGTCACATACTATAAAAACAAACAGTGATGTATTATGAGGGAGAATGAAAACTTGTTCATGAATTTTTAATATAATAAGCAAGACTTCAAAGAATTTTCTGGAATGTAGCCCCCTTTAGTCTGTGCCCAAATGCCCCAAATTACTTATTCACGCATTGGAGATATGTTTGTTAAAAAGCTTAAAATGTGCTGACGTCACCCATTTAATCGTTTCCTTGTTGTTTCTTTGGTAGTTTTTTTCTTTTTAAATTTATGTTTATCAAAGTTATATATGTATGTAGTTTTAAAAGTTAAATGGCTCTGCAAAACTTATAATGCAAACTAGCACTTTCCCTCCTCTGTTCTGATTCTCACTCCCCAGAGGCCATCTCTTTGAATTCTTGCTGATTCTTCTAGTGCTTTCCTCCTTACTTTAAAGTAATATGCTTAGACTGCCATTTCTTGGTTTTACAGTTTAAATCTTATTTAATGAATTCCTACTATGGAAGAGAAGGATTTAGCTCTTAACCACTCTACCCCTTTGAGTATGTGCACGCTCCTCTTCTCCTCAACCTTCTTTTGGTAGTTGGAGTGTAACTTAGGCCAAATCAATATTTGGTATTTACATGGTTACAAGCATGTTCATGTTATTCACAGCTAAACAATGTAGTAAACATTTCCTATTCCGTATAACTTTTTGTTTATCTTGGAACAAAAGGTTGCCAAGTTTTTTCTTTATTTAATGTTTGCTCACTATTTATTCCTAGACTTGGGCTGACAGGGTCTTTCCTTGCAGGTTTTGTAGGTACAAGTACTGAAGGCTCAGCTTCCTTCCCTGTTGATACCCCTCGGAGGCACTCACTCTTGTGGGGTTGGCAGTCTTTTGTTCTCTGTGCTGCTGTGGTCTTGGGGTCCTGGTGGCTTCTTTGATTTCCCTGAGCTAGGTCCCTGTTTGCTGAATCCAGTGTCCCGTGTTGGTTTCCTCCTTGTTTTTGTTAAGTGTCTTCTCCAATAACGTCCTGAGAAATGTCCTGTGCTAGGAAAGTGTTTTGAGAGCCCATACATGCAAAAATGAGCTACTCTACCCTCATATCTGACTGGCAGCTTGGTTAGAAATTCTTTTTTTTTTATTAGTTTCAGGTATACAGGACATTGATTAGAAATTTATATAGTTTTTGAATTGATCCCTCAGACTTTGTAGCCATCACCCACTGCCTTCTGAGTCACAGAGCTGCTGTTGACAAGTCAGATGCTGTTTTCGTCTCTTTTTTTTCATGTAGGGCCAGTTTCCCCTCTGAAATCTTTCAAGATTTCCTTTTTATCATTGAAGAGCTCTGGCGTGGGTTTCATTTCACATGGGCTACTCGGTGGGTCCTTTCTAGCTGCAGGCTCATGATTGTTACCCTCAACCTGGTAACTTGATTATTTCCTATCCACTCTCTCCACCAATATATTTTCTCTGTTCTCTATTCTAAATCTTCCTTCTTTTTCATTTATGAACTTCCCATGCTGATTCTCTAATTCTTATAATTTTTCTCTCTTATCTTTTATCACTTGTTTGTATTCTATCTTTTGGAAGATGTCTCTTAACCTTTTTATTAAAGATGCTATTGTTTATATATCTATCATTTTAATTTCAGAGAATACTGTTAAAATTCTGAATGATCCTTTAAAAATTTACTTTGTTACTGTTTTTTAAGCAACTAGTTCTTATTTCATGAATGGAATATCTTGTTTTCTAGAGATAGCACTTACATTAAATATATATTTAAATTTCCCCCCCTGTTCCTCTAGTTGTCTCTGTTTCTTCTAAGTTTCTTTTTTACTTTTTGGTAGTTTTCGTTTCTGACTTTTGTGAAGAGTAAGGCTCTAACACACACAGTGGAAGCTCTGTGTGCCTGTGCGGAGCTTTGTTGGAGGAACACTGAGCTGGGCAATTTTACTTGGGGGTTCTGAACTGACAGTGTCTATATAAAGTCTACGGGGCTGGCCAGTAGCTACAGAGAAGAATGATCCAAAATCCTGCTTAAAGATTATAAGCTTGGCTCCTAGTTCTCAGTGAGAGGAGGGGTATGTATGGGTTTTGATATGCAGTATACTAACTTTCACTTCATCCTTACTGTCAGTCTGGCACCCTCACCTGCCTGGGCTCTGGTTCCTGAGTCCAGAGGCCCCTGGCTCCCTCTTGCTAGACAGCAGAGGCCTGTCTTCTGTCAGGATGATGGTGAAGTAGTTTCCCACTTATATAGATTAGGGTAAGAAGCCATGGGTCCAAATATTCTTATACTAATATTTATCCAATTCTTCACTTTCAGCTTCACCCACAATATCACTCACAGAACTACTTTTTTCTTCCAGCCCTGGTCCTTTTCTGCAGCTCTGGCATACTAGGCTTTATCCACCACCTGGTTAGACTGTATCCTCTCAAATCTGCTGCATCATGACCACTCACGAAACTCCTTCTCTGCTTTCAAAGTTTTGTTACTGTTGCTTCCATTTTCTTTGTCTGTCAAAAATTTCTTCCTATTTTTCCCTCTTTTACTGTCATTTTAGTGGACTTTGAGGAGAATCTAGAGCTAAATATGCCAAGGCTGCACAGAAGTTTTAAATTTTTATGAGATTAATCTGTCAGTTGTTTCCTTTATGCTTCTGGGTGTTGAATCTTCCTTCCTGGGGAATGTAGCCCACACCCTAAAGCTGTAAAAATAATCTTTTTTCCCTAAAATTCTATGGTTTTGTTTTTTTCATTTAGCTCTTTTATTTTTAATTTCTCCCCCCTTCCCAGTTTTATTGAGATATAATTGACATACATTGCGGGGAATAGATCATGGGTAGAGCATTGTGCTGCATTTAGCTCTTTTAAACATTTATTTTTATTACACAAAAAAATTCTACTGTAGCAACAGAGAGATAAATACAGAACAAGTTAACTCTATCTTCTCTTTCACTTCTGGGCCAGCTGCCTTAGGTGGTCAGCATTTCTAGTTTGAGGTCTATTGCACCCTTCTTAATGCTCATCCCAAAGTATATTCAAATATATGGGATTTGACTTTATTTTGTTTTACCAAAATGGGAAGATAATGTTTAAATACCTCTAAAACTAATTCTTTAACTTTAATATAAATTTTATTGTGGTGTTTTTAGAATATCTTTAATTGAAAAATGTATTGAGATAGCAATAATAATTATCCTGTGTATCTTTTACCTAGTTTTCTCCAATGGTAACATCTTGCAAAACTATACTCCAATATCACAGCTAGTATAGTGACACTAAGGTGGTCCAGGGATCTTATCCCTAGTTTTATCCATACTCGTGTGTGTGTGTGTGTGTGTGTACAATTTTATCACATGTGAAAGTGCATGTATCCACTATCACAGTTAAGATACAGTATAAGTCCATCATTATAAGAATCTCTCTTATGTCCTTTTATAACCATACCCACTTTTCTCCTATCACCACTCCCATACACTTTCAACCACTTTCCTCCCAACTTATTCCCCTACCCATTATTGTTCCAGTTAGCTATTTTGCATTACAAGCTACTTCTAAATTTAATGGCCAAACCCAATAATTTATTATTATTACATCTTGTGATTATAGGATTAGGAATTGGGAAAGGGCATGGCAGCAATAACTTGTTTTTGGTCTACGACATCTGGGAATTCACCTAGGATGACTCAAACAGCTGGGGGCTATAACAGTCAAGGGCTGGTCCAGCATCTTTTTCTCTCTCTTTCCCCATGACCTCTCTATATAATGAGGGTGGATGTCCTCATAGCATAGTAGCCTCAAGATGGTCAAACTTCTCACATGGCAGTTCAGGGCTCCAAGAGAGAAGGAGCAGAATCCACTGTCCCCCTAAAAACTAGGATTAGAAAGGTATAGCATCACTTTCACCATAGTTTGGTGGTCAAGGAGTTAAAATTCAGCCACTCTTATCACATCATATCTAGGGTGCATACTATCAACATCACTGTTGATTTTGATTTTGGTCATTTGGCTGAGGCAGTGTTTGTCTGGTTTCTCCACATTTTCCCCCTCTATTTTCTTTTCTCCCTTTCCATATAGTACTCTTTGGAAGAGAGTCACTCCCCTGCCCCTACCAGAGCTATGAGGGGATCTTCTCAGATCACCAGGACAACCTGATGGGGTCCTTAGAGGTAAAGCTCATAAAAGTGAGCTCCTCTAAAGGCTGCAACCCACCCCCCCAGCCCAGATTTTTCACTTTCACTCTACTCCACACTCAGCTTCCAGTAATTTGTACAAAAAAAAAAACACTTAAGTGTTTCTATCTGTTTATGGCTTCAGTGGCTTTGCTCTGGGTAAGCAGAGCTCAGCTGTGACCCTGGATTCACCTGTCTCTCCAGATTCTGGGTGGTGGTTTGTCCTGTGACATCAATTCTCTAATGGTTCCAAGAAAAGTCATTAATTTCCAGCTTTTCCAGGTTTTTCTTACTGTAAAAATGGGAGTGATAAATTTTCAGGCTCTTTACATAGTAGATCTGAAACCAGAGTCCTCTTTTAAAAACTGTTTTATATTTCCTATTTAATTTCCTTTTTTATTATTAATTTTTATGAGCTATTTTAAGGGCAATAATCCTTTGTGATATTTTCTATGGAGATGGTTTTCTTTTTTTTTTTTCTTTCTCACCAGAAGAGATGATAAAAATTCAGAGAAAATTTCAGCATAAAATGGAAGTTTACTCAAAATAATTATAACAACTAGCCAACATTTTGCATCTATCAAAGTGATCTATCAAAAATAGATCAAAATAGATCATTTTGCATCTATCAAAAATTTCTTTACTTCTATCACCAACCTCAGTGGGTTTTTCTCTTTTCTCTTTTTACTGTTCTCTACTCTCTGAAAAGATGCACCCCTTCTCCTGGGTGCATCTGGGAAGAATAGAGAGGAATCTCATTCCATTGTCTTTTCTGTGCAGCTTCCATCATCCTTCTTCTGTGGCTTCTTCCAATGCTTATATTATATTCTTCCACTTACACCTTCTCTCAACCTCAGCTTTTGCTTGGATGCTAATTAGTCTTGTTTCTTCCCACTTCTCATTCAAGTTAATAGAAAACATAGAGCAAAAACAAACAAATACCAAATAGACAAACTCTTTCTTCTCTCACTTTTACACCACTGCCTGCTTCTTAATCTGCCCCTACTGTAATACCTACTCCTTTCACAGCCGGGACATGCTACTTTTCATACAACTGGCCAGTGCCACTAAGTGTCACTCTATGCACATTTCCATCTGTTATGAATTGAATTGTAGCTCCCTAAATGATGTTGTAGTCATAACCACGATTGAGAATGTGGCTTTATTTAGAAATAGGGCCTTTGCAGATAATCAAGGTAAGTTGAGGTCATTAGGATGGGTCCTAATCCAATTTGACTGGTGTTCTAATAAAAAGGAGACATTTGAACACAGTGACAGACATGCATACAGAGAAGACATTTTGAAGACAGAGGGCGAAAATGACCATCTACAAGCAAGGGAATGCCTGAGGTTACTAAGAGCTATGTTGAATACAGAGAATAGATTCTTTTCACAGTCTTCAGAAGGAACCAACTGTTCTAAGACCTTAATCTTAGATTTCCAGCCTCCAGAACTGTGTGACAATACATTTCTGTTGTTTAAGCTGCCTTTTTTTGTTTGTGATGTTTTCTTATGGCAGCCCTAGCATACCAATGTACCATGTTCTGCAGACATTCTCTTTATCACTTCCCATTTAAAATAACAGCCTTAACAAATAATAAATTCTGGAGAAGATACAGAGAAATAGGAACCTTTGTACACTGCTAGTGGGACTGCAAATTGGTACAGCCACTATGAAAAATAGTATGGAGGTTCTTCAAAAAACTAAGAACTGATCTACCACATGACCCAGCAATCCCTCTACTGGGTATGTACCCCAAAGACTTAAAAACCCATATCCAAAATGATATTTGCACACTGATAATCATAGCAGCATTATTCACAGTGGCCAGGACATGGAAGCAACCAAAGTGTCCTACGATAGATGACTGGCTAAAGAAGCAATAGATGACTGGCTAAAGAATACAATGGAATATTATTTAGACATAAGAAGAGATGATATACTGCCATTTGCAGCAATATGGATGAACCTTGAAATTATCATGCTAAGCAAAATAAGCCAGACAGAAAAAGTTGAAAATCACATGATATCACTTATATGTGGGATACAAACCTAAAAGGAACAAAGGAAAAGGAAAAATAGAGATTCGTGAACATGGACAATGGACTAGTGGTTACCAAAGGGTAGGGGGAGGTAGGGGGAGGTAGACAGGGAAAATTTTAAATCATTTCTTCAATTAAAATAATTAATTAATTGATTGATTGCTTAAACAACAACAAAAACAACAACCTTAGCATCCACATGGTCTGGACTTCTGGATGCTCATTCTGTGCAACCTTGAACTTTGTTCCTGTAGATGAGGGCTCCATAGAGCATGGTCCTTGGTTGCTGAGTCAGCAAACTGGGCCCTGATTAAAGACACTGTGGCAGCCAGAGCAGACTCTTGAGAACTCCCTAAATCTGAAATGCTGCTGTAACTGTTGTAGTTGTCATCAATGTTGTTTTGTTTTGTGTATGGGCTTGAGAACACTTGAGCCCTGGGTGCTCTGGATATTCCTGCTTGTGAGATTTGGGAACACCTACTTTGCCCTTAGAGAGATGGCTGGTGCTGTCCATTTGTGTGAAGTTGGAGAGGCCCCTGGACCTAGATCAATTCCAAGGTGTGAATCAAATTCAGGGAAGAAGAAAATGTCATTTATTCAAGCGAAGGAAGTTGTAGGCCCTCTTAGAAGCTTTAAGAAAGCCACACTCACATAAGTGTACTAAGTGCTCTGAGAACATGTGTTTGGCCTCCTTTCGTTATGGTCCATACAGACACGGAAGGCCTTTTTGGGAAATGCCGGTATGTGATGGAAGGGTTAATTTAGAACAAATTTAGAACAAATGGTGCAGTCCTGCACGAAGACTCTGAGCAGTGCCATCTGGGTATGACAGCCATTGCAAGAAACATGCCAGATACAATCAGAGCCACCTCTAGTGGAGGGAGACCCAGATCAAAATAACATTCGATGTCTCAGACACATGTTGTAGTGAAGTGTTAACTAGACAGAAATGAAAGAGAAGTCCGGAAGAGGCTGACACACCTTTGCATGGAAAGGGGACAGATCAAATTGCAAACCATTGTATCTTTTCTTCAAAGAGCTAGTAATTAGTATTCCTTTGATTTTGATTTTCCATGTCAAAGAAAAAGGCAACAAAATTCTGTTTCCTCTAAGAGTTACTTTTGATAGTCTAGAAGCTTGGAGGAGACTAGTGGGAAGATTGACATGTGACATTTACTTATTATGGGGTCTGAGAAGATGTTACTTTTATAAATCTATATCTGTTGCCCATCGTCTCAATATACATGGATTGGTCACTGGTGATAGTTTAACCAGAAAATAACCTCAGACTAAACTCCCATCTGCCCCTAGTGAAAAGCCTCTTGTAGGCCATAGCAAAGTCTGCATATATGGTTCCTGGAAGGTGGAGGGGTGATAAACTAGCTGACTTCATCCATTTCCAGGAGATGGAACATACATACTATAACTGCTAAGAGGGAAAGCGAGTTTCAGCTGCCATCTGTCACAGCTGAAACTATTGCCCTATAATTACAGCAGGCCTATGCTAACTTCTAAAGGAGAACCAATAGGATAGAAGCTGCTTAACCAAAAGCAGAAGGAAAGACATAAATGTCTGCTGTCTTTTAAAGCAGGTTGCTGTTCTAGGATGTGAGGTAAAAAGAATCTGTATGGCTGCTCATTCTGGGCACTGAATAATAACAAAGGTGTTCATGCTTTCAGCTTTTATGAATTGGAAGAAACAATATTTACCAAATTATAGTAGAGCGGAGAGGTAGGTTAAAGAAGATGACTTTGTTAAACTCTTCAAACTCGGTACAATACGTCAGAGCATCCATGAAATATTGGTATAGTAGGGTGACAAGGATTATAAACTTTTATGGTGGTGTGTGCAGAGCCAGGAAGCAGGGGTCCCTGCAGGGCCCATATGCTGCACACTCTCTCCAGTGTGGCTGAATCAGCTGAGAAGAACATCTTCTATGGTGACTGGTCAGTGGCCATGTCAAATCCATTTCTTTAGTGAGAGAAAAGGAATAGGGGAATCCTGTCCTATTAGATCTTTCAGACTCCCTAAGCATCTCTGTAGCTTCCACACATTTGTCTCTTATTTGTAGTCGATACTCTAGGTAAAAAATTAAATTCTCAGTTCCTCAGCTGTACCCTGCTCCTTCTCGATTAGGACACACACACACACACACACACACACACACACACACACACACACAACATGCTCTGCCTACAGTGTTTTCCCCTGGTATTTAACCTGGTAAACTCCTTCATGCTTTACTACATCTAGCATGTGGACAAGGTTAAACCCCTACCATGACACAAACACTGAACATGAACTGCTTGTTCTTCCCCTCTCCCCACCCACATGCCAGCTCTTCCAGGCCTCAGACAATGGCGTTTCCCTCAGGAAGCTTACACACTTTTCGTAACAGGTACACTGCTCCATGAAGTTAATTGTCATTCTTAAGACAATTTTAAATTACCTGTTTATATGTGTGTGTGTGTTTTTAATTTAATGTCTGTCTTCCCTACAGAATTGTGGGCATCAGGGTGACAGAAACACTTTATATTTTGTTCACCACTTTTCTCAGTGCCCAGCCCAGAGCCTCAAGCTTAGATATTTCCTCAACATTTGCTGGATTAATAATTTTTGATGTCTATGCTCATCTTACTGGTTCAGAAATAAAGACTGACAAATTTTTTTTCCTAGGGTGCTATAACAAATTACCACAAACTAGGTGGCCTAAGTATTCTCTCTTAGTTCTGGAGGCCAGAAGTCTGAAATCAAGGTGTCAGCAGGGCCAGGCTTCCTCCGAAGGCTCTAGCAAAGAATCCTTCCTTGTCTCTGTCTTAGCTTCTAATGGTACTGGCATTCCTCTTTGTTCCTTGGCTTGCAGATGCATCACTTCATTCTTTGCCTCTGTTGTCACCTGGCATTCTTTCCATGTGCCTATCTGTGTCTCTTTCTCTTTACAAGGACGTCAGTTATATTGGGCAAAAAAACCCACTCTACTCCAGTATGATCACATCCTAACCTGACTAATTATACCTAAAATGGCCATATTTTCAAATAAGGCCACCTTCTGAATTTTCAGGAAGGACATGATTTGGGGATACACTATCCTACCCAACACAACTGATAAGTCTCCTTTTTCCTCTTCAGCTATGTTCCTGATGATTCCCCTCAATGGCTTCCACTGCCACTGCCACTACACTAATGGACACGCATGAGCTCCCTTAGAATAGTTCCCTGACTGGTGTTTTGATCTACTGTAGAAAGTCATGGGGGAACAAGAAAAGGCTGAAGACTCCTGAGAGAAGAAACCCAGCTTTGCATGCTTTGCATTGGCAATCCAGAAGAAAGGGTTCAGATCAAGGCTCCCCAGAGTCAGCAAACAGTTGTTTCTTCTGCACACTGTGCAAACCACTGTGGCACCTGCAGAATGGAAGGGCGTGGCTCCTGACCGGCAGCACTGACTCTGAAGTTTTCCCTGGTAACAATGAAGCATCTTCATCATGGGACCCTAGCGCTCCTCCTCTGGGTACTTCCTGAATCATGTGGTTTGAACTGTAACTTGTCTGCAAAGTGAGCTGCAGATTTATCTATGTTTTGCCAGCACAAAGGGCCTGAGTATGTGACCTTGTGTGTGGACATATTTGAAGTCCAGAGCACATGGGCTGCAGCAGTGAAAAGTGGGCCTCATAAGGGCTCCTCTCACACTTTTTGGGTCAGACATGTATGGGGGTGACTGGCAAGCCTTTAAATAGAATTACACCCATCATACTCTTCCACTGCCAACCCAGGGTGGGCTTGGCTTGATTTTCAGGAAGTCAAGAGAAAAAATACAAAATCTGGTACTGCGGGAAACTGGAGTGGGTTGGGGGTGTCAAGGCATGCGGAGGTCAGAGAGTTTCATCCAGTTGGTTCTCAGCACATAAAATCTATAGTAGGGCTGCTAGAGAGATAAAAGTGATAACCTTCTCGAGTAAAATCATAGATATTTGAAAAAAAAAACAGCTTTATTGAGATATAATTCACATGCTATACAATTTTCCCATTTAAAGTATACAATTCAATGGTTTTGATATATATTCACAGAGTTAAACAATCATCAACACAGTCAATTTTAGAACACTTTCATCACCCCCAAAAGAAACCTGGTACCCCTTAAACTGTAATTCCTCCATCCCCTCAGCTGTAGTAAACAACTAACCTACTTTCTGTCTTCCTAAATTTGCCTGTTGTGGCTAGTTCATATAAGTAAAACTTTATAACATATGGTCTTTTGTGACTGGCTTCTTTCACTTAGCATAACATTTTCAAGGTTCATCCATGTTGTAGCATGTATCAGTGCTTCATTTTCTTTTATCTTCCATTGTATGGTTATACCAAATTTTGTTAATCCACTCCTCCATCTTTCAATGATCACTTGGGTTGTTTCCGCCTTTTGGCTATTTTGAATAGTGCTGTTATTAACGTTTACACACAAGTTTGTTGCATGAACATGTGTTTTCATTTCTCTTGAGTATATATCCAGGGGTGGAATCATTGGGTCATACAGTAAGTCTATGATTAACCTATAGGGGAACTGCCAGATGGTTTTCCATAGCAGCTGAACCATTTGCTTATCAGCAATGTATGAGAGTTCTAATTTTGCCAACACTTGCTAGTATCTGAATTTTGATCATAGCCATCCTAGTAGGTATTAACTAGTATCTCATTATTGTTTTCATTTTCTTTTACCTGATTACTAACAATGTTTAGTATCTTTTCACAGGCTTATTGGCCATTTGTATGTATTCTTTGCAGTAATGTTTATTCAGATTCTTTGTCCATTTTTTAATTGGGTTATTTTTTTATTATCAAATGGCAACGGTTGATATATTCTAGATACAAACCCTTTATAAAATATATGATTTGCAAAATATTTTTCTATGCTTCATGTTGATTTTTCATTTTATTAGTGGGGTCCTTTGAAGCACAAAATTTTTAAATTTTCATTAATTTTCATTTTATTTATTTATTTTTTGTTTTGTTGCTCATGCTTTTTTCATATCTAAGAATCATTTACCCAATCTATGGTCTCAAAGATTAATGTGTATGTTTTCTTCTAAAAATTTAATAGACTTAGCTCTTACATTTAGGACTTTGATGCAGTTTGATTTAAGAATCATAGATAATGCTTTACAATAGTGAGATATTTAGAAGGAATGGTAGGACAACTTACCGAATGACAAATTTGTGAATTTTAACAGATTTATCCAATTCAGAATTTCATTTCTGTGTGCTCATTTACTCACACACATGTATAATAATGATAATGATACCACAATAATAACTATAATGGCCACATGTTAAGTAGTGTATTAATGAGGAATGGAATAGTAACAAAATTATACATCCATTTAACAATGGATTCTATATTTTCTTGATAGTACATCTCCCTCAAAAATCAAAGAGGGCTGTCATATTTTTGACTGACAGCATCAAAAATATGACAGAGATTATGTGAACCAAGAGATACATTTTCTTTCTAACTTAGAGAAACCAGTACAAAGAAGCCTGGACCAGCTTCCATCAGCAGAATTTTGAGAAGACCCCTTTTATAGAAGCATCTTACATGACTAAATTATAGAGGAACAGTAGATGTGCTTATCTTTCACATCACCCCTGACCCCAATTTTCCACAGTGCCTGGGAGAAGTGGAAGAGATTCAAAAGTTGACTTAGGGCAAATGAAAATTCATAATGAACATCTTGCTTAAAATGCAGAAAAGCCATTCATTAAAGATATAAAAATAAAGAATATGGTCTCCCTTGATCCATCAGGTGATTTCAATCCATATTTAATGCCCTACTCCTTCAGGCTCCAGAATACTCAAGGCCTGAGTGCAGACCTCACAGGTCAGGTTTCCACTCCTTCCAGCAGCTGGGCTGATGAATTATGACCCAACCAGAGGCAGGGACATTAAATCCAACATTTTCCCTCCACATGGTCCTGCTGCCTCAACCCACAGTATCAAGGTATCAGGATACACTAGTACCTGAAATGGTGCAAGAGAGAAGCTTGCCCCAATCAGTCACCCACTAAACATGCTATGGTGCTGCCAGCCTGGGGTGTAGACTGCCACTGCCATGCCCCACCCTAAAATTCTGTGGGGCAAATATAGCTGACTCTGACCCTCCCCATGACCACGCCCAGGACTCCACCAAGTTCAAAGGGTGACAGCTGTTGCTGGGAAGGGGTAAAAAGGGGGAGGTTGGAAGGGGTCCAGGATGCTAGGAACAGGGAACCAGAGGGCCTAGAACTTATTTCAGGAGGTGGTATCTCATGTGAGCCTAAGTGCCAAACCCCAGTGCATGCCCCATCGTCTATAAGAGTTCAGTTGTAAAATACAAAGTCAAAGATAATATTATGATGAGTTTCTTAAGAGTGATTAGTAATGATAGAGCACTAAATCTCAGGTACAGGGGCACTCTGAACACAGGGTCCTGGGGGACTGTATTTGTTACCCACCCATAAGGCCTTTGCTGATGTCGCATGAGATTAATTAGGAGACAGGGCTGAGGTGCCAACCCAGAGGCTTCCTGATGAGATGAGGGGACATACCCCACCCCTTACTGTGGTGAGAAAGGTCACTACTGGATGCTTCTGAGATTGTTCATTTCAGAGATCTGCATGGACAGTGGCTAACTCTATAGACAATTATGTCAAAAGTTTACCCTAAGACCCAGAAAGAGACAGGATTATAGAGTGACTCATCCCACTGAGGATCGGCAAAGGAATGGGAGAGTAATCCCTCAGTGCCCTTGCCCTCCAATGGGAGTCAGAGAGAAATGAGGAGGAAACAGGGAGAAAGAGAAAGAAACTTCAAATTTTCACCATAGAACTATTTACTTAAAAAGTTGAAATTTTACAATAGAAGTGACTAAGTTACTTTGACTTCATACTGTTACATTTATTGATGTCAAATCCAGTTGAAGAGCTTTGTTCTAAGTCAAGTTCATTGCAGATAGTAAAATGACTCAATTTGTTTTACAACTATGATCTCTGGAATATGGCAACAGCAATATTACACCTTCTGCACTGGCACTTATCAAGGCTCACTTAAGGCCAAGCAAGGTGCTAAGCCTCTTACCTAGTCACTTTTAATTGTCATAACAACCACATGTGGCAAATATGATTACATTGCTACTTTTAGTAGAGAAAACTGAGACTCCCGGAAGTGTAATACCTTGGCTGAGATCATGAAGTCTGCAGTTAAAACACAGCAGAGCAAGAATCAAACCTTGATTGCTCTGACCCCACCCTCATCTCCAACTTGGATCCTAATCCTCCTTTTAGTCCTAACATTTTTTTGTGGGTTGCTTCTACTTCCTGAGGTAAACACTTTGAGAATGTACCACAAGAAGAGGGATTCATTAGGGTGAAAGCTCAGAGGTGTGCAGTTAGGGCCAGTTTGGAAAAAAGGATTCTGACCAAGGTGCCTCCTGACCCTGGCCAGCTGAACAAATCATGGATACAAGGAAGGTTCTTACATTCTTGCCTAAGAAAGGAATTATGAAGAGCCTCGCAACTTGGGTCCAAAAATTTGTACAGTGCTGCGGGTAAACTCTCAGTGATGGTAGCCATTACGTCAGCAGCTGGCAGAGAACTTTCTACTAGGCAGTTATGGATCTCCATCTTTTTGGAGTCACAGGTCTTTGAAAATCTGTTAGAAGCAATTAACACACTGTCTCTGTAAAAAAATAGTATTATTATAATTTTGCACATAATTTCATGGGGTTTGTACATACCATTTAAATCAATCTCAAATTCTCCTGCACATTTAAAAAAATGGGGGGGGGCACAGGTGCACCTATACCTACTAACATGAGATCCTCAAGGAATTCTTCCATCTGGGACAACAACCATTCGAGAAGTGTATTTCTTGCTAGGATGACAAAGAGGTGGAGGAGGATCACAGACGGAGAGTACTTTGCAAAGATGAGAGCTGCATGGACCTAAGGCTTATGACTTTTGTACAATATTAGGCAGGGACAACCCTGCTGGCCCCAGGCAATGAACTCTCTCAAGATATCAGCATTTACAGGGAAAGTATTTGTGTTAGAGGACAGGGTAACACTAAGGATTTTCTATTCTTATCTATATATGTTTGCTTTTAAGTGATAAGAGCCTTGACTCCCTTCCCTATGTGGCAAAATACTGCACACCACTCTGATCCAGGTCCTTCCATGTGTGTCTGAAACCATCCTGTCATAGGTAGAGTTCCCTGGGAAGCAGACTTCGAGTCTGAGATTTACGTGTAGGACAGTTATTGGGAGTGCTGTCCTGAAAAATACTCATGAAGAGTTGCAGAAATGGGGCAGAGAGAGACGTTGGACCACGAAGCCATTCCAACAGGTGCTTCAGACACTCACACTGAAGGGCAAGAGCCAATATGGCACTGTGGATGAAGGGACCAGACATTTGTACCCCTGTACTGACCAATCATTGAATATGGGCTGATCCTAGAAAAGGTTGTAGTTATCACCTCAGCTTCAAGTGGTCAGAGGCCAACACTGCTGGCAGCTGAGGGAATAGGAACTTGTTCCTAAAGGGGTGGGGACTCTGGATGCACCATAGCCTTCACTACAAAAGCCCTCAAGTGTGGTTCTCTGATCTGGATAAGTAATCATAAATTCAGCCTTTGAGGACCAATATATCAAGGCTGTGGTCATGTTTTCTTTCCTCCTAATGATCAAGTAGCTGTAACTATTGAGTAATGCTGTTCTAGAACTTTCTATAACTTTTGTTGCACATCCAGAAAAAAGGGAAGACAGTGCCAGAGTCATACCAATCAGGATTATTCTCTCACTCTGGATTCACTGTGGAATGAATATTCCATGCTGGTCTGCTCAGGCCATCTGGAGTTGGGAAAAACAAATGAAAGCAGGCCAGGTCTCTTGTAGACAACCAGCAAGCAATGACCATTTGAAGCTTAGCCTGAAAGAGGGAGTCAGACAAGTGCTGGCTAGTATCTGGTTTGGTCTTTTTTAATGAAGGGCCAAGGGAAGACCAGACCAGGCCAAGTTCTTTTTGATAGCAGTGCAAGTATAGAAATTTGATTTTTCAGGGTGCCTGGAACTGACTAAGCAGAAGGGATCAACTCAAAACAAACAAGCTATTAAGATGCTTATAATAATAACAATAATGGTGAGGGCTATTATAATTATGACAATACCTAACATTTATTTTGGAGCTCTTTTGTGCCCTGATCTACACTAAATATTTTGCATTGAATTATCTCCACTAATCCTCTTGACAGATATATAAAGTAGATACTTTTTTTTTTTATCCATGGTATACAGATGAAGTCACTTACCATGAGAAGGCTAGTTAAGTTGCTCAAGTTACATAGCTAGTAAGTAATGAACCATTATTTAACCTGGACAGTATTACACTAGATCCTGCATGCCTATCCAAGCCTTCTGTTTCTCATTAAATGGCGTCATCATTCACCCAGTTGCTCAGACCAAAGTCTTTAGGGATCATCCTTTTGTCATCTTATTCCCAAACATTCTATAATTCATTCATCAACAGTCCCATAAGTCTTACTTTAAAAAGGTCTCATCAATATGGCCACTTAGCATTATCTCTCAAACTACTACTGTATCAGTTAGAATGAGCTAGGTTATGCCTCAGTGACAAAAAGCTCCCAATTCTCAGTGGCTTAAAATAACAAATGTTTATTCTTTCCTCCTGCTATACATATGCATTGCAGGTCATTGGAGCGGGGGCAAGGGATGGGGGCATGGTGTGCTCTACTCCATGTTATTCTCATTTGTTGACCTTGAGAAGAATATACCTACCAGAAAGGACTCCTCACAGTTGGGCTCACATTCATAACTGGAGTCTAGCAGCCATTGTTTACAGAGGTCTCTCACACACACTTCTTTTCAGGGAAAAGCCACACTCTGGGCTGCCTACCCTCCTGCACTGTGTTCCTGCAGTCTGAGTGGACCCTGATAAAAACTCCTAGTATTGAAATTTGACCAACAGAACTGAGACTTTCCTTGTTCAACTAGAACTGGCTAGCTATATCTTCATTTGCATCTTTCTTGACCAATTAGAGCAGTTGCATTTTGATTCATCAAGAAAGTGTTTTTTAGAACAATCAAACTGTGAGTATTTGAATGAGAATGGACCAATCAGGAACCAGGGGTGGGAACTCTTCTATGGGTAAGGCAGTTTCACCTCTGTCATGGTTGAGGGGCATTTCCCTGACGGGAGCTGAAACAGTGGACCTGTAATGTTGAGGCCACCTTACCACTGTGCTGTTCCACAGCCAAACAGTTTCAAAACTGAGCTGTTTTCACTGAACAAAATTACTCCCCTCCTTCTCCCACCCCCAAAATTAGGGATTCCTGTTGATATTCAGTTGGCAATGATGACCTTTCAATTTAAACGCTCTAGGACCCATACTGATAGAGTTTCTAGAATTTGTAATGTTGCTGTTGAATGACAAAGAAAGAGAAATTGTGCTCAAGTCCTTATAAGTTTCTATTTCTATTTCATACATTTTATTGGTTGAAGCAAACCACATGTTTATGCCTAATTTATAGGGGTGGAAAGTGCAATTCTATCATAAATCAAGGGGGAGACCTAGAGACAGATAAGCATCTAACGGTACTCCACGGTTACTGTAGATCCAGTCTCCATTCTCGCTTGCACAAAGAACTGGTCTGCTGCTCCTGCTCTTGTCTTGTAATCCCTTCTCTATGTAACAGCCAGAATGATCTAAAACAGATCATTTTACTCTTAGGTTTAAAGTCCTAAATGGCTTCTATCATATTAACAAACCTGGCCTATAATCTTTAAAACGAGGGTCAATAATCTATAGCCCTTTGGCCAAATCTGACCAACCACTATCTTTGTCAATAAAGTTTTATTGGAATACAGCCATACCCATTCATTTACATATCGCCTATGGCTACTTTCTTGATATAACAACCACATTGAGTAGGTCACAAAGCTTACATATCTAAAACTGGCACTTTGTAGAGAGTTTTCTGACTCCTGCCTTAAATGACCTGGACTCTGCCTTCCTCTCAGATTTCATCTCCTCTCACTCCCACTTGCTTTCTTGCTCCAGCCACAACAAACTGACTCTTGTTTCTCAGACTGGCCAGCTCACTCCCACCTCAGGTCTATTGCACATTTCATTCTTCTGCCTGGAAGCCTCTTCTCTCACATTTTAACACTGTTCTTTCCTTCCGGTTTGTGGTTTTTTTTTCCCCTCTGATAGTACCTCATTAGGGGGTCCTGCCTGACCCCCTTACAATAGCAATCACTCAAGCTCTTTAATCCAGTCTTTGTAGCACTCCTCTCCACTTAAAATTATATTATAGATTTTATTCATTTGTGTGTTTTCACTCTTCTCCCATATTCAATTCTGTGAGGCTTTGAAATATTGGGTTCAGAGACCTGAAGTGGTCTTAGTACCTTGATAATTTTTTTTTTTATAATCTGTGCCTTCTGTGGCTCTCATTCCAAACTGACCAGAATTCTTCTGAGAAAGAAATTTTTAATTTTTGGCCTCAGCTCTAAGGAGAATATATTTCCATGAGATTTTCAAGATGACTTTATGTCTGAGGATTTTAATTTTTGCATTTGAGTTTCAAGGACAAAAGTGGTATTATTATGCCTTTTTAAAAAACACTTCAAGCAAATTCCTGTCATCTCTGGGAGGCAAACTTTGAACATCTCAGCAGTCCTCAATGAGAAAAATCTTCAGTAACTTTGAAGCCAAACAGGATTTCTGAAAAGGAAGTTATAGTCAATTGAAAAATCTCAGTGGAGCGTAAAGATCAGAGGGTTCCCCATGGTGGGGCTGCAGCTGGTTCTGCCTAGGCGAGATGTGCCCTTCCTGGCTGGAGAGAGACCTCACAGACAGCACGGTAGGCATGCCAGAAGCTGAATGGTTCTCAAACCTCAGCATGTGCTCAGAAACCAGCTCAGAAGATGCAAGTGTTTCTTTCCCATCCTTTCTGTAGGCTTGGCCATTTTCAAATGATTTAAGGTGATTAAGACAAGAAAAACAGGTAGAATAAAAACAAAGTGAAACTCTGCTGACCTTTTTCCTAACAGAGATGCTCTGAAGTATAACAGAAACAAAGAGCTGAGGCTACTGATGGTTGGGATGGCCACTGAGTGGTCTCCAGAGCCCCTGGCCCAGTCTTTCTGGTAGGAGGAGCTTCCTGGTGCCACCCTTTCCTTCTTGGCTGCCAGGAATGCCAGGGTATAAGGTGGAAGGTACCAAGAGGTCCCTCGGACTGTCTGTCAGCCCACCACTCTGGACTTCCGCCCCACACTCATGTGACCGCCCCCCCTGCCACTTGCACCCTTGGCAGCTCAGGTGCTGACGCTTTGGGCCCTTCCCTGGAATGCCCTGTGCTCTGCCCTTGCTCACTTCCACCTACCCCCATTAATTAATAAAGTCCCAGTTAAACTTAGCACTCCAGGCCATTTGAAGTCTTTGTGCAAGATCATCATCCCTTTCTCTCTGTATGGACCTATCTGGTATTTAACCAATTGGACATCCAGCTCTTTCTCAGAGTCTGGAATTGTCTTCCTCCTTTGGCTCACAATCTTTCCAGTTGCTGGTATATCCAACTTCTGCCCATAGGAATGCATCCATCTTTTCAGGCCTGATTTCACATCACCTTCCCCATAACAGTAGCTCTGGTCCTTTAGAGCCTCCTCATCTGCACCTCTGCTATGACTTGCTCCTGTCTACAGCTATATATGCCTTCTCTCTTCCTAAAGTCTCTTTGCCCAGCACTGTGCCTGGGTTAGATGCTGGGTTAGAGAGTGTTTATCAAATGAATTAATGCTCTAAGAATAGAGACTGGTGATTTAATTTACACCAAGGTGTAAATGACTGAAAAGGTTTTATGTGTGGGCTTCCCAAAAAGCTTGGCATCTCTGAGGTTAGGGTGAAGATGGCATAGAATAGGGTGTGGTGAAGGAAAGCCAGAGAAGGCATGCTGGCCATGGCTCCTGTGCAAGTCTAGTGATTTGGGGTAACTTATTGGGGGTGATCTCTGAAGTACTGGGAGTTTCTAGTAGGTCTGCTCAGGCGCTGACTGAGAAAAGTTACCTGTTGTCATCCAATTGGAACACACATGAGTTTTTACATCTTTGCCAAAGGTGTGAGTCTCAGAGAGAAGGAAGGAGGGTAGATCCACTTTAAGAATCAGAGGAACTAGGCCTTCAGAGGTGGCAGGAACATCTGCCTATGTCCTGACATTTTTCCTTCAGTAGCCTTCTGATGGTCTTAGGTGTTCCTTCAGGCAAGCTGAGCAACTCTGGCCTTTCTTCTTGTGTTGGGAGCCTGTGTTTCTGCCATCTTGTGCCTTTGTGTGTTTGGGAAGCACAGCTCTCACCCTGTCTGGGCTCCTTGCTGTGTCATGTTGATTTGACTCTCAGCCATACCCATTGTGATCCCAACCACACATGCACCCTAGATCTAGATACATTCAAGGGTCTTCCCTTCACTTCAGCCTCTTTCTCAAAGGTCTAGAAGCTTTACAGCAACTGTGCTACAGCCTTTTGTCTCTTAGAAAGCTCACTCGGACACAGTGCAGACAAGGCCTAGGCAGTTTTGCCTGTTTCCTGTTCCAAGAACAGACCACTACTTTGCCAACCACCTTGCCTACCTGTGCCTGTGTAGAAAGGTCCAACAGTTTCCCTGGATGCACTCAAAAGTTTCTGCTCCACTCAACAGTTAAACAGGGCAGCTCCATCCTGGAAGTCTTACCAAATTTCAGGAGCTTCTTGCTGTGCAAAGGGAAGTAAAAAAAAAAAAACTGTCATTAAATCATGGAGGGGACATAGAAAAGGAAGGTGAGGACAGATTAAAGGAAAGAACCATAGAGACCTGGTGTGGAGTGGGACAGAGAATGGCGGGCTGGACCTTCCTTTGCTGGTTGGGCTTAAAATCATCAACTGAGCAGCAGAGGAAAGCCCAACAGCTAGTAATACCCAAATTCCACCAACATGGTGCTGAGAAAAACAGAGAAGACAGGGCCATGCAAAAGCCAGGTGTGGGTTAGAAGGGACAGAAAATCTCTGAGTGAAAGATCATAACATTAAAGGTCCCTCTTTCTATTAGCAAAGCCACATTTGTTCCCACACATTTCAGGTAGGATCAGGATGGGGCTTGGGTATGATATAGTCATGGTGGAAGGGTCCTTATGGTTCCCATAGAACCAGAGTGGAACCATCCTTTCTTTTCCAAACCCACATCACAACCACATACTAGAACAGCTTGGGGTCCTCCCAGGTCTATCCCAACCCACATGAATGCCAGCCTCACATCCTGAGAGTGCCCCCCACATACCTTTTTGCTTCTTCTCTTTCCCAGCCTCTCCCTGTATTACTCAGTTAACATCCCTCTCTCATCTCCTTCTTGCCTCCTCTTCCATCCAGATATTATAGCTCAAACCCTGTCACATCCAACTTCTCCACATTCCAGAAACACACAGAACCCTTCTACAACCTTATCCCTTTGCAAAAGCTGTGTCTTTTTTTTTTTGTAATACCTACCCCTTCCTCCATCTTCAGCAAGGGCAGAAGTGATGGAGAGGAGGTTTGGATACTTAATGAAGGAGTTCAGGTTGGATCCTGTTGGCTGGTAATTCTCAGACTCACTTGTGTGGCAAAGTTTCTGAAAAACGTGGGCTCTTCGCAGGACACCATGGACTATGGGCAGATTTAATTCCATTTTGATAACGAATGCATTTATTAGATTCAAAGATAGCCTTCTTTTATACAGAACTGTCACATTTGTTATGTGCAAGCTGCTCTTGGCACATATAAAATATTTTAAATAAAATACATTTCCAAGTTTTTCATATAATGTGCATTTTCCATTTGCTCTATACTTTTCTAGTCTGCTTGGGTTAATAAATTGTAGCTTGTAGTTGTGTAAATCGCTTCACCTTGGTAAGCCATGTGTTTCTTTTTCTGAAAGATAAGAATAACAATTCCATAAAGACTGAGTGGATTAAAGCTGCGAGCACACGTGGGAGGTGCTCAGGACATGCCGGCAGCCTTTCTCCTTCTCCTCTTTCCAGACACATCTCATAAGTCCCTCTACCCCATGCTCACTGTTACCCATGGCTCTCAACTGAAACCCTGGGAGTTTCTGTAGCATGTATTTGATGTTGTTTTCTGTCCAGCATCCAATTTCCTTCCCAATAACACCCCAGTATCTTTACAGAGAATTCCTCTCCCCCTGGGTGGAGAATTGAGGGAGGTTAATGCAAGCTGTGGCCTCCCACCAGTGCAACAATGCTGCCAGATGGGTCTGTTGAGGGAGCTAAGCTTGTTCCTTAATTTGTCAGCATTATAACATTTTTTTCCATATGATAGAAAGTTGTGGGGATAGCTGAAAGCCAGGAATTTCCATGGGTGTGTATTTCATATTTTCTCCTTGACCTATCTAGGAGGTCTTAGGGGTAAGTGGTCAAGAACCCCTGGGTTCTCACAAGTCATGGGGAGGCAGGGAGTGTTAAAGGTCCAGAAAGTTTTTCAGAGAAGGACTTATTTTGGTTCCTGAGAGGTTGGGTTCTCTCCTGTCACTCAGGGAGGAAGTTCAATTCTGCAACCTATCTATATGGCACTTAAGGGTCATTCAGGAGCCACATGCAGAAATCCTCAGGAGAAGTCCAGGAGTGTTGAGGTCTCAGAGGGAGAGCTGCACCTACTAGGTGGTGACAGAAAACTGGGGGTGACCTGGGAGCGTCAGTGTCCACCCAACACTCAGGCTAGGATTATCTGTCTAGTTCTAGAACCACTAGGTATGTCTCTGAGCCTCTTTTTTTTTTTTTTGATCTACGAAGTGGGTATAATGTTTTCTTTTTAGGATTGTCATTGAAATAAAATGAAATCATGTGTCAAAAATGCCTGGGTCATCCAGAAAACTTGATAAATATGGCCCTATTCCCCTTTGGGCTAGTACCAGCAGAGAAAGAGAGAAGAAGGTTCCAGCATGAAGAAAGTTCATGGCATCTGCTATGACCAGGGGACAAAAATGACAGTAAGGAGAAAGAGCATTTGGGAAATAATTTGTAATGAGATCAGGAAAACCCAGCAGTAGAATAACAGGATTTGAACCACAAAGTGAGGAAAGCAGGCACAAGACCCAAGACCACGCCTGAACACATAGTACTCTTGCTCCTCAAAGCTGATGCCTGGGCATGCAGGTGGTCACATGTAGGGGTACAATGTGAATGTACTTGGCTGGTTGTGTGGAAGTGGTGGTGGTCAGAACTAACTTTCACTGGAAAATTCTTTCTTTAATTAGTTGTTTCTGTTGAACTTAACTACCCACCAAATCTAATTTTGAAGTGTATCTAAGATGTAATTATGTTATTTTCATATAATCTCTTTTTCTGAGTCCCCATGAAAGAAGGATGCTAATTGTATGCTGTTTGTTTGTAGTAAGAATACTAAAACCAGGTGGAACCAACTGGCCTTGTACCCCTGGCATGGAGCCAAGTCAAGGACTATCATGCCTGATGGGGTCTGCACATTCCACACCCACTCAGGGAGAGGAGAGTGCAGTGATGGGCCAGCCCCGTGCTTGGACTAGACAAATTTATGAAGATAGAGGAAGCTGGTCTATCTCCTCTTCTCACTTGTACTCCGCACTCCTCTTGGGAAGCAGTGGCTTCCTCTCAATCAGCCTTTGGCCTCAGTCTCAATTTTCATTTCCCTTTCTGACAACACAGACTACTTTCCCAGAAGAAGATGAGTTTCTAATGCAAAACAGAATCTGCTTGAACAAAGCTCAGAATGGTTTTTCCAGTCCCTGTCTTTCATCAGGCAAAGGAAGGGCTTCTATGTCAGAGCATCAGAAGTGGTGCTAGGGCATGCAAGCATGGGAGGGGTCACCTCAGGTGAGTTGGGAAGGCTTGGAGAGAGCTGTGGGCATCAGGGTACACCAGCTGGAAGGAGAATTGAGAAGATGGAAGCCTTTCAACCCTGTCCTGACCCCTATTATTTACCACCCTTTCATTCTGTCAAGCTCCTCTGACCTGTTAAAGTTGAGTGGCAGGGGAGAAACTTGTGGTTTCTAGCATGCCTCCCAGATAGGCAGTGGAACAAGAAGAAAAGGCAGCTGTCCTCCACCTGTTATATAGGAACAGTCTTGACCCAGGAAGGCAGGAAAGAAAGTATTTGAAGAAAATGAACTGAAGAAAATGTGGACAGAAATCTGCCACAGGAGACCCAGAACTATGCAGAAGAACACAGGGTCGTCCCAAACTTCCTTCAGCTTCACCTTGGAGAGGGACTATATCCAATTTCACCAGTGAGGTGGTCTCTTGCTGGGAGGAAAATAAGAAAGGAGACCCAGAGGGTGTGTGGACCCTCTAGTAAGAAGAATAAATGTGACCTAAGTGATGAGAGAAAACTCAAGTTCTTTGAGTTCCTCTAAGAGAGCAGAGAGCAGGAAGAGGACATTCAGGATGTAATGAATGTGTCTCCCCTCCTCCTGTACACTCTTAACATATGTTCCAGGGTGCCTTGCTCATTTTGCATTTTCTCTTTGGAAATTGTGAGGTTGTTACTGGAGAGAGTGCAGCCAAGCAGGGGGTAAAACCCATAACCCAGAAGGCTCTCCAGGATATTGGCAAAGCCCTTGTTGAATTGTCGGGGGGTGGGGGGGATCTGAAGCTCAAGAGTTTCCTCAGGCTGCAAGAGGTGGAGTGAACCCAGGCTCAGGACACACAACAAAACCACACAAGAGATCCACAAGCCCAACTCACCTTGCAAAGGCTGTAGGCTGCTCCAGCCATGCCTTTCCCGTGGTAAATATGCAGAAAATCCAGCCCCTTGGACTGTGCTTCACAGAGGAAGAAAACAGGACTTAAATTATGGGGGGAAAAAATATTAGGGAGATTTATATGTACTGTTATCAGAACAAAATGATCTAGACAAAACTATCCACATGAAGCATAGGCAGGGTTTAACAAATGGCAAAGCATCTATGCAAAAATGCTTTAGCAAAAAAAGATAAAGCTGGTTATATGAAAGAAAGGAAGGGAGGTAAGGCGAGAGGGGATAGAGAATGGAAAAGATAGATGAAAAAGGTATTTATGAAAAAAGTAATGTAAAAAAAAATTTCTTCAAATAAATCATCTATTTGTTTATAGAACATTTCCCATGTGCCAGGCCCAGTTCTATTCACTTGAATATGTGTTCCCTCATTTAATTCTTATAACACTGGTATGGATGTAGATTCCATTATAAGCCCCATTTTACAGATGGGAAAACAGATATCTAGAAGGTAACTAAGTTGCCCAAGTGGCAGGTCCAGTATTCAAAACTGCTTGTTTACACTGGTTCTTATTATACAAACTAATTGTAGGAAATCTAGGTAAAAACATGAATGCATAAAAGGAAAAATAATCTATAAATCCAGTACCCAGACACAACCACTTCTTTCAGTCATTTGTCTTACCTATTTTAAATAGATTTTTATACTACAGTCATGCATTCCTTAAGAACAGAGATATGTTCTGAGAAATGCTTTGTTAGATAATTTCTTTGTTGTGCAAATATCAGAGAGCACACTTACACAAACCTAGATGGGATAGCCTGATGCACACCCATGCTACATGATGTAGCCTGTTGCTCCTAGGCTACAATCATGTTACTGTACAAAACAACATGAGAGTAAATGATGCTGTTAAGAGACTAAGTAAACATGAGATGTATGAGGCTGCTACCAATGTAACACAACCTACTGTTTTAAATACATTAATTAGTAACAGTCATTTATATCGTTATCAAGCATGATTTTACTTGCTTATACTTTATATGACTGGCAGTGCAGTAGGCTCATTCATAGCACATAACCACAAACATGTGAGTAATGTGTTGCATTATGATGTTATGACCAATGGCCATGACATTACTAGGTGATAGGAATTGTTCAGCTGTATTAAAATCTTATTGGGCCATTGTTGTACATGTGGTACGTCATTGACTGTGATATTGTTATGTAGTGCATGACTGTAGTTATTGGTTTGTTATTGGTTTATTACAAGAAGTTCAAACAAGAAAATTTTAAACTACCTAAAGTCATACAATCCACCTCCCTTTAGATACACACATATTTATTTATACTCTTACAGGTAAGAATACAGATCAGAAGTGATGGAGAGTCCACACACACACAGAACTGCATATTGCCAACATGTAATACTGGTACAGTGGTGTGATGTCGAACAGTTTAGAAATATAAATAATAAAAGAGTGCCTCCTCCCCACTTCTCTAAGTTTCCTCTCAACATTGTTAACAATTCTTTGTAATTTCTTTTCAAAAAAATTAATATCAGCATATATTGTTTAGTATTTGTGTATATATGTATGTTTATTTGCTTACTCTGAGTGTCAAATTTATTACTTTAAACAATTTTCTATTTCATAAGTTTCCACCTTTGACAGTATCTAGTTATTCTCTTAATTTCATATTAAGAAAGAGGAGGAAATTATTTACTCTCATCTTTCCTTCTTTGCTCCTCAACTTTTATTATTTTATATTGTCATAGTTTATAATATTTAATGTCCCACAGTTCTTTAAACTTAGTTTTGTATTTAGAAGAATTCAGTGTCCACCAAAATTCCCTTAATTGTATATTTGTTTTTGTTGTTTTCTATTTTGTTTTCTTCAGGCCAAGAAGTCCTAGCATTCTTTTCCTAGCAGTGTTTGCAATAATAAGACGCTGGCTGCAGGAAATGGCAATGAGGATGACTGCTAAGATGGAAAATACACTCAGATACCTGTTTGCAATGCCAAAAATATATTAGCCAACTAGGGCAATAATCCAAGGTCCAGGTTAAAACCAGCAAACCAGACATGCTGATCCTTCAACAAATCATAGCTCCTTGGGTCATGACCAGTAAAATGAAGAATGCTTACCATGGCAACTATGATGGACCTCATCAATATCAGTGATGAGAATAAGGGAAAAGGAAGGAAAAGTGGGAGTGAGTATCAGCAGCAACCTTTGGAGTTTGAATACAATGCAGTTGGCCACACTGGGAAGAACACCAGTGACAGACAGCAGCTAACAGTGTCCCATCCAGGGCACAACCCTACCTCTTTAACATCTTTTGCATGTTATTCTTGGTCATTCAGAGAGAGTGGAGATAGTTCTCATACTCTGAGAAAAAAAATGTGTCATCAAAAGGTAAAAGGTACAAGTTATTGCTTTTATACTTTCCTAATGACTTTGATTTTTAAATGAATAAACAGTGATGTATAGTGTTTTTTTAATGTGGTTACTGGTTTAAAAAATGTTGACTTTGTTATCTCATTCAGTTTCTTTTTGGGGCAGGGAAAGGGACACTGTGTGTTAAGTAGGCTTCTGCTCCCCTAGAATCATGTTAAATGTGGCTAACAGTGTAGATACTAAAATGTGGTTAGCTGTGAATTTGTGATTTTATCACTACTGTTTCTAGATTCTCTGAATTCCATCATTGAGTACATTTTATTGTTACTATTTTTATTTTTAAAGAAATCTGCTTGGGTAATAAATTTCACATTTTCTTACACTGAAGAATGTCTTGTTGCTTTTATAATTTAATAACAACTTAGCTGTCTATGCTAGTTTGGGATATTTTTACTTCTTTCAACACTTTGTAGAAATTGTTCTTTTGTCTTCTAACAGTTACCATGGCTATAGGACATGCAGTACACATTACTTGTCATTCTGTTTCTTGGATTGAAATAGTTTATCTTTACCTTTTATATTTAATTTCTTAACAAAGCTCTGTCTAGATTTGTGATTATTTTATCACTTGCATGATACAAGCATTTTATGTGCAGATTAAGATTCTATTTCATTTTAGGAAATTAAAAAAATATATATCTTTAAATATATGTTTTGTTCCTATTTTGATTCTCTGAGATAAAAACTTTTTCCATGTTGTATTGTCTTCATTATCTTCTTCTTAATAACTTTTACCTTCTTTCATTCATTTCTTTCTTATATGTTGATAATTTGATTTTTAGCTGGAGGCCCTGTAAAACTATGATTACTATTCTCAGAAACATAAAAAAAAAAGTATGTAATGGTATTGCATATACTAACCATGACATAAAAACAAACAACTCTCTATGGAAAATTTCTCTGTGCTTTAGCAGAATGAAAGTATATTTAGAAGTTAAAATATTATTATCCCAGGCTTCAAAATTTAACATACACCCAAAATAAAATGTAGAGACAATCTCCTAAAACTTGGAACAATTGTATTAAAAAGATTAAAAAATAGTAGAGAAAAGGTAAATAGACTGGAGAATGAAATGCAGAAGAGTCAATATCTATCTCAGAGAATTTCCAGAAAGAAAGAATAGAGAAAATAGAGAGCAGAAAATAAACAATAAAATAATAGGTTTGGTTTAAAGAAATAATAGGTTTCTATTGGTTAAAGTAAAAAAATCTTCAGGATGAAAAAGGTTGCTGACTGCTAAGAAAGGAAGATAGAAAAAAGAGTATAAGGAAAATCCAAATAACTTTTAGGGAAAACAGTAAGATATCTACAAAGAAAAAAGAATTAAATTGGACTTGCCAACATCACTAAAAAACTAGAATTAAATGCAGAAAGGCCCTCAAATTCCAAGGGAAAATTATTTTCTACTTATAAATATATCAATTAGATGTGAGAGTAAATAGCAGATATTTTTAGTCTTAGAAGAACTCAAAAAATGTACCTTGTATGCATCCTATAAGAAAAAAAAACAATGAATTTTATAAGGGTATATGCTAGAAAAAAAAGAAATCAAGAAAACATAACTATGGAACCTGAGAAACAGTGAAATAAACCCAGGAGTACAATGAACAGAAATCTTTAAATGATAGCTGGCAGCCAGCCTTCAAAACATATTAATGCACTCAGCAAAAATATGATTAACAAGCTCCAAGATCAGAGAACTATGATGTAAAAGGCAAGTATCCTTCAGCCATCAAGAAACGAAAAGGCAATAGGTTCTCCAGGCAAAACATAAATCTCTCATAGAAAGTCATTGTACAAATATGAGACAAGCTAAAATTTGGCATGATTTTATGCAATTAGTGGCATTTTAAAAATGGAAATTTACTTGACTTTATACCTTGGGATATTCTCTGTAGAACAGCAAAGATTCAGTGACCAGGAAAACATTTTTGTCTTTATGAAGATGTTTCTCTAATAAAAAATGTCTGGCTGAACCACAGGAAATTGTCACATTTTTTTGTAGATAAAGGACATTAAATATAAAGAATTTCATATGGTTTATACAATTCAACTGACTATATATTCATACTATCAAAAATTCTAGGCATTGTGTTTTGACTTTCAGAATCAATATGAAAGTAAAAGATGAAAGACACAATTGTGATTGCAGAGCAAGAAATAAATGATTGAAAATATAAAAACCATGTATGTTTAGGAGATGAGAGGAAGAGGAGAGATAGAAAGAAGTTCAGGGGCACAGAATTATTTATTTTGTGAAGAATCTCTAGATTGTGATTATGTTTTATGAATCAACAAAGAGAAAGGATATTATAAAATAAAACATATTATAAAATAATATGTAAATATATTAATATTGAGAACTTTAATTAATATTAATATTCTCACTATAAGACAAAGAGATATGAATACAAACTAAAATTAAAAAATTCTGTTTTATTAAATATAAATTGAAAATATCACTACAGAGTCATGATTTTATATGTAGCCACCATCCACTCATCTATCCATCCATTCTAGCTCTATCTACTGAAAGGACAAAATACCAGTAACAACAAATCTACCTAGTGGCCCAGAACTTAATTTATCAATATTATTCCACTAAAATGAACTATCCTTAGAGAAATGGCTGATTCCAGGTCTGAGGCAAGGAAAATGGAAGATGAGCCTGCTATATCTTCTCATATCAGAGAGCGAGAAAATATTTGAGGAATAATGAAAATATGTCAAAAGGATATAGGAGCCAACTTTAAGGGTATCTCACTGACCATATTTGGGATAATTTAACTATCAAGAAGTATAACATCCAGAAAAAGAAATCCACCAATCTATAGTAATATGAGAGCAATTGCTTATGTCTATATGTTTTAAAAATAAATTTATAAGAATAGCAGCTTTAGGTATAATTTCCCAAACAAGAAATAATTTAGTTTTCATTAATAAGATAGACAAATAAATTGCATTATATTCATATAGTGAATAATATATGTCTTTCCTTCTCCCATTGCAATAACTCATGGCTTCCTTCCATACATAGCTCCTCTCAGCATCCAGAGGGTTCATCCTTCCTCTCATCTTAGCCAGGATCCCTCCTCTCCTCTCCTGCTGAGCTCTCTCGGACACCCTTCTGAGGGGTCCTCTGTCCCTCCACCAGCAGCAATAAACCACATAAATGGCAAGAATTTCATAGATTCTACATATCAACCAGGGCTGTGGTTCTTAACCCTTGCTTTATATTAGAATCACACTAATTAATCCCCAGGCCTCACCCCCAAGACTATAATTCAACTTTAAACAAAATTACCCCAAGTGAGTCTAACATTCAGCTAAGATGAACTAGAAAAAGTTAAAAAATTCTGAGACAAAGTGAGTTTGATTGACATAATCACAATAAACGATGAAATATTGAGCACAGCACTATTTAATCCTAAGCACAGTGAAAAAGAAATATTAACCAAGGCAACTTGGACTCCAAAATACCTTTTCCAAATTTTTGTTAAACTTTCCATAATAACATTTGTTAGTGCTGCATGATCAATGACAATATCAATACAGTTAACGTTGAGTGCTTGTGATGTGTCAGCCACAGTTTAAATGCTTTACATGTATTTACTCATCATGTCCAAACTAATATCCAAGAAGCTATCCTCAATAGTAACTAATATTTGTATTAGGCTGAGTCATGTGAAATTGCTACCATGTGGTCATTTTTGTTCTAAAAAATTTAGCAATTTAATGTGGATGGTTCATTGCCTGGATTGTGACCCAGAGGCAGAGAGAGAGAGAGGGCCTAGGCTCGATCTGCAACTGAAGACATCATTTGCTAAAAATGAACATGGAGGATTCAGATTCTTGTCCTACAAAATTGTTCACAGGCCACAAAAGCACAACAGCTGAAGTAAGTGGGCAGTCCCCTGGAAGGAAAAGGGAGTTTCCTACTTCAAATGAGACTATGAAAGAGGATATTAGTAGCCAAAAGAGATCTTGCAGTTGGGAAGTGCCAGAGGCCATCAAGATACTGGATAAGTGAAACCCTACCATACTATTTAACCTGGAATTTATTTCAGTGTTAGGGAAAAAATCCTATTTCTGACAAGTAGGTTTTGATTATTGCTATGACCAGCAACAGTTCACTGTTTCCTGAGAGTTTTCACTGCCAGGTGAGTCACCCCTTAACACACTGATGGCCCAACTTCTCCTAGATCTTTATTTACCAGGATGGCATTTCAGTCGATTTCAAATTAATCCGTCTGGGGAAGCTGGAGGAAAAAGGACACTATTCCTCATCCATGCTGTTTTTTTCCCCTTATTCTAAGTCAAAGAGAATTGATATGTCATGGATGAAAGAGTTTGGGTTTTAGAGCCATGATAATTTTTGTGTTTAACAGCTTTATTAAAGTATAATAGACATACAATAAACTGCACATGTTTAAAGTGTACAATTTGATAAGCTTGTACCTCCACCACCTCCAAAAGCTTCCTTGTACCACTTTTGCATCCTCCCACTTGCTACCCCCACTTTTAGGCAACCACTGACTTGCTTTCTGTAACTATACATCAATTCACATTGTCTAGAATTTTCTATAAATGGAAGAATGTATATTCTTTTTGTGTGGCTTCTTTCACTCAGAGTAATGATTTTAAAATTCACTCATGTTGTTGCATATATACATCATTTATTCTTTTTTTCATTGTTCTTACATCATATTTTTATGTGTGAGATAAATGTTATAGGAATATATCCATTACATTTTTCCTAGAAAATCAGAAGTGTAGTCTTATAGAAAATGTTCTGTACTCAATTTAAAAAATTTTTGGTTGGTGTGTTTTAACTGTGTTGCCATGGATAATTCACTAAGTTTCCCTTTGCCTCAGTTTTCTTTCTTGCAGGATGGGATTAATAATAGCACCTCACTGGTCATGTTCACTAACATTTTTGTCATTGATTTGAAAAGCCCAGCCCATGGGACTTGTATCTGTCTGCATGCTTGAATGGCTTTGTGGAGTGGCACCTTCTATTGGCTCCGGCCCTGTGAGGAGATGACTGAAGTTTGTCAAAGGTCAGGCAGTGAAAGATAAAGGAAGCAAGAACTCTTGACCCTCTGTCTGGGAGAGCTGCCAAAGTGAGAAGCCCTCTGTTTTGGTTCTGATAGAATGAGGTGCTTCCATAGAACTAAACTCAGGTTGACATTGGTCCCTCACCAGGAAGAGAGGTTCTGAAGCTACTTCAGAGTTGTTTCAGCTAGAAAAGTGATATCCAAGTGAGAAGAAAATTTAGAGAAAGTCAAGGGGGTGGTTGAGTGATATACACAGGAAGCTGCACTCCTGTTTCTCAGCAGAAATAACATTTAAGATAATACCAAAAAGCTGTTCAAATCTCTTTGGAAAAATGGGAAAGGCATTAGGAAGTCCACCAGACAGGCCCTTTATTCTAGCAAACTTAAGTGAGAGAAGCATAAAGAGAAGGAGTGACCTAGAAAACAGGGCAGGCATTCCTCTGAGTTGAGAGCAGAATTTGTGGCAGATTGTATTTTGCAAAGATACTCATAGCAATGTCTTCTTTTCTGCATTCCCTTATACTAACTTGCCACTTCATCATCAAAAAAGACATCTATGACCTTTTGAAGTGGACCTATAGATAGTCATAGCAATATCTTCTTTCCCACATTTTATTCTACAAGCTTGCCACTTCATCATCAAGAAGAGGCATCTATGACCTCTTGAAATGCTACGACCAGTAGAATATGGAGAAAGAGGCATTATGTGACAACTGAGGCTACATCATAACAATATTGTGTGCTTTCTCCATGTTCTCTGGGGATATTCACTCTCGGAACCTAGCCACTATGCTGTGAGGAAGCCTAAGCAGCCCATGGAGAGGCCTACATAAAGAGAAAACAGAGTTCCATCCTATAGTCCCATTCAAGCCCTCAGCCAATAGCCAGTGCCAACTTGCCAGCCATGTGTGTGAACCATCTTGGAAGTTGATCCTCCAAACCCTAGTCTTATGCAACAAGGAACAGGGATGAGTCATACTGTCCAACTTAACAGATTTATGAGAAAAAATATAATATCTGTTGTTGTTTTAAGCCACCAACATTTCAGGGCAATTTGTCATGTAGAAATAGATAACTCATCCAAACTCATTTAGGAGAAAGATATAAGTAATGACAGTATTCAACAGCGGACCCTAGTCAATATGAAGAGATGCCAGCTCCAGCCGTTACTGTTGCCTAGTAGCTTCTCTGTTGTGCAAAGCTCTCCCATTCTTCTAGCAAGTCTTGGGCATTAAAAGACAAGATCAAGAACTACCAGCCCTCTGTTGGACATCCAAGTTAAAAAATAATAATAATAGCACTTCTGGTCACAGCATAAACTTTTTTTGGAATGGCTTACAAATTGTTCTTGTTATAGGGAATGCAGAACTAGAAGAGAGAAAGAATAATCAAGGGGATCATTCATGAACTATACAAATGTCTAACCAATGTACTGTATACTTGAAACTAATAATAAAATAAAATGCTAAAAAAAATTTTCTGTTATAATACTATTTTTGAATTGTGGGATTCACTGAGCATTCCAGATAATGCCACTGCAACGTCAAGAGTGTATTCTATCATCCAGGTTTAAAGACCTGGCTTAGAGGATGAACCAGGCTGTTGAGAGCATTTAATGAGGACTTACTAAGGATTTATTACAACCTAAATACTGTTTTGCAGCATGTTATAGATAAAGCTGAGGATCCCAGAGATAAAGCTCATAGAGCCAACAACTGAAGGAGTAAGGACAGAAAGCTATGTCTGTCTATAAGTGGTGCTTCTCAATTCTCCTGGGGTGGGGGTCCACTTAGGCAGCTCTGGACCGGTCTGCAAGTCTGCATGTCCAACAAGTCTCATACATGCCCCTGAGAAGAAAGTGCTGTGGAAGAGATGGTACTAGCTCCAGGCTACAGCCTGTTAGGCCTCTGGAGCAGATATAAATTCAGAGAGAGGACATGAAAGCATAAGGCTATTTTGGCAAACTGTTGATTTTTCTTAAACTCCTGCATATTTTCTATAGGCTAAGCAAGAGTTTGCCAGAGAAAGGGTGAATCCTGTATGTAATATCACCTTCAAGTTCTTTCTGAACTCAGTTTGTCTGGTCTGGCAGCCTGTTCTAACACAGGAGGCCTCTCAGGAGACATACCTCACTTCCTGCTATTCTTATATCTGTTATGTTTAGGATATTGGCAAGAGAGACAACTGTGGAGCTAGGCATATCTGAGTCAACAGTCCTGCTCTGAACCCTTTACAACTGTGTGACTGTTGGGGAGGACCTTCCCCATTTGAACAATGAGGCAGTCATACACTCTCAAAAGTCCTTGAGATAATGGAAAGCAATAATGTTAAGCAAGTTGCTTAACAGAGTGATACAACCATTGACACATGCCTAAGGAGAGAATTAGAAGATACAACTTGGGAATCTGACATACAAATCTCACTGAAACAGTTTTCAGAATGAGAATGCAAGGTGTCCATTGATCCAAGATGCAGCTGGAGTGTGAGCTGACAGAAGAAATAACTTGCAAGCTCAGAGGTGTTGACTGAACATGCAATTTTCTCCACCTTGCACCAAACACTGTTGTTTCACACTAAAACACACAGCAGAGTCACAAACCAGAAGCCCTCACATGTTTTATGGACTTTCCTTTTTCTTGAAATTGGCATTATAAAGAATGTTTCTTCCTACAGCCACAATTTCCCAGCACCTTAGCAGGATATCTGCAAAGCATGGTATCATATGTCATGTTCCTTGATGTTTCCTGTGACCAGCTTCAACAGGATCTTTGGGATCCCCTGTGACTGTCTCAGGCAAAGCCTGCCTGCTCCCACCTCTGTAATGACCCCTCCCCCACAACCCTGCCTCAAATGGCCTCTTTGCCTTGACCTGGGTTCCTTGAAGAAGGACAGGTTTAATCGGTGCATAATCTTTGATATCCACTCCCTTCCCCACCCTCTGAGCCAGGTTGAGTCATGGACTTTGTTGTTTATGAAGTGTGGTTATTTTCAGTAAACTTGTCAATTATGCCTCTGTCATTTGGAAACACTTTTGTTCAGGATATGTAGACTGGTTTAGGTAGGCTTGTTTGTTGTCAAAACTGTATATGTTTTATATACTGTATTTAATTCTAAGACTAATATCACTAGGATGTTAGAATTAGGCCGAAATTCTGTTTTTCTTAATTCATTAAAAATGAAATCAAAATAATCAAGCTGTTGTTTAGACCAGGTGAGGAGTCTGAGTGCAGGGATCCCCTGGTGGGTCAGAGGCTATGGAAATCTTCTGCAGGTATACCGAGCAGACACCCAGAGTGGGTGATGGCACTCATGATGACTGATCGTCCACTCTGTGCTGGACACTGATTGGGGCACACTGCTTTAACCTCCACACAAACTCTGAATGTCCTTTCTTCTTTAATCTACTGAAGAGAAAGAATGGTCAAAGATGCTAATAAAGTGTCCATGGTCATGTATTAGAAGTTAGTGGGGCTAGGAATTATACCTAGTCTTTCAGATTCCTCTCACTGCACTCCCAGGACCTGCTGTCGCTCTGGCTCAGCAAATGCCTCTAGGGTTAGGTTTTTCCCAAGCTACTGTTTTGAAATTGGCATTATAAGGAGAATTATCTTGGACACAAGCAGATATAAGTTCAGCTCCAAGACTAATAGATATCTGACTGGAGAGTTGCTTATTTCAGGGGGCCTCAGTTTCCCCATTGTGTATTAGGATAGTGGTATCTACTGCAAAGAGTTCTTTGAGGCCTCAGTGAGATGGTACAAATACTGTTCTGGGTATCTTTCTGGTTCTGTTCAAGCTGAAGTGGAATCAGAGCTGACCAGCCACAGGTTTTCCCCCTAGCCAGTGTTCAATGGAGCCTACCACCTCCAAGTCCTTTTCTGGCCCTGGACTCTCACTGGAAGCCAAATACCATCATAGTCATTCTGTGGCACAGTTATTCTTTCCAAGGGCAGTCCATAAAATGGCTTCTTTTCTTTCCTTCCTACAAATTCTAAGGGATTCTTGTCTAGATAGAAAACATGGTAAACAATATATCCCACAAGCTTGATCTGCTTAATATGAAACTAAAGACTTGAACTCAACTGGCTCTTGGCCTATGGCTCTTTTTAGACTATTTTGAAATATATACTAAGTTAAGCACAAACCTTTCCCTGTAGACTTCCTCTTAATTTTTTAAACTCCATGTATAGCAAAGGAAATGAAAGCCTTATGTTTCTAACCCATTTATTCTTAAGTCACTAAATTTATTCTTCAAGAGTGATTGAATGTTCTGATGGTTCCTTTCTTGGGACCGGAAGTTGTACTGACCTTAGAATGAGAAAGCTCTGATTTCCTAAGGTCTGAAAAACAGCCAGAGCCCTGAACCCAACAGGGTTGCATAAAGAGTGACTTCTGTGGTTAATACTTACATTATGGTTCTTTTAGATTCCATGTTCCTTTGAAGAAACTATTCAGCAAGAGTCATTGATTTGTTTTTCCAAAAAACCATCTTCAATTCCAAATTACCTACACAATTCAACTGAGGTACATAGATGTTTTTTTGCAGTGAAGTCTGAAATTGGGCTAATTTCGGCTTTGTGTTTCTTTGTGTGTTTAGAATTGGATTACGACTCAGGGCAGGCCTGGGCAATGGCTTTGACTTTTTCTATAAGCTCCAGAGATTTGCAGATGTTGTGGTGTTGCTGATGATTTTTAGCCTAGTTTGGAACAGTCATATTAATAAAAGGAGCTTACCCAGTAAAGGCACTGGTGTCCTAGAGTGAAGGTGAATACCATAATGCAGCAGAGGGCTTAGTGACAGTGGTTCAAAGTTGTTGATTTGAGCCTCATGCTTTCTGAGTAATTTGTCATAAATTTTTCATAAAATTGAGGATGAAACCAACTTTCCTGTAAGTTCCAGAAAGCCTTGGAGAGGCCCTGCCTGTATTATTTCTTGTTATATCCAAATTAGAACATGGAATGTGGTTGACATGCAGTTATGTATTTGTCTAAAGGAAAAACGAATGAATGAATGCCCAATGCCCCTTCACTTTCATTTCTTATAGAAAAGGTCTCAGGTAAGTAAGTATCCTCAATCTTCAGCTTCTTCTTTCCTGTGTGGTCCCAGCATTTCCCTGTCTAGTCTTCAGACATTTTTCAAACATTCCTTATTTTCAGATGAGAATGTGTACATGCATACATAAGTAAATGACAGAGTGAGTGATTGGCCAAAGGCTAAGTGTTCTATGTTCTTGTTCATCTCCATCAATTCAAAGCACATCCACCTTCTCCACATGAGGCCTATGTAGGCTGGGTCTCTACCAGTCTTTGCCACTGAACTCCTCCAGAGTGAAAACACTCCATTTCCATATAACAGTCTTTTGAGGTGCAAGAGATCCAGGCTGCTATGGCTACTGCCACTACCAGTTGGCCTCTTTATCCTATGAGGAGTGTGCCCTGGTTGCCTTTGCTTATGGCCTCTGTGTCTAGCCCTACCTTGTCCACTGATACTTCCCCTTTCCTCAGAGGGCTTAGCACAACTGGGGCAAACCCACAGGTAAGTGGTCTCTTACCATCCAACAAGGTAAAGGCCATGGGTGGACTCTGCAAGGTATTAGATATATTCAGGGAAACTTTCCAGGCAGCCAAGGAGTTCTCAGAGCAGGCAAAAATCTTAAGCTATATGTACCACATTCTGATCCTTAAACAGCAAAATTGGAAATAAACAGAAAAGCCAGGACCTAAAAGTACCTAACCACATGGAATCTAAATTTAGTTTCCTAAATATCAACCAGGCAGGGAGGAAATTCAAAGAAAGTAAGCGCATTTAAGAAAATAATTAAAATGTAGATACACTAATGAAATGTGTGGACTCAGGCCAAACCATTCTCAGAGGAAAAGTAATTTCTTTAAATGGCAATTTTAATGAAAAAGCAAAAAGAGCTTTAATGACCTAAAAAGTTAACAAAGAAACAAAGATGCTGGTTCACCCAACAAGGGAGGAAGAAAGAAACACACACAAAAAAATAGAAATAAACAAAAAAGAGAGCGGCAAATTGACAGATATGGGTTAATTCCTTGAAAACAAAACAAACAAAAAAAGAATTGTTTACCAAGTTGACAAGCCATAGGAAATATTTTTTAAAGAGTAAGAAAGAAAGCAAAAGACAAGAAGTTGAATATTTTTGAAATGAAAAAGGAATGATGAAACATTTAGAACAATTTGAGGTTTTGAGACTACTGGCACACACTTTGAGAAAGTCAGCAGAATGGTGGGCCCTAGGCCAGATTACTAGATCTGCATCTCACTTTTCCACTTGCCTTCAGTCAAGATGCTTAAATTCCTTTTGTGCCTATTGTAAAATAGAAAGGATAATGATAGCCTACTCATTAAAGTTTTTCCAATGTTTGATTGAGTGAAGTTGTATCAGTTATGGGAATATTTCGGTGGCAGAGCCAGAAAGAAAAGTGTCTTCCAAGTGCCACATGAGGCTAAATCAGGGGAGCTCACAGCAGCCCACAGGGCCAAGACTTTTTCTTTTCCCATCTTACAGAGAAAGAAAACAGGGCCAAAAAATGGTTTTCAACTTTCTTAGAAGGATTTTCCAAACTGGGGGAGTACTGTAGAACTGTCATGTGGTTGAAGAACCTGAGGGTGTTTTTCCTGAAGAAGAGAAGACTCAGGAGAGCATGTCCCTTGTGCCCTGAGGAATAGCTGACATCTATGGGTACGAACTAAAGGGAAGCACATTGTGATGGCTGATTTTAGGTGTCAACTTGTTTGGGCTGAGGGTGCCCAGATAGCTGGCAAAACATTATTTCTGGGTGTGTCTGTGAGGGTACTTCCAGAAGACATTAGTATTTGAATCAGTAGACTGAGTAAAAGAGATCTACTCTCACCAAAGTGGGTGGGCATCATTTGATTCATTGAGGGCCTGAATAGAACAAAAAGTGAAGGAAGGGTAAATTCGCTCTTTGTTTGAGATGAGACATCCATCTTTTCTTGCATTTGGACATTGGTGCTCCTGGTTCTCAGGCATTCAGATTTTGTCAGTTTAAACACCACAGGATTCCCTGGATCTTCAACTTGTAGGTGGCTGATGGTGG
The DNA here is from genome assembly GCA_004027375.1 of Macroglossus sobrinus. NCBI lineage: Eukaryota > Metazoa > Chordata > Mammalia > Chiroptera > Pteropodidae > Macroglossus > Macroglossus sobrinus. The sequence continues at coordinate 353,268 of PVKZ01001142.1, read as the reverse complement.
GATTTCTTAGCCTCCAAAACCACATGGACCAATTACTCTTAATAAATCTTTTTCTATGGATCTATCTATCTATCTATCTATCTATCTATCTATCTATCTATCTATCTATCTATCATCTATCTATCTATCATCTATCTATCATCTATCTATCTATCTATCTATCTATCTATCTATCTATCTATCTATCTATCTATCTATCTATCTATCTATCTATCTTATTGTTTCTGTTTCTCCAGAGAACCCTGAGAAAAACACATATTCAATTCAATATAAGTGTGGTGGATTAAATGTTTCTGCATTACAGAGACATCCTGGGCCTCTAAGTGAATAATTGTTACTAAAGAAAATAACTTCTTTGAGAGGCTAGAAAAAATTTTGGATAGTGAGGTGGGTGTGGAGGGCGTGAGCATATGGAGATACCAAGGAGCATCATGAGAACAGAGATACTCGCTTTTTGTGCAGAGTCTGATGGAGCCTGAAGGAGGCAGTGAGGCCCCAGGGAGTAACTTAGTGGCACCACTGAGAGCTTCACAAGCTTCTTGAGTCTAGCACGCCCCTCAGAGACAAAGACAGACTCCTGAGACACCCAGCAATGGTACAGTTGGGGACAGCTTGGTATCTGCTGGAGCTATAGCAACAGGAATAAGGGGGCCTCAGCAAAGACCCATGTGGATACAAGATGAGAGGCAGATGACACCGTGTCTTCAAGAGGCAGGTGCTGCTTTGACCTAAGCCACTCCAAAACATAATCACAACCTTCGGGTGAAAGAGAAGATTTTAATGGCCAAATTTAATTTTTTTATAACTTTAATAGTGTGGACCCTGAGAAAGAACATACCTACCAAAAAGGGCTCCTGGTGGCTGTCTTAACTGAAATTAACAAACCAAACAAACAACATGACGAAAAATCAAAGCCTAGCAGCCATTTCTAAAAAGAGGTCTCTCATGCAAGCCATACTCCAGAGAGAAGCCTGCACTAAACTGCCTGCCTGCACTGTGTTCCTGCTATCTGAGCCTGTCCTTATAAAGGAGTTCCTGGAACTAACTGTATTTCAACCAACAGGACTGAGACTTTCTTCATCAGATCAGAGTTGTGTATCTATATCCTCATTAACATCTACACCAATCAATCAGAGCAGTCTTGTTGGAGCAGAGAAGAGCAGCGTTGGTCACACCCCAGGATCACCTCACAGCCATGCTGTTCCACTGCCATGCTACTTCATAACTGAACTGTAACACTATTGAGGTGTTCTATGGCAGTGCTATTGTCACAGCTGTGTTGTATCACAAATGAGCTATTTGCACTGAATAATACTTCTTTCTTCATCATACCTCAAATTGGGGATTCCTGTTGGCATTGAATTGGCACCAACAACCATCATCTTGATAGCAGCATAAGGCTTTAAAACAGAAAATAAGTATAATTGATTTTCTAGACTGAAAATTTTCCTCCTATGTCAGGGTACTTTTTCCCCTACTAGACATTTTAGAAAAGTCTGTAGCTTGAGAAAAACCAGGCTGTTTGTATGGAAAAGCCACTGGAAGTTAGAGGTACTAAATATAGATGTTCCAGGTCATTGAAATGTTCCAGCAGGGACTGGATAAGTGTTCACTGAGGATGCCTAGAAGAAATGAACATCCTATCAAGAGATTGGCCCACCTAGAGATTATGACTGTATGAACTCGGTAACAGCTGGCAAGAGGGTTTCAGGGTAAAGCTTGAAATTTTCTGACTCCAAAATGTCTCCTCTTACTACCTAAATATCATGGTTTTTGTTTCATTTCTAGGGGGAAAAAAGCTATAGGACATATGAGGTTGGCAAAGGGAGATGGAGAATTTGGGAACTGAAGAGAAGGTGATGGTGACAAAGAGAAGGTCTGTGTGGGTCAGTGAGGTAATTGACCACCATGTGTGCAATCCTATAGCAAGTGTGACTGATTGGATTTGCACAGTTGAGGGAGGCTAACTGTTGTGTGAGATCAGGTGTGCTGTAGGGGAATGATGATGTAGGGGCATAGAAAATGAAGATGATTGATGGCAGATGAGAGGGTGTATGTGATATTGGTGCCAGCTAGAGAGGGTGAGTCAGGTATACAGTTTCAGAGTGATTGTGTGCAGAGTATAAGGCATTCTGTCCTGGAGTGTGTTGTTGGATATTGTGGTTTTTCCTCTGTAAAAGAATAGGGAGCTCCCTTAGTGAGTATTTAAAATGTAGCAGATTGATTTTAAAAATTACCTAAATTAGAATTCTGTGAGCTTTTTAAATCTGAGGACATTTATCTTTTTTTCAATTCCAGAATATTATCAGCCATTATATTATATATTTTTTAATTAAATTTATTGGGGTGACATTGGTTATTAAAATCATATAGGTTTCAAGTGTGCAATTTAATAATATGTCATATGTATATCGCATTGTGTGTTTACCACTCAAAGTTAAATTTCCTTCCATCACTATATATTTGACCCTCTTTACTCTTATCTGCCTTCTCATCTTTTTTTCCTTCCATCTAGTAACCACTAAGCTGTTGTACATGTCCATGAGTCTCTGTTTGTTTGTCTTGTTCATTCCTTCCAGTTGTATACCCCACATATAAATAAAATTATATTGTTCTCAAATGTTTCTGTCTGACTTATTTCTCTTAGCATGATAATCTCAAGAGCCATCCGTGTTGTCACATCTCTTTAAATATTGTCTCTTTTTTCTCTCATTATGATATTCCTGTTAGCTGTATATTGGAGATTCTTAATCTAGCCTTCATATCTATTAACTTTCTCTCTCTCTCTCTCTCTCTCTCTCTCTCTCTCTCTCTCTCTCTCTCTCTCTCTCTCTCTCTCTCTCTCTCTCTCCTAAGTTGTAAAAGACTTTCACAGTTTGGTTTTCTTAATCGTCAAGTCTCCTTGATTCTGTTCAATCCCTTGCTTATCTTTTCTATCATCATTTGTTTGTATTTCAATAAATATTTTCCACTTTTGGACTTCTAATTTTTTTGTATGTTCTTGTTCTAGTTCATAGTCTCTGAAATGTGAATCACAGCCTTTTATTATTTTATGGGTGTATTACTTCCTTTCTCTCTAGGAATTTTAAGTTACCAATTCTAAAGTTCCTTTAGATTACTTATTTTTTTTATATTTCATTTATTTATTTTTCAATTACACTTAACATTCAATATTATTTTATATTAGTTTCAGGTGTACAACATAGTGGTTGGATATTTATCTAATTTACAAAGTGATTCCCCTGATTAGACTAATACCCTCTTGGCACTATACATAGTTACTACAATATTATTGACTATATTCCTTATGCTATAATTTACATCCCCATGACTATTTTGTTACTACCAATTTGTATTTCTTAATTTCTTCAACTTTTTCACCCAACCCCCAAACTCCCCATCTGGCAATCATTAATTTGTTCTCTGTATCTATGAGTCTGTTTGTGTTTGTTCATTTATCCTGTTCTTTAAATTCCACATATCAGTGAAATAATATGGTATTTGTCTTTCTCTGTCTGACTTACTTCACTTAGGATAATACCTTCTAAGTCCATCCACATTGTTGCAAATGATAAGATTTCATTTATTATGGCTGAGTAATATTCCATTGTATATATGTACTGCCACTTCTTTATCTAATTGTCTAGAAATAGACACTTAGGTTGCTTCCATATCTTGGCTATTGTGAATAGCACTGCTGTGAACATAGGAGTGCATTTATCTTTTTGAATGAGGGTTTTGGCTTTCTTGGAATAAATACCCAGAAGTAGAATTGCTGGGTTATAAGGTGGTTCTATTTTTAATTATTTGAGGAAACTCCAGACTGTTTTCCAAAATGGCTGCACCAATTTGCAACCCCCACCAACTGTGCATGAGGGTTCTCTTTTCTCCATATCCTAACACTTGTTGTTTGTTGATTTATTGCTGATAGCCATTCTGAAAGTTGTAGAGTGATATCTCATTGTTGAGCATCTTTTCATATGTCTATCAGTTATATGCATTTTCTATTTGGAGAAGTGTCTATTCAGAGCCTCTGTTAATTTTTTAATGGAATTGTTTGGATTTTGGTGCTGTGTGAGTTGTTTAAAATTTTGGATGTTAACCCCTTATCGTTGGCAAATATCTTCTCCCATTTAGTAGGTTGTTGATGGTTTCTTTAGCTGTACAAAACCTTTTTAGTTTGACTTAGTTCCATTTATTTATTTTTTTTCTTTTGTTTCTCTTGCCCAAGGAGATAAAAAAAATATTACCCCCTCCCAAAGAAAAATATTTCTAAGAGCAATGTCAGAGCATTCACATTCTATGTTTTCTTCTATGACTTTTATGGTTTCAGGTCTTACATTTAAGTCTGTAAGAAGGTGGTCTAGTTTTACTTTTTTGCATGTATCTATCTAGTTTTCCCAATACTATTTTTTGAATAGACAATATTTACCCCATTGTATATTCTTGCCTCCTTTGTCATAGATTAAGTGAACATAGAGGCATGGGTTTATTTCTGGCTCTCTATTCTGTTCTATTAATCTATGTATCTGTTTTAATGCCAATACCATGCTGTTCTGATTACTAAAGCTTTGTAATATAGTTTGATACCAGGTATTGTGTTACCTTAAACTTGTTCTCAAGATTGCTGTGGCTATTTGTTTCTTTTCTTTTCTTTTCTTTTTTGTGGTTCTATATAAAATTTAGGATTATTTGTTCTAGTTCTATGAAAAATACCATTGTTATTTTGATAGGGACTGCATTGAATCTATGGATTGTTAATTTTTCCTATCCATGAGCAAGGTATATGTTTCCATTTATTTGTATCTTCTTCAATATTTTTCTTCAGTGTCTTATAATTTTCTAAGTAAGGGTATTTTACTTCCCTGATTAAATTGATTTTTAGGTATTTTATTTATTTTATTTTATTTTCTATTTTATTTTACTTTTTAAAAGTTTATTGGGGGTAATAGTGGTTGATAAAATTATATAAATTTCTGATATACATTATAATTTGATATCTATATATTCTATTGTGTGATTGCCATCCAGAGTCCAGTTTCCTTTAGCTACCATATATTTGATCCCTTTTACCCACTTCACCCTCCCGCAAACCCCCTATATTTGACCCCCTTTACACCATTTACCTTTTTCCTCCTCTCTTACTCTCTGTACCTTGGTAACCACTAGTCCATTGTCCATGTTCCTGAGTCTCTCCTTGTCTTGTTCATTTGTTGCTTTTAGGTTTATATCCCACATATAAGTGATATCATGTAATTTTCAACCTGATTTATTTTGCTTAGCATGATTATCTTGAGGTCCATCCAGGTTGTCGCAAATAGCAATATTTCATCTCTTCCTATGGCTGAGTAATATTCCATTGTACCACAGCTTCTTTATTGAGTCACTGCTGTGGGACACTTTGGTTGCATCCATGTCCTGGCCACTGTGAATAGTGTTGCTATGAATAGTGTACAAATACCTTTTTGAATATGAGTTTTCAAGTCTTTGGGGAAAATACACAGTAGAGGGATTGCTGGATCATATGGCAGATCAATTCTTAGTTTTTTGAGGAACTTTCATACTGATTTCCATAGTGGTTTTACCAATTTGCAGTCCCACCAGCACTGTATGAGGGTTCTTTTTTCTCTGCATCCTCTCCAACATTTGTTATTACTTGTCCCGTTGATTATAGTTATTCTAACAGGTATAAGATAGTATCTTATTGTGGTTTTGATTTGCATTTCCCTAATAGCTAGAGATGTTGAGTATCATTTCATGCATTTGATGGCCATTTGTATGTCCTTTAGGGAGAAGTATCTGTTCAGGTCCTCTGCCCATTTTTGGATTGGATTATTTGTTTTTTGTTGTTGTTGTTGTTATTGAGTCATATGAGTTCTTTGAATATTTTGGATATTAGGCCCTTATTGGAGGTGTTGCTTGCAAATATATTTTTCCATTCAAATGGTTGTCTCTTTACCTTGTTGATAATTTTTTTTGCTGAGCAGAGGTTTTTTAGTTTGATGTAGTCCCGTTCATTTATTTTTCCTTTGACTGCCCTTTTCTTTGATGTCAAATTCATAAAATCTTCTTTAAGTTCAAGGTCCTTGAGTTTTGTTCCTATGTTTTCTTCTATGCATTTTATTGATTCTGGTCTTTTATTCAGCTTCTTAATACACTTTGAGTTAATTTTGGTGTGTGGTAATAGAAAACACTCTAGTTTCAATCTTTTGCAGATGGCCTTCCAATTTTCCCAGCACCATTTATTGAAGAGGCTTTCCTTTCTCCATGGTATGTTTTTGGCTTTTTTTGGTCAGAAATTATGTGCCCATATAAATATGGGTTTGCTTCTGAACTCTCAATTCTTTTTCACTGGTCTATGTGTCCATTTTGCTGCCAATACCATGCCATTTTTGTTACTGTTGCTTTGTAGTATAATTTGAAGTTGGGCAGAGTGATGCCTCCAGCCTCATTTATTTTAATCAGTATGGCTTTGACAATTCAGGGTATTTTGTGCTTCCATACAAATCTGATGATTTTTGTTCCATTTCTTTAAAAAAATGCCAATGATATTTTGATTGGGATTTTATTAAATCTGTATAATGCTTTATATAATATGGTCACCTTAACTGTGTTGATTCTTCCAGTCCAAGAACATGAAATATCTTTCCATTTGTTTGTATCTTCTTTGATTTCTTTTAATAGGGTCTTCTAGTTTTTATTATATAGATCCTTCACATGTTTTGTTAAATTCATTTCTAGGTATTTTATTTTTGTTGCAATTGCAAAAGAAATTATTTTTTCCACTTCTTTTTCTGATGCTTCATAATTAGCATATAGAAATGCTATGGATTTTTAAACATTGATTTTGTATCCAGAGACTTTACTGTATTTGCTTATTGTTTCTATTAGTGTTCTTATGGAGTCTTTAGAGTTTTCTATATAGAGAATCGTGTCATCTGCAAAGAGGGACAGTTAGACTTTTTTGTTTTCTATTTGAATCCTTTAATTTCTTTCTCTTGTCTGATTGCACTTCCTAGGACCTCCAATTTTATATTGAATAAGAGTGGCGATAGTGGACAGCCTTGCCTTGTTCTTGATCTTAGAAGAAAGGTTTTTAGTTTTTCACCATTAAGTATAATGTTGACTGAGGGATTGTTAGATAGGGCCTTTATTATGTTAAGGTATTTTCCTTCTATACTAATTCTGTTAAATATTTTGATCATAAGTAGATTCTGTATCTTGTCAAAGGCTTTCCTGCATCTATTGATTATAATCATATGATTCATATTTTTTAATTTGTTTATGTAGTATATCACATTAATCAATTTGCATATGTTGAACCATCCCTGTGCCGCTTGGATGAAGGCCACTTGATTGTGGTGTATAATCTTTTTATTATGTTGTTGTATTTAGCTCGCTAGTATCTTCTTTAGGATTTTTGCATCTATGTTCATGAGAGATATCGGTCTGTAACTTTCTTTTTTTTGTGTTATATTTACCAGGTTTTGTTATCAGAGTAATATTGGCCTCATTAAATGAGTTGAGAAGTGTTGCCTCCTCTTTGATTATTTGGATCTTGGAATCCTCCCCTTTTCAGTCATTGTTATCTCTATTTGTCCCTATGTATGCTGAACGTTCATTACTATCTTGCTATAGCAATTCTCTTCTTATTATTTAAACTTATAATGCCTCTGTTCTTAGTAAGGGTTGCACGCCTCTGCTTCTATATGCCTGATAGTCACTTTACTTCTAATTATGTATTGTTTTTTGTCATTTTGTTTTAGGTGAGCTGACACCTTTCAGTATTTCCTGTAGTGCAAGCCTCATAGTAGAGAATTCCCTCAATTTTTGGACATCTGGAAAGGTCTTAATTTCTCCTTCATATCTAAAGGAGAGCTTAGCTGGATACATTATTCTAGGCTAGTAGTTCCTTTCACTTAATAGTTTAAATATTTGATTCCATACCTTTATGGCTTGTAAGGTTTGTGTTGAGAAGTCCAAGGATAATCTAATGGGTTTTCCTTTATATGTTACCATCTTCTTTTCCCTGACTGCCCTAAGAATTTTGTTTTGTCATTGATTTTTGATAACTTTAATACAATGTGTCTTGGTAAAGGCCTTTTTGGGTTGAGATAATTGGGTGTTCTGTTGACTTCTTGAATTCCAAGCTCCAGCTCATTTCTTAGATTTAGGAAATTCTTGTCAACTATTTGTCTGAAAATACTTTCTAGTCCCTACTCCTTTTCCTTGTCTTCAGTAATGCTCATTATTCTTATGTTTCCTCTCCTGATGGTATCGGCTAGTTCTTGTATTTCTCTTTCATTATTTTTTATTCTTTGGTTTCTCTCTTCTTCCTTCTGATTTATTTCTAGATTTCTGTTGTCAATATCACTGATCATTTCCTCCATTTGGTCGACTCTATTTCCCAAGCTTGCTATTTCATTTTTCAACTCTTGCAGTGTGTTCTTCATCTCCAGAAGTTCTATTTGGTTTCTTTTGAGGGTTTCAGTCTCCTTGCTCTGCTCATCTAGTTGTTTTTCAATTCCTGAAATTGTTGATTTGAGCTGTTTTGGATCTCATTGAGTTTTTTCAGAAGTATCATCCTGAATTCTCTGTCATATAAGTCACATATTTCTATGTCTGTAAGCTTATTTTCTGGAGATTTTTTTTTCTTTCTGAGATGTCTTATCATCTTGGTTGTTCATGGTGTTTAATGGACTATTTCTGTGCATGAGCATTAATGAAAGTGTCTTCTGTTTTTTTTTTCCAGAAATAAAATTTATTATATAAAGATATCTCTTTAGCCTGCTATAAAGAAGGCACTTTTCTTTTGGTTTCTAGTAGCTGGCATCTAAGTCTTTTCTGTTTCTGCTTTATATAAAGCCTAAATTTCTTTTTTATTTTCTTGTAGATATTTAATCACACTTGGTGCCTCAGTTTCAGTCCCTGTCAGTGTTAGCAACAGCCTTTCAGGTTGGAGGTTGGGGGCTGCAGCTCAACTTCGGTTTTGGAACCGGGACAGTTAAAAATCAACTGTTGTTTCTCTGCTGTCCTGTCCCACTTCTCTGCTTTCTGCTTTAATGACTTGGCCCTGCTGCTGGCTGCGAGAAGTTCTGGCACTTCCAGGCAGGCTGATCAGCAAAGTCGCCGCACCTTAACCCCTCCCCATCCTCCAAGGACCTTCAGCAGCTTCAAGGGGTAGCTCCTTTATTTCTCTGATCCACCACCTGACACCGGGGTTCAGACCTGTGGTACCTATTAAGTGCAGATCCCATGCTGAGATGTGCTGGTGTGCAGTTGGGTGTTTTTTGTTGAGATTTAGATGGTTAGCTTATTGTTTCAGGGGTTGAGATCTGAGGATTTCTTTCACTCTGCCGTGTTTCCTCTAGAAAATTTAGATGTTATTTTTGATGCAATTGTAAATCGTTTTCTTAATTTCTTTTTCTGATAGTTCATTATTGATGTATAAATTAGTGTATATATTGGCGAAGTCTGTGATTTTCAATCTTAAGTGAGTAGACAGCATATATATGGGTCTTGTTTTCTTATCCTTTCATCTATCTATGTCTTGATTGAAGCATAAAATCTATTTACATTTAAAGTGATTATTATTAGGTACATTCTTTTTGCCATTTTATTATTCATATTTATATCCCCCCTTCTTTTTCTTACAGAAGTCCCTTTAACATTCATTCGTAATAACTGGTTTGGTGATGATGCATTCCTTTAGCTTTTTCTTCTCTAGGAAGCTCTTTATCCCTTCTTCAATTTCAAATAATAGCTTTTCTGGATAAAATAGTTTTGATCATATGTTCTTGCTTTTTTTCACTTTAATATTACATGCCAATCCCTTTTGGCTTGCATAATTTCTGCTGAGAAATCAGCTGACAGTCATGGGAGCTTCCTTATAATTAACTAGCTACCTTTCTCTTGCTGCTTTTAAGAGTCTCTCTTTTTCTTTAATCTTTGCTGTTTTAATTATGATGTGTCTTGGTGTGGGCCTCTTTGGGTTTATTTTGATACAGACTTTCAGTGCTTCTGAGACTTGTAAGTCTATCTCCTTTTCCAGATTAGGAAAGTTTTCGGTCATTATTTTTTGAAATAGGTTCTCAATTCCTTGCTCTGTCTCTTATCTTATTGGTACTTCTATGATGTGAATGTTGGTATACTTGATGTTGTTCCAGAGGTGCCATAAACTATCCTCATTAAAATTTTTTTAAATTTAATTTTTCTGATTGAGTGTTTTCTGCTACCTTATTTTCCAAATTTCTAATTTGATCCTCTGCTTCATCTAATCTTCTGTTGACTTCTTTTATTGTATTCTTTCTTTCAGTTATTGTATTCTTTATATCTGACTAGTTTCTTTTTATGGTTTTATGTCTTTTTTTATGTTTACTATATTTTTGTTAAATTTCTCACTGAAGTCATCTATTCTTCCCCTAAATTCATTGAACATCCTTATAACCAGTGTTTTGAACTCTGACTCTAGTAGGTTGCTTGCCTCCATTTTATTCAGTTCTTCTACTGGAGTTTTCACCTATTCTTTTATTTGGGGCATGTTTCTTTGTTTCCTCATTTTGGCTGCCACTCTGTGTTTGTTTCTATGTATTAGGTTGATCTACTACATCTCTCATCTTTGTCAGATGGATTTATGTAGGAGGAGTCCTTTAGTACCCAGTGGTGCAGCCTCCATGAATGCCTGTACTACATGCTACAGGAGTGTCCTTTGTGTGGATTGTGTGTGTCCCCCTGTTATTGTTGAGTCTTGATTGTTGTTGTCATGTCTGTGGGTAGGATTGACCCACAGGATGACTGGCTAAGAGGAGTGGCCATTCCCACCGCATATGAGCCTCTGCGTGTAGGCTGACCAAATGGAGTGGAATTTGTCCCAGAGGCCTATGATGCCGGCTGAGACCATCCTTTGTATATTGTGTGACACTTGTGGATTTAATTGGGTGATGCTCCACTTTGGTCTGAAACTGGCTTTTGGGTGTGTTAATTCTGTAGCCTTTTGAAGGGGGATCTTCTGCCTGTGACCAGCCTGGGGCTACTTGGTAGGAGATACAAAACTATCCATAATTGATCACTTCCTGTACTGGTTCTAAAAGTTTGTGGGAGAGGCCACACTGCAAACTTAGGCTGGCTGCCACCAGTGCTATGCCTGCCTGGGACAGCTCAGCAAAAGGCCCAGGGCACCCTGAGGGCTGCATCCACCTGCAGCTATGCCATAGGGCTCAGCTGCTAAAAGAATCTCTGGTGGTATAAGAGTTGTGTGAGGCAGGATCTCAGTGAATCACTGGGGTGGGGCGAGTGTTGTTTACTAGGTAAATGAAGACTCAGGTTTGGTGCCAGTGCTGAGGCAAGAGCCGCTCAGCAAAATTCTCAGAGGACACTGAGGTCAGCTGCCACCTGCCTGAGGCCTGGGAAACTTTAAGCATTATCCAAGAGAGGTCGCAAAGCAAGCTGACACTGACTTCCTGCTGCCAAAAGTGCTTCCAACAGTGCACAGTTGAGGCGGGCTGTTTGCTGGTGAAAGTGCTTCTGATGGTGCAGGAGTTGGGTGGATTAGAGGTCCAGGGAGTCACTGGGGTGGAGCCAGAAGATTTCACTAGGCCAGTGCAGATTTAGATTTGATCTTGTGTTAGGAGCAGGGGAGGGCTCAACACAGGAGAGAGGTAAACTGCTGTAAGATGCACAGGGATCAACACAAGGACAATGGAGGTTGTCCTTTCAGTTCATGGTCTGAAGCCACAGAACTCAATCTCTTCCTGTATGTCTCTGGCACATCTTGAGTGGCCATTCCTCTGCTGGAGCCCAGGGTGAATGCCTGCAAGTGAATCTGTGCACAAGCCTTTCAAGAGGATTCCTGGATTTCTGACAGCCTTCTGTCTCACCCAGATATAGAACTCCCTCACTGTTTTACACAGACAGATGTTGTGGAGAGTTCTCTTCCCAGCTCCAGTGCTTTATGCTGGGGGGCCTAGAGAGCTGGGTCCCCTCGCTCCTCAGAGATATTCCTCTCCATTTTTAACTACCACACATTGGTGTGGGGCCAGCTCATTTTGCATCTTCCCCCTCATACCAGTCTCCACGTGACTTTTTATATCTTTAGTTATCAGACTTCTGTTTCCCTCGTCTTCTGATTGTTCTCCAGGTTGGTTGTTTTATAATTTAGTTGTAATTTTAATGTGGTCATGAGAGGATGCAAACACCGTGTTTACTTACCCTGTCATCTTCCTTGACTCCTTTTTTATTTCTGTTTTCTCTGGAGATTAGTCCTTCTACTTTTTGGATTTGTTAACTTTCATACACAGTGTTTCATTCGTTTGGCTTTTTGGCTCATATTACTGTGTTTTATTTTTTTATTTTTGGTTATTTTTGGTTATTGGAAATAAAAGTTTTATTTCTAAAGTCTTTTCTTACTGCATGGTGATTGACCAGATTCAGCCAGGCTCCTTGTGGTTCGCATCTCAGAATAAAATCTTAGAAAAAGGCTCAGGGATCTTGCCGTTAGGGAAATTGCATTCCATCCCGAACCTGTGAAAAGCAGTCAGTAGCACCAAGTTGCACAATACCAGAGGCACTGTGTACATAGAATAAGATGTTAACTGTACCCCCTGGAATTGTGAAATAAAATGGCCCTATGGCAGCCCATTTCCAATGTTGAGATATCTCTCTAATTGTCTTTCACTCTGTGCAAGTACCACAGAGACTCAGAGAAGATAAATTACTTTCATAAAGAAATTCACAAGAGAATGGTCTGAAGTCCATGCATTTTTCTGCTACACTGTGCTAAAACCCAGAGCTGTTAAAGAATGCTGTAGAAAATAAGTGGTTCCTTGAAACTGGCACTGAAGGTATTTCTAAGATCAACTGAAAATAGATTCCTGACATTTTTCTATGTGTGTGTGTATATGACTGTGGGAAGAAGGGATGATGAAAATACACGAGTTGGGGCTTTACTGCCTTCAGATTGCCTTGTATCTGCTACAATTGCTGCAGAGACTTGAGTCTTGAGAGGGCACAAGAGACTTAGCTATGTGTGTACAGGGAGAATTGTCTGTGATTCTTGTAGTTCTTTCTACCACTACCAAGACTGAGTGTGGCCACTCTCCTTCAGTCAGAACTCTGAATTTTAAACGCCTCTGGTTTGGGTTGCACTGTTATTGGATGTGATTTTTCAGAACCACTCTTCACTTTGAGTACTGTTAGGTAGTACCAACCCTCACCCCCCGACACCCTCCATCAGCTTCTTCATAGGGAGAGGATAGAGTCCAGCTGAAGACTTAGCAAACACACACATAAGCCTTTGCACATTTCCTCTCTGATTGGTGACCTAATGGGTTCAGTATCCCTGGATATATTTGATATTGGTACCGCCAATTTCCCAGGGTCACTGGTTTACTGAAACCAGTGCTTGAAGTCTCTTCTACTAAAACCTCATTGCCAAAGAAAAGATCTCAAGGCTACCATGGTAACTGACTGCATGTTCAGCCAATTAGATCTTTGGGAGGAGGGTTCAAGTCCTTTAATTTGGCTAAATGTAACATATACAATGGGAGAGCTGCCCAGTTGTTTTTTCCCATGCTTAAAATAATGCCTGGCACATGAGTGGTTCTCAGTGACTAAAAGAGAACACTTCGAACAATGATAAAGACCCATATTATTACCATCCAAGAATGACAAAAAGATAAGGAGAGAAATGGTTCTTTTCAATGGCTCCAGTTCCAAAAGATAGGCTGGATGAACTGTAGGTTTTCAAAGTAGATAAAACTGCTTTTCTGAATGCTTTATGTCTGGAAAATTTCAAAGGCAGTTGGCCAAGCAAGTACTCTCTTAAATTTTAAAACCTGGTCTATTTTAAGAGAAATACAAACTGTCTTTTTCTGATTCATTTGTATTTCATTTGTCAAAATACTCTTTATAAGAGGTGCTTTTTGTCCAAAAATCTTTGTGACCCCTGTTTGAAGCATTGCATCCTAAAACAGGGAGTTGGTTATGCGCAATTGTCTTAAGTCCAAATCCTGGCTTTAGTGCCATGTCTCATCTCCCTGGAGGGCTTTAAGGTCTAAACAGACCCCCTGCCTCCCTCAATTTTTGAGAATTAGACAGGAATTTTAAAAGAAGAAGCTGTGGCTGTTTGTCTTCAGATTTCCAACCAAGTCTTAGAGGTTTGGCTAAAAATCTTGAACACCCTTCCCAGAGAATAGTAAATAGAGCCTTATAAAAATACAGCATTTGTGTTCCTTTGGGTTTATGAAGTTTATATACTTGAAGTGCAGCATGATAAATGAATGTGTTTTTCTGTGGTACCTCTATTTAGATTGCTGTATTAGGGTCTATATTCATTCTGGAATGACCAATCATCTTTTAAAAATATTTTAAAATTATATTCTTTTATTTTTTTTCAAATTGAGGAAGAATTTACATGTAGTAAAATGTACATGTCTAAAGTATTTAAATTGAGGATTCTTGACAAATGTTTATATTCATATAACCAACAACACAGTTAAGTTAAAGAATATTTTTATCACCCCAGAAAGTACTTGTATCCCCTTCCAGTCAATTCTCATTACCCATAAGCAACTGCTGTTTTGATTTCTGTCACCATAATGGGAAGCTTCTCAGATGGGCCCTAAGAACCCCCACCTTAGTATTTATGCCTTTGTGTGATCACTTCCATTGGTGTATGGGCTGTGCCAAGTGACTTGCTGTTCCTTCTGAAGTTGGGTTACAAAGAGACTAATGTGTATTTTGCTCACTATTTCTTACACTCTCTCCTGGAGCACCAGCTCTGGTGGCTGCCAATTGCCATGGAAGAGGCCCATAAAGAGAGGCCTATATGGCAAGGAACTGATATCTCCATCCAACATCCACCAAGCACTCGAGTGAGACCTGCCAATAGCCACACCCAGTGAAGTTGTGAACAGAAAGTCTCCCAGGCAAGCCTTGAGATTACTATAGTCCCTAGTCAACACCTTGAAGCAGCCTTGAGAGAGAGTATGAACCAAAGACAACCAGTAAAGCTGTGCCTGGACTCCTGATTTCTGTCACCGTGATGAGAAGCTTCTCAGATGGGCCCTAAGAAACTGAGATAATACATGCTTATTTTTTTTAACTGATAAATTTTGGCTTAATTTCTTATGCAATAATGAATGATTAATATAAACAACATAGATATGTTTCACCCTTGAACTTCTGAAAAATGAAATTACATGGTATGTATTCTTTTGTGCTTGGCTTCATTTGTTTAACAGTATGTCTGCAAGATTTATTCATGTTGTGTGGATCAGTAATTTATTCTTTTTCATTGATGAGTAAATTTCATTGCATGAATATGTGATCATTTATTT
Source organism: Macroglossus sobrinus (assembly GCA_004027375.1). Classification (NCBI taxonomy): domain Eukaryota; kingdom Metazoa; phylum Chordata; class Mammalia; order Chiroptera; family Pteropodidae; genus Macroglossus; species Macroglossus sobrinus. The sequence continues at coordinate 337,933 of PVKZ01001142.1, read as the reverse complement.
TTATCCATTGACCTGTTGATAAACATTTGGATTATTTCCAGTTTTATGCTTTTTTAAAAATAAAATTGGATAAAGGGGCTATAAACACTCTTGTACAAGTCTTTCTATGAACATATGTTTTTATTTTTCTTTGGTAAATACCTAAAAGTCCAATGGCTGGATCATTTTTGGTCAATCTTAGAAGAAACTTCAAAAGAGGTTCCAAAGTGGCTGAACCATTCTGAACTTCTTTTTGCAAAGTATCTATTCACAGCTTCTTTCTGCTTATTTCCCCTTCTTCCTTCTCCTCCTCCTCCTGTATTTAGGTGGAAACTTAAATCGTTGATTTTAAATCTTCATTTTTTTTCTAATACAAATATTTAAAGGGATAAATTTCTCCCTAAGTACTATTTAATTTTATTTTGCAAACATTTACACGGTCTGTTGTATTTTCAAGTATCATTTGGTTTAAAGTATTTTCTAAAATCTACATTTTTTCTTCCCACATGATAGATTGTTTTTAATTATACTACTTATTTGTCAAATATTTGGATTTTTAAATTTATTGTTATTGATTTCTAGTTTCACTATAGTCAGAAAATATACTTTGTTATATTTTAACATTTTTCATTTATTGAGGTGTTTTATGGCCCAGCATATGATCTACCTTGTGAATATTCTAAGTCCACATGAAAATAATGTATATTCTACAGCTGTTTTATGTAGAGTTCTATTAATATCAATTAAATAAAATGGATTGTTAATTTTGTTCTAACCTATGTCTTACTGAAGTCTTGGTCTTATTCTATTAATTAGTAAAAAAAGAAAGGGTGTTAAAATCTTGAAATACATTTTTACAGTTTTCCATTTCTCTATTTGTCAAGTTTTATTTTATGTATTTTGAATTTTGTTATATGATGCATTTAATTTTGAAATTGTTGTTTTCTCGATGAGTTGATAATTTTATTATTATAAAATTATACTTCTCTGTCTCTGGGAATACTTTCTGTCTTGAAGTCTACTTTTTTCAATTTTAATACAGACATACATGCTTTCTTATGTTTCCTGTTTGCATAATACATACATTTTAATTTGTTTACTTTCAACTTCTCTTGTGTATTTTTATTTTAAGTGCATCTCCTATAGTCAGTATTTGGTTAGATATGTTTTATTTTCCATTTTGATAAGGTCTGTGTTTTGTTTAGAGTGTTTAGTTCAATTACATTTAATAAGTATTGATAGATTGGGTTTAAGTCTACCATTTTGTTTTCTAGTTGTCCATCTATTTGGTTTGCTTCTATGTTCCTGATTTTTGTCATTTTTTGAATTAATTGAATTTTTTTGATATTCCATTTTCTTTAGTGTCTCTTTAGTTTAAATCTTTATAGTAGTTCTAAATGGTTTAAGATAATAATATGCATTCTCAACTTATCATAATCTACCTAGAATTAATATAGCAACTTCATGTAAAGTATAAGAACCTTAGACACTGAAGTTCTATTTATTCTTGGGCTATTATTACCATAATTTTACATCCTAATAAGTAATAAATATAATATTGTGTAATGTAACATAATACAATGTAATGTAATAGAATAAAGTAGAAGAGAAAATATATAAATTAAAGAGAATTCGGAAATACTACATAAATTTTATATTTATATATTTTATATTAATTATATATATTTTATATTGTTTAATAAAAATAAAATATATACATACATAGTCTTTTATTTGTATAAAATAATATGTGATTACTTAAAGTAAAAAATAATAAGATTGTATTTTTTATCTATTTACATATGTTATGTTATGTTATGTTTTATTTTCTATGTATAAGGGTGTAAAATTTACAGTGATAACTCCAAAATGGAAATATATCTATTTCTTCATTTCCAGATACAAGTTTCTATCTAGCGTCATTTCTCTTCAGCCTGAAAAACTTCTTTTAGCATTACTTATATGGCAACTCTACTGGTTACAAATTTCTTCAGCTTTGTTTTATGTGAGAATATCTTTATTTCACCCATGTATTTAAAAGATAGTTTTGTTGGCTATAGAATTATGGATTGACACTTTCTTCCATCCAGTATTTAAAAGATATTCCATTATCTTCTGGCTTCCATAATTTATAAGAATAAATTAGCCATCATTTTAATCATTGTTTTATGTATGCAATGAGTCTTTTTTCTTTGGCTGCTTTATAGATTTTCACAGTACCTTGTTTTAAGTAGATTGAGCATAATCTGACTACTTGTGGTTTTCTTTGTATTTACCTTGTTTGTGATTTGATGAAATTCTTAAATCTGTTTTTCACTAATTTGGAAAAATGTGAGGTATTATTTCTTTGAATAATTTTTTATCCAATTTTTTAAAAAATATTTTCTTGGACTCAAATTATACATGTGCTAGATTGCTTGATATCATTCCAGAGGTGACTGAGGATCTGTTCTTTTTTAATCAATCTATTGTTTCTTTGCTTCTCATATTTGAAATGTCAATTGATCTGCATCTGTATATGGTAATTTATTCTTCAGCAACCTTTTATTTTCTGTTATTTATAGCAAGTGAATTGCTCATATAGACATTTACTTTTCATTTATAAAATTTTTGTTTACTTCAATATGACCATATTTTACTTTAAGTTCTTAAACATATTTATAACAACTACTTTAATAATCTTGCCTTTTATTCTACATCTGGACCACCTTGGGGTCAGTTTCTAGGTACTTTTTTTGTCTCTATCATGAGTCACATTTTCCTGGTTTTTTTTTTTTTTGACAACTGTTCATATTTTCCAGCTTCTTCACATGTGAGTTTTTTTTTTATTGACTGTTAGACACTTTAGGTTGCTTAGGGTATCTGAATTGTGTCATTTTCCTTCAAAGAATGTTGAGTTTTATTTGGTCTGCAATTTAATTACCAGTAGATATTTTTTTATTCTGTCAGGCTTGGTTTAAGTCTCTGTTAGGAAGGCTCTAAAATGCTGTTTGATTATTTGTGGCTTGTTTGTTTTAACTTTAAACCTAGTTTCTGAACTTAATCCTAGGTAAAGGTTTTTACTCTAGAGTATGGTTCTTGCTCTTAGGTGTAGCCTTTTGGGGATCTCAAGTGGATGTCTGAAGCAATGAGTTATATCTGAACTCTGGCTCAATTGGAACTCTGAAATATTTTAGCATCGCATGACCTAAGGATATTTACTTAACTCTCAGCTTCATAGTCCATGATCTCTTCTAGGCCATATGCAATCTCATCCTGCCCATTCATAGTTCAGTTCTCACAAAATACCTGTAGGGAAACCTTGTGTCCACTTCTGGGGCTCACTGAGAACTTCTTTCTTATATTCTGCCCTACAAATTCTAGCCACTTCAGTAGCATAAGTTTCCCAAATCTCTTATTTATGCCTCCTTAGCTCTTTTGCTTAAGCTCCAACTTCATCTTCCTGCATAATGGCTAGAAATTGCTTCCAGGCAGAATATCAGGGTGAATGTGGAGCTCACCTCATCTGATTTTCTTTTCTTAATGATCATAGGCTTATGCTTTTTTTTTGGTATAATACTAAAAAACAGGAAGACAAATTTAGAGTGAGTTAGTTTGCAATGGCCAGAAGCAGAAATCTTGGCTGATCATTTTAAAAATTTTTAATTTTGGTTCAAAGACTAAATTTTTTTTGCTAGCCATTTTAATTCCCATTTCAGTTTTGGCTTCTTGATATTTGCTTTTGAAGCAAGGTCACATTCTAGCTCAAGATAATTGGTCCTGTGGAAAGAACATGGGCTTTCAGAAAACCTGACCTCAAATCCTTACTTGGTCACTTAATAAGCTTAAGACTTTAAACCAATTAACTGATCACTTGAAGTTCCAGTGTTCTCATCTAAAAATGGGGGTTGTAATAATAATATAAATATTGATGCTGATAGCAAACATTTATAGAAAGCTATCCGTATGCCATGAGTTTTTCTAAGTATTTTAGACATAATGATATATGTAATAGTCAAGTGGCCCTGAAGATTAGCAGAGAAAAATAAGATTCTGGGACTAAGATGGGGCCTGACAGTCCCAATGACCAATCTTTGCCTGAGTATTATCACTTGAAGTTCTGTTCTCATCATGGTGGTCCCATTTTGTCTCAATCATTGACCAAGAGATCATAAGCTTCCTCCAAGCATCAGTAACTAAATGACTCCTAGCTGTGTCATTACTTGCTAATTTTCTACATGAATATATTTGTCACGGTATTAGACACATCACAATTTTTTAGTAACACTTATGGAGTAGATAACTATTTGCATGATTGAAAATTAATGGTTTCCAGGGTCATTAAATTTTACTTTCTTGTTTCTCAGCAATGTAGTGAGTAATAGCTTTCTTGACCAAGGCTGATGAATAAATTTTAAGCCTTTAATTAGTCAATATAGTCTAAGTTACATTTTAGTAATCAACAATATGTAAATCTCAGGGATTCAACGTAATGCAGGTTTGCTTCTAAAGCAAGTTAAATGTCAAATTCAGGGCAGGGGATTGTGCTCATTATAGTGTCTCAAGGATGTAAGTTTATCAAGACAACTTTTCTATGTGCGTCATAAGTATTGAGACAGAGAAAAGGGAACAGAGCACTCTTTACTGTCTCTTAAGAGCTTTTGCACACTTTATTGGCCAAGCAAGTCATTTAACCACACATAATTTTAAGTGTGGATAGGAAAGCAAATTTTAGCATATACAAATTTTAGCAGTGGGGACTGTAATATTTGTGAAAGTCCCTATTGACTATACTTTCTCTTTATGAGTTTCACCAAACCAGCCTTAGCCATTTCATCCACACTTTTATTTGGCAACACCTAATATTCACAGGTGTTTTTGCCAAGAGACCATAATACTTTGGAAATGATTATTTGCCTCTTGGATATATGGTTCATGTATAGTTTTTTTTTTCCTTAAAACTCTCATAATCAATAAGAATGCCATTTTATCCAGAGCCTATGTCCTGCTCCGTATTTTCTAACAAAGACATTTAAAACCATGAAGTTATATTTCAGCCAATGAAAAAAGATGTGGCAAAAATAAAGAGTTAAATCTTTTGTCACAAAATCAAGAATGTGCTTTCTTTGTTTTCTAATAAATTTTAAAACTATCTTAAATCGACTAATTATTACAATTCTATGTAAACCTTAATTTTTTATGTATTAGTTCAACAAAATTTTCTGCCAGCAAAAAGTGTCATCAAATTTTCTTTCATTGCCTATGTGATAGAAGGATCACAAAAAGGTCAAACCCACTGATACATGAAATGTTGAGTTCATACTTTAGTGAGCAAGTTTTTCATGAAAAAGAGCAAGAGTAAAGAGCAAACCACACGGTGCAAAATGAACTGATTTGAGGGTGTTTTGAAAGTGAATCTTGAATGTTCCCTTCAGTGTAAATATTTTAGTAGTATCTGTCCACAAAGACCCTAAGTCCTGGTTTGAAGGACATGTCCCTGCCTAGTGTTTTGGAAAATAGTTGTTATTTGGGGTAAACATTGATTTGCCAGTCTCATTACATCTAGTTGTCAGCACTATTAATACAAGTTCATAGAGATTCATTTATAGAGAAAAGTATGCAACAGCCATGAATTCTATATGTCAAGGTCAAAAGTCTACTCAAACTTTCATTCTCAATAGATTTATGCATATTTTCATAAATTTTCAGATGGAAAAATTTGAGGGTCATTTTAGAATCCCAAAGCCAAAGTTTTTGTGCCTGTGGGACATTCACACCTGGTAGGTAGCATAATTTCAAACCCTATGAAAGTTACTGTCTTTCTTTATAGTGATTTCATGAACAAAAATGCTATTGCATTCTCATATATGCTCCCATATCATATATTACTATAATAATCAGGATGTCATAATTACTATGATGTTGCTGGATTTTCCTTCATTTCTGTTGCTAAAAGAGGCTACTTCTCTACATAATACCATCTTACTGATGCTCTAAAATCTTTACTTTGTGCATATTCTATTATGATAAAAAGGTAAGCAAAAAAGCCATTATAAAAATAAAACTGAAGACTTTTGTCCTGGACAAGATGGCATAAAACTATTTCTACCTGCTCCTCCCCATTAAGAACATGAAACCCTGAAAAGAGTGAAGAGGCAATCAAAGGAGAACTCTAAAAGGTGGAAAGAGGAAGGCAAACTGTTTAGGTAACCCAAGGTGGCAGGAGCAACCTGTGACAGGGTGTTTTGCAAACTCCTTCACACAAAAGAAGAAGATCCAAGCCTGGTAGTCCCCAGTCCACAGCCTAACAGCAGAAGGCAGCCCAAGTAGGCTTGTGCCCAAATAAGAGTCCCTCCAAATATTACACCAGGCAAGCCCTACTGATGAGTGTTCAGGAGAAACATTCCCTTTCCTTGCTGGGCCTGAGTCTCCCTTGCCCCAAGAGACCCCAGAAATCCAGGCAGCACTGGCAGAGAGATTTCAGCACAACACACTTCGAGCTCTTAAAGCCTCTTTGTACCATTGGGCTCAAGACTCCTCTCTCCTAATGAGAGACACTAGGGTTGCAGGATGATATTAGCAAGGGGATTCTGTCACAAGCAGCCAACCAAGAAATACTCTCCATTTACTGCAGGCAAAGGAGATCTCACCAAAATGCAGTCCAGAGACTTCCTTTACCTATGTAGGGGAAAATCCCTTTGCTCTTTCAGGCACCACCAGCAGGAAACAGTGGGATCCCCAGAAAAATGAGATAAACAAAATAATCAAAATGATACCACAAAGATCCTGAAAATTGTATTATTGATACTGCAGATGACAATAGTAGGCCAGTCCTTTGGACTAAACTTAAATGGGTTACTACCTGCTAAAATCTAGAGTGTTCAAATAGCCAGATTTTTCAGGATATAATCTAAATCATCGAACACAGCAAAAACCTGGGAAATTACAACTTGAATGAGAAAAGACAATAAATCCTAAAACCAAGAGGAATAAAATATTAAATTTATCTCACAAGAATTTTAAAGTAACCATCATAAATATACTTCCATAATCAATTATTAATTATCTTATAATAATCAAAATAATAGAACATCTCAGCTAAGCAATAGAACTTACTTAAAAGATCCAAGTAAAAATTATACAACTGAAAAATACAATAATAGAAATAAAAAATAACTTTCTAGATAGGCTCAACAGTAGTGCAGAGATGACAGAGAATAGAATCAGAGAACTTGAGGAAAGCAGAATAGAATGTACTCAATCTGAACAACAGAAAATTTTTAAAAATGGCTGAAAAAATCAACAGGGTCTCAGAGACCTGTGGGATGATAACAAAAGATCCAATACTGTTATCATTGAAGTCCCAGAAGAAGAGAAGATAGATGGACTGAAAGAGTATTTGAAGAAATAATGGCTGAAATCTTTCCAGATTTAGCACAGATTTAAAAAGCTGAGCAAACTCAGAACAAGAAAAACTCATAGAAAACTAAACCAAGACACATTATAACTAAACTTTCAAAAAACAAACAAAACAAAAGAAACAAGCAAAAAACCTTGAAATCAGCCAGAGAGAAATAACACATTACTTATAGGGGACTACCAATTTGATTAAAAGCAGGATTCTCATCTGGAAACCTGGAAGTCAGAAGTTTTCCATTTTTCAAGTGCAGAAGGGAAATAAGTCAACTGTAAATTCTATGTTTAGTAGAACTAACCTTCTGGAATAAAGAAGAAATAAAGGTATTCTCTTACAAAGAAAAACTTAAAAGTGTTTGTCATCTGCAGACAGACCTTAAAAGAAAAACTGAAGGAAATTCTTTAAACATAAAGGAAATGCTAAAAGAATCTTGGAGCATCAAGAAGGTAGAACAAAAGAAAGAGCAGAAATGTGGGTACAACTATAAACTATCCTTCTCATGAATTTTATAAATCACATTTGATTATTGAAATAAAAGCTATAACACTATCTGCTATTTAAAAGTGGGAAAGTGATATTTAAAAGTGAGGAAAGCAAGAAATCTATTACAAGTTTTCAAGGTTTTACTGTTTCAATTAAAGTGGTAAAATATTAATACTAGTAGATTGTGATAAGACACATAAATATCTGTAATGTCTTGAGCAATCAGTAAGAAAAGTATACAAAGAAATGCACTTCAAAACACTATAAATAAACCAAGGCAGAACAGGAAGACAAGAAAAGAGTAATAGAGAAAACAATGAAATGGCAGTCTTAAGCTCTACCATATAAATAATTACTTAAATATAATAGTCTAAATATATCAATTAAAAAGTTGAGATTGGCATAGTGGCTTTGAAAAAACTACCTAATGATATGTTGTTTATAAAAAATTCAATAACCTAGGTAGATTGAAACTGAAAGAATGAAAATGCTATACCTGCAAGCATTAATTTAAAAAGAGCAGGAGTGGCTACATTAATAACAGATAAAATGTACTTCAGGTCAAGAAAAGTTATTATAGACAAAGAGAGACATTACATAATGATAGAAGGATCAATCCAGGAAGCTATAACAATTCTATATGTATTGTATCAAACAACTCAACCTCAAAATACAGAATTTCAACATCCCCCCCCTTTCAGCAACTGAACTACTAAGCAGAAAATCAGCAAAGATAGAGAAGATCTAAACAACATAATCAGCTAGTAGTACCTAATTGACATACTTTGAACACTCCACCTAATAGCACATATGTTACTCATGGAAAATTCACTAAGATAGATTATAACCTGGATCCTCAACAGATTTAAAATAATTGAAATATTACAGGGTGTGTTCTTTGATCACAACTAATACAACTATTATGTATTAGAAAGAAAAAAGGAAAATCTCTAAATATTTGGAAATTAAACAGCACATATAAATAATCCATGGTCAAAGAAGAAATCCCAAAGGAAACTAAAAAAGAAAAAAACACATGAAGCTGAATGAAAATATAACATATTAGGGACACAGGGTGCTAAACAGTTAGAGGAAAACTTACAGCTCCCCCATTAGACAAGAAGGAAGATCTTAAGTCAATAATCTAAGTTCTTACTCTAACATATGAGAAAAAAAATCAAAATAAACTCAAAACATGTGCAAGGAAATAAATTAAAAAAAAACAAGAGCAGAAATCAATGACAGCAAAAACAGAAAAACAATTTAAAAAATCAATAAAACAGAAAGTTAGTTCTTTGAAAAAATCAATAAAAATGATAAACCTCTAATAAGAATGAAGATATATGTTACCAATATCAGTAAAGGATGATAAAAAGATATTATGAATAACTTTAATTCTACAACTTGAAGAGTAAAGTTGTTGATTGACAACCACAAATTACCAAAACCAACAAAGAGAAAATATACAATCTGAATAGTACTATAACTATTAAAGTAATTGACAAGTTCTTTAAAAAGAAAGAACCTGAGCATTGCAAGAGGTTATAGAGGAAGAATCATCATGGAGCAGCTCCCTCTCTCAAACCTGGCTCTGAGTCAGTGATCTGGTCAGAAAACCCAGCCAAACTGGTGTGGTGTCCCTGACTTTCTGCTGCACAGATAAGGAATGATGGCCCCAGGATAGGGTAAAGATATGATGTAAAAACTAAAATGATAATAGAGTTCAGGAAGCACACATTTAAATCCTTGGGTTAGCTTTTTGTAACTGATTCTTTTTGTGTAAGGCAACTGATCAATTTGTAATCATTGTAATATTTTGTGAGTTGTTTTATTTTAAGATTTTCTAAAAGAATCTGTCATATTAGGGTTCTTGACTTAATTAAATAATAAAAAGTAAAGTATTTGTATTTGCTATCTTTTAATGCTTAGGGAAATTTAATTTGTTAAATGATGTATATGTAGTGCGAACTACACTATTTGGAAAATCTTTATTTAATATTCAAAGGAAAACAAATTTGATACATTCATACAGTAAATAAATTAGACATTATCAAAATACAAAATAAGGGATATTTTCCATGCATAAAAGCTTCTCAAATATTAAAAGATTTATCAATAAGATAAATCAAATAATCATAATTCTAATCATTATTATTTCTGTATAATTTATTAGATATTTTTGTGTGTGTGCACTTAGAGATAACAACAACAATTCCCTTACAGGGTAGGACTGGTCACACTAATGATGTTCTAGCAAGAGTTGCTCCAGCATGGAGATCTTCAACTCTGTCTGCACACTAGCCTCCCAGGGGGCTTTAATACAACGTATCAGCTTGGTTTAGCTTGTATAGGGTGCAGTCTGGGCGTCAGCATTTGTTTACGAAACTTTCCTGAAGGGTTTTTAATACGTATGTGGCTGATCACAAATTTGAAGAAGTAGGTAGAAGAGTAAAAAGAGACCAGGAAGAACGTTTGAGAAAGGCCTTTGATGAGAGTTTAATTTCATGAGCTAAGAAGCAGGAGGACGAGGAGGACCATTGCTGAGATAGGACCATTGCTTGGCATTTAGAGCAGGTGCACAACCTGATGTTTGGAGGCAGAATTTCCCTGATACCATCTCTCATTGGTATGAGTCTGTCCCCAGAGTTAGGGACTATCCTGCCAGGTGCATTAACCCAGGCCTGAGCAAAGTGTGAAGGGAGCAATGACATTTTTTTTGTTAAAACAAAATTATGAGGTTCCTAAAAGGTGCTGCATCTAGCTTAGAGGGTGGCTGGTGGAAGAACTCTTTGGGATAGTGGTTGGCTGTGTGCAGACCAAGGTGGGAGGGCCACATTCCTGACTTTGTGGTTCTGCTGAAGCAGGACAGGCTAGCTGATAGTTGGCAACCTGTCAAGGGCCATTTGCTGCAGGTCTGAACTTGGGGAATAGATGTGTGAGCATTTGTGTGAAATTTCTTTCCTTCCCATACATACTTGTTAAGAACCTTTCAGTATCATTTTGGTAGGCACTGGAAGTGAATAGAACAAGAACTTTGAACTCATGAAAGGAATCCAGACAAGCAAAAGGTCACAGCTCAGTGTGATAAGTGCACAGAAGGAAGGTAACTATGAGATCTTAAGGAGCAAATAGCTCAGAGAGGCTGACTCATGTATAGCAGTTAAGAAAAGGGGCTCTGATGCCACACTGCCTGGGGATATGAGCGGAAGCAAGCCACTATACTTCTCTGGGCTTATTTTCGACATCAGTAAAGTAAATTAATATGAAATATCATACAACACATTCAGCTCAGAGTTTTTGGGAGGTGTGAGTTAACACATGTAAAATACAATAGTGGCAGTTGGGCAGAAGATTGCAGACTAGATAAAAGCAGGGTTTGCCTCCTCTCAGGTCCACATTGCAATTACAACCAAATTATAAAATAATCAATGTAGAGAATCACCTGGAATTTAGCTCATTGTAACACCTATGAAGGAGCCACATTGAAGCCAGTAAGAGGGACAAAATCATGAATTGGGCCAGACCCACACCCACGGGTGATGGAGGATCACCAAGAGGGAGAGCGAGGCTACAAAGGCTCCCCTGCAGGTGAAGGGGGTTCCTGGCCTCATTTGGGGGCTCCCTAGCCCAGAGTCCCAGTCCAGGGAAGAAGAGATCCCAATAACTCTTTATACACCAGGAGGGATTCTAGCTGTCTGGGTGAGACCAAAGGAGACGGTGTTGTAGGAAGCAACACCGGATGAAGGAATTTGGACTCACAGACAACTTTGTTGGAGGAAGAATAATTTATGCTGGCGGAGGGCATGGAGCTTAACAGCACCAAAGCACAAACTCTCCTTGATTAGATTTCTCACAGCTTATATACCTCTGCAGTGTCCATTCAAGGGGCATGTGAATCCTTTGTCTGAAGTTCTATGGCACCTCCTGACTCAGATAGGGAGGGAGAGTTTCAGGTGGGGCTGCAAGGGAGAAGAAATCCCTGGACCACCACTCCTATCTATTTACAAATTGTTTCTCTTGTAGGTGTGACAAGAGTTTCCAGAAGGCCATTCAGAGATCTATAGGATATGGTTAATCTATAACCCACTGAGTCGGTCATTTCTGTAAGTCCTTCCCTTTGTGTTTCTCAGATGCCTCCTCTCTTATTTCTCCCTTTGAGACTCTAGACATCCTATTTTTATGCTAGAGTCTCTCAGTCTTTGTCTAAATCATCCTGAGGGATCTCCAGATAGTGATGGGTAAAGTATATGTGGGCTGCAGCTTGCTGTTGTACTATGTACTATACCAACTATACCTTTTAAACTTTTTATTAACAGGGACAGTAGACACGGCCCTATCAGGCAGATTCTAGGAGCAGTAAAACTGTTCCTATTAAGGTTTTAAACTCACCGAAGGCTGAAAAACATCCCCCAAAAAGGCTACATATGCCAGTTTTGTCATCTTTTTTGGCAAGGTCTTCAACTGCCTGGCTCTGGTCATCTATCTGTAGTCAACAGTTGGTGAGTTTGAATTTTCTATACATGCCTGCCAATCTATTTCAGTAGATGGCATTTCTAACCTGAGTTTGTGGATGTGCGAGGAGGTTCAGGGCTCTCCCAGTCTCATTGATAATGATTTCTAAGACTGCCTGTAGTCCGATAATCTGGTTTAACATGTAAATGAGGGTACAGTATCCCCAAGATCCATATTCTGCTCAAGTAGCAGGCCTATAGTATTGAATTATCTGCTCTGGGGGCTACTCATCAACCTTCTAGTCCCCTACTTGGAGTTCTCTTTCTATCCATTGTAAGAGTTGTGGGGCTGGGTAACTAAGCTGTTCCCCTGTTTTTAGAGGTAAGAGAAAAAAAGATGGCTTTATCATGCCAATTATACAGCTCCCTTCCCAATTTCTGGGGAGGCAGATTTAGGCTGTATTTCTACAAATCTAGCAAAGCCCACATGGGGTGATCCAGTCTAGGACCCCTTCTAGGATGACTTCAGTGTTTTTGCAGGCAGACCCGAAACCCCCTAATTTTTCTGCCTAACTCTTTTCTAAGAGCCTTGAATCCCTTATTATTAATAATTAATTATTAATAAGGGGGTTGAGAAATGGGGGGGTCTCTTCTTCCATATCTGCTTTCTGTTGAGAAGGATCATAGTCTCTGCCTCCTGGGGTTTCATGGCAGGGTTAAACAGGGCAGGGTTTTGGGTTTCCTGCTGAAGTGCTGCTTCAGTACCTAGACAAGGAAAAGAAGATTCAAACTGGTTATTTAAATTATATATCTATTAATTTCTATTATTGATTTGTCTATTAAATGAGTAAAGGGAAACAAGCTTGGTTAATAATATTTCTTAAAGAGTAAAAAGACCTTTGGCCTAAAGTCCCTTCTCTCTCAACAGGCCTGTATGGCCTAAAACTATTTCTACTAACAATGGGACAATGACTCTTATCAATAGCCAGAGGATCTGTGTCACCAGTTTCAGGCAAGTACTGGGATTTGAGGGAGAAGGCCTTTCCCCACCCCCACCAAAAAAAATGAGGAAAGAAACCTTAATTAGGTTTACTAAAAAGATTAAGAACTCTGAAAGAGATGTCCCTTATCATTTCCTCTCTCTTTGGATCGGTCTCATATCTATGAGACCAGCTTAAGATGAAAATGATTGTTTTGTTGCCTTAAGAAAATTCTTCCCTTAGGTTTTGGTTTTGTCTTAGGTATCCAACTGGCAAGGGACCTACAGGTGGGAGTGCATTGGATGCAGCAACAAGTGACAAATCCTATAAAGATAAACAAAATAAAAATAAGAAATGCTTTCTTTAGCCCAGCAAGACTGGGCAGCCAGAAAATGAGAGGGAAGAGATCAAGACCAAAAATTTCTGACCTCTGTTCAATATTAGACACAACATTATGAATTAGTTTTATTTTTTCTTCAATTAGTTGTGAGTTGTCAGAGAGGTTAAAACAACATAGTCTTTTAAATTCTTTACATCAATGGTTATGTCTGAGTAATAGGTGGTATATAGTGGCCCTGTTTTCAAGGATAGCTTCTCTGGCCTGTCCTAATTCTTCTCCCATGGCTTAAATGATCTGAGAGGTTGTATTTAAGGCTTTTGCAAAGGAGCAGGCTATTCTGCTGACTTCTATATTTAGCGCAATAGTCATAGCTGGTACAATAAATAAAAACAAAGCAGTATATTCAGCTGGACTAAATAAGTGTAGGTCACTATTACACCTGGGGTCAAGGGTGAGTTCCCTGCAGTGCCTAGTTGGAGACTTTTGAGGCATAAATACAGTTAGTCTTCCCAGGGAACAAGTTCCCCAGTACTGTCTTCCATAAATCAGAAACCATCCAGCGAGTAATTTAACATATGAACATTTGCATAGCTCATATTATCTGAGATGTTAAAACATTAGTTAGTACACTTAGTAAATGTTACGCATTTTTCTGCTCATGTTGTAGTAGAAATTTTTAAAGAAAGCATAGCCTTATCCTTCCTGAGTTTCAGGTGAAGCCCTTTCTGATTGCCTTGAGGGCTGTCTTTCAACCTTGCTTTGTTAGTAGAAAACCTTGACATAGAGGCAGGTTGTCTATGAATGGTTTAGCCTTAGGTTCCCCACAAATGTGCTTTGTGTGGTGGGCAAGGGGGCTGCCTTCTTTTTTGGCTGAGATCCAGTTTTCCAGATGAAGCACTCTTCTCATTGGCCTCTGGTCCTGATGTATGGCATAGAACTTCATTGCTAGTCCTGGTCTCACAATGAGAAGAACAAATTACATTAGGCTGACTATTTATTCCTGTCACTGTGCAGTTAGCATTAGAGAGAGGCCCATGAGATGGGTCAGGACAGAGTAGCTCTAGTATCTAGTAAAAATTCAGTTATTTTTTTCCTTCCTGCTATGTTGAGGGTGACCTGAGGCTCACTGTTGTGATTGTGGTGGATTTCTCTAGGACTAGAGCTTGGGCCTCTGTTGTTGGAGGAGAGAGCAGCCTCTTCATAAGAGATTTGCTGTGTGGGGCAAGGGCTTATGAGTATTGATCATAGATCAAGTTATGAAATATATAGGCAGGAATGTTTGGCCCTCAGACTTTGTGTTAATGTTAGTATATTCTCTAAAAGCCTCAGAAAACTGATTAAGGCAACATAAAACACAGAAATTATTTTGATTAAGCACAGAATCCTTGTTTTCTATTTAGAAAACTTTTTCATAAGATTAGTATCAGACCGATTGTCTAAAAAACATTTAATTATAACTCTAATTTTGCATTAGCTTACTTTTGACATTTAAATTTTTATTCTTTTTAGCTTAATCACATAAAATTTCTCAGGATTTCTCTTCAAAAATCTTTTACCACTTTGCTCATTTCTTTAGTTTGCCTCTTTTAATTCATTCAGAAATAACCAACATTAAGACAAACACCTTTCCTTTAATTTCCTTCAAAATAAGTCTCCATACTTTATACCTTCTGTTACTAAAAACATTTTCCTTTCTATCATAATTAGAATTCTTAACTCAACCACAATATTACAGATAACACCAACAAATACAGATCAGAGGTTATGCACATACTCATATTTCCCCATCATCAGTATTTATAATTTCCCTGGGGGTGTATATCTAGTTACCTCAGGGAGTGATGAAATAGATAGGATCCCCAGAGAACTTGGACCTCCTCAGAGTCCAAGAGTGAAGGAGGAGAAAACTCCTGATTATTTTGAGATCTCTGGAGGCACCCCTATCATTGGGATATCTAATAAGTCTGGATCTTGGTAAAGGAGCATAGAACTTTGTACGTAGGGTACTTCTTCCTATTTTCTAGTTTCTTGCCAAAAAAAAAAAGATCTAATTGGAGAATGGTATTGTAGTTTAGTAAACTGTTTACATGCTAAACTTCTTGATTCCCCCTCCCATTGTTAGTTTGGAAGGAAGAGTGTCTCCTACAGGTCCTCAATGTGAGGAATTGCTGTTGCTGTATTTTACTGACAGCGGGGCTATGGGGCTGTGGTTCCTGCCTTCCCTGCAGGGTACAAGCTGGGAAGTACTCATGCTACTGGTGAGAAAGGAGGGAAAACAAATATTCTTCCTTAACTGAGAGCTGAACCTGGGCACCCTGGGCAAAAGCATTAAACTTAACCCCTAAGATACCAGGAAACACAATCCTAGCTGTGTCTGAATCTGAAAGCATGTTACTCAGAGAGGATTGCATGTGTGCCCTGTGGTACAGTGCTGGTGCTACCTGGAAAGGTGGAAGGGGGATATGAGACAGCAGCATGGGGCTCCTGTTCTCTTCACTTTTGTGGCTTCATAGAGGGGTTTGGCCAAATGTGTCAAAAGTAATTTGAGCCTGTAGTTTTCCTGGGGTCAACTTGATCCCATAATCCCCTGAGAAGCCTTTCTTAAAATTTGTCAACATACAATTTAAAACAGTTGGCTTAGAGAAATCTCCCCCCAAATTTGCCTTATGGAGCATCTTAATGGAATATAAAAATAGACCTTAAAATTTCAAGAAAATAATTCTCAGAGGGCCCCTATGTCAAAAGGGCCATTTTATCTCACAAAGGGAGCAGTTTCTGTAGGGTGAGTTTACATCCATAATATCCTGAATAACCCTTTTTGAAATTCTTGACAATCATGGCCAGGGGAATAAGCTTTCCCTGTGTACCCCTCAATCCTCCCATGACAGGCAACAATCACACCACACAGAGGATTGGGGGATAAGGTCAAGGAAACTTTGGAGGGGATGCCACTCACTTTCCCCATCTCTGGCCGCTCCCCTTAGGGGGATCTTTCAGGTGCCTCTTAACATTGGTGGGTTGGTATAAACCCCCAACCCAGATCACTAGAGTAGACTCCTCACAGAGATCCAGCGACACCACCTTAAGCTGTATGAAGTTCATCACAGAACCATGGATAGATGCTCAACTCTCATTTCGTGGTAAGGCTGTATCTCAGTCACTCAGCACTCACTCTCTTTCATACAACCTCCCACCCTTCCTGTCCTGTGGAGAGTAAGCAGTTGCTCCTCTTAATCTGTGCAGGGTGCTTGGTTACTCTCCAGAGGGGGATCAGCCCTCCCTTCTAGTGTGGCAGGACTTCAGCTAGCTGCCCTTTCCCAGTTTTTCCTTACTGTAGCTTTGATGCATCCTAGTTTTCTTGTTCTTCCATTGTCTGATCCTTGCTGGGACAAACAGATGGGGTTTCCCCTTCCATCCTGTGAGGCATCTACATGGGGTAATCCCCAGTGTGCACTCAGCAGTGAGTCTACAGGGTGGGTCGGGGTTTCCCCAGTAGGGTACCTGAAGTTTGTTAAACACAGACACCATTCATTCCTCCATGCTTCCTGGCCAACACACCAGAAATCTGTTGCAGAAAGCGATACCCAACAGAGGAATTTGGACTCTCAGATAACTTTGTTAGAGGAAGAATTTATTGCCGGCGGTGCACATGGGGCTTAACAGCACTAAAGAATGAGCTCCTCTTAGATTCCTTACAGCTTAATACCTCTGCAGTGTTCATGCAAGGGGCGTGTGATTCCTTTGTCTGAAGTTTTACATGCATTTCCTGACTCAGGATAGTGAGGGAGAGTTTCGAGTGGGGGCAGAAAGGGGGAAGAAATTCCTGGACCACCAGTCCTAACTATTTACAGATCATTCCTCTTGTAGGTGTGACAAGAGTTTCCAGAAGGCCATTCAGAGATCTATAGGATATGGTTAATCTATAACCCAGTGAGTGGTCATTTCTGTAAGTCCTTCCCTTTACATTTCTCAGATGCCTCCCCCCTTAACTGAAGCCCTAGAAGCCCCTTTTAAGGACCCTTGTCGGGGACACCTTCCCTGCCCTGCTTGGCTCTGGGGTTGTGCAGTCTGCATAGGCAACAGACCTTGGCTAGCTCAGTGTGTGCATTATGGGGAAAATAGTTGTGGACAGACCACTGCTGCCTGTACAAGCTGAAGTATCTCTTGAGGGGATCACAGGGTCTATACTGGCCTGATGGCCTCTGTCTCCCTGAGCTCCTGCTCCAGGCCATACATAAAGTGCCTGCCACAGGTTGATAGGCAGCTGCCCCTGCCATGGGGTGGCACATTCAGACCTAAGGTGGGCAGCAACTAACCTTGCTACAATTGGAAACTTGTATAGAGAGCCACAGAGATAGCACTGGCATGTAAACTGACACTGTTGTGGCAGGGGAACATTTACTCAATAGACACAGGAGACTCCTGGGGTCTCTGTACCACCCAACATGCATATCACCCAGAGGCTTTTTCAGTTTCAGAGACTTATGGGCAACTGATAGGCAGTATCAGACCTGGAGGAGCACTGGTCCCTCTGCTAAACTACCCTGGGTCAGGGACGAGGCATTACTGGACTGCTGCCTACAGCATTGTCTCTTCCACTTACTTATAGATCTAGCACTCACAACAACCATCTCTGGATCGTTTTATGGTTCCCACTGGGTAGTCCTGAGCATTCAAAAGCAGCAGCTGACCTTAGCCTATGGGGGAGCCCCTCCAAAGGGCCACAAAATCAATCCATCCAGCGTCTGGCACCAGACCACACAGAGTAACTCCTGACTGGCCCCTTTAGTGGTACACACAAAGGGTAGTCGCAACAAGTACACAAGCCTGCTAAGACAAATTCCACTAATGGGGTTAGCCCCCACACAGCAACTCTTACCTTGTGGGTGCAGCCAGTTCTCACAATTAGTCAGTCTGAGCATTAATCCCATCTGCTGATGTACTAATAACAATAAGGGCTTGGTAACAAAAGAAGATCACACACAACCCACACAAAAATTATACCCAGAGCACTCAGCATAGGAAATCAGAGAGAGTGTGTGGGCTACACAGGACATCTTCCACATTAGACTGGCCAAGATTGAGAGATGAAACAAATATCCTGACACATAGAAATGAGCACAGAGAGGCTAATAAAATGGGCAAATGAGAAACATACCACAAATGAAATAACAGGAGGAAATAACTCTAGGAAATAAGCTAAATGAAATGGAGACAAGCAATCGACCAGACACAGAGTTCAAAATAATAGTTATAAGAATGCTCAAGGAACTTAGGGGGAGAATGGAGAAGCACAACAAGAACCTCAACAGAGAGATAGTAAATATAAAAAAAAAAGGACATAGAAATCATAAAAAAGAACCAAACAGAAAGGAAGAATAACTGAAATGAAGAATATACTAGAAGAAGTCAACAGTAAATTGGATGAAGCAGAAGACTGAATAAGCGAATTGGAAGACAAGGTAGCAGAATACACACAATCAAAACAATAAAAAGAAAAAAGAATTTTAAAAATAAGGATAGTTTAAGAAACCTCTGGGACAACATGAAGTTAAAAATATCCGGATTATAGGAGTACCTGAAGAGGAAGAGAGAGAACAAAGGATTAAGAATCTATTTGAAGAAATAATGACAGAATTTTTTTTCTAATCTGGCAAAGGAATTAGACATACAAGTTCAGGAAGTGCAAAGTGTTCAAAATGAGAGAAAGTCAAACAGATCCACGCCAAGACACATCATCATTAAAATGCCAAAGTTCAAAAAAAAAAAAGAAAGAAAGAAAGGAAAAAAAAAAAGAGAGAGAAAAGCTCAAAAGCAGCAAGAGCAAAGCAACTAGCTATCTGCATAAGAATGTCTGTTGATTTTTCAATGGAAACTTTGTGGGCCAGAAGGGACTGGCAAGAAATATTCAAAGTTATGAAAACCAAAACTCTACAACCACAAATACGCTACACAACAAGACTTTCGATTAAAAAGAAAGATGTGATAAAGAGCTTCCCAGACAGGAAAAGCTTAAGGAATTCATCACCAACAAGCCAGTATTACAAAAAAAAAATATTAAAAGGACTTCTGTAAAAAGAGATGGGGTAAGAAGGAAAATAGAAATAACAAATACAAATAATAAAATGCCAGTAAATACATACCTATCAGTAATCATTTTAAATGTAAATGAATTAAATGTTCCAATCAAAATATATAGGGTAACTGAATGGATAAGAAAACAAGGCCCATGTATGTACTGTTTACGTGAGATCTACTTCAGATCAAATGACACTTGCAGACTGAAAGTAAAGAAATAGAAAAAGATATTTCACGCAAATGGAAATTTAAAAAAAGCTGGCATAGAGATACTTATATCAGATTAAATAGACTTTAAAACAAAGGCTAAATAAGAGACAATGAAGGGCATTACATAATGATAAAGGGACCAGTGAATCAAAAGGCTATAACCCTAGCAAACATATACACACCCAACATAGGAACACCTACAAAAATAAAGTAATTATTGACTGAGATAAAAGGAAAGATAAACAATAATACATTCATAATAAGAGTCTTTAACACCTCATTGACACCAATGAACAGATCTTCCAGGCAAAGAATTAACAAGGAAACAATGGCCCTATAAGACACACTAGATCAAATGGATTTAATAAGTATTTTCAGAGCATTTTACCCCAAAGCAGCAAAATATACATTTTTCTCAAGTGTACATGGAACATTTTCCAAGATAGACCACATGTTAGGATACAAAACAAGTATCAATAAATTTAAGAAGATTGAAATCATATCAAATGTCTTCTTTGATCATAATGGTATAAAATTAGAAATCAACTACAAAAAAAATTAGAAATCAACTACAAAAACAAATACGCAAACACTTGGAAGCTAAATTTATGGTACTAAACAATAAATAGGTTATCAATGAGATCAAGGAAGAAATAAAAAGATACCTAGAGACAGATGAAAAAGAAAACACAATGACTAAAAATCTATAGGACACAGTGAAAGCAGTCCTAAGAGGGAAATTCACAGCAATACAGACTTACCTCAAGAAACAAGAAATAGCTCAAGTAAACAATCAAACCTTACACTTAAAAGAATTAGACAGAACAACAAACAAAACCCAAAGTGAATAGGAGAAAGGAAAGAATGAAGATCAGAGTGGAAATAAATAAAATAGAGTCTGGAAAAACAATACAAAAGATTAATGAAACCAAGAGCTGGTTCTTTAAAAGGATAAACAAAATTGACAGACTCTTAGCCAGACTCATCAAGGAAGAAAGAGAGAGGACTCAAATAAATAAAATCAGAAATGAAAGAGGAGAAATAACCACGGATTTCACAGAAATACAAAAGATCATAAGAAAATACTACAAGCAATTATACACCCCAAATTGGACAATCCGGAAGAAATGGACACATCCTAGAAACATACAATCTCCCAAGACTGAGTCAAGAAGAAACAAAATCTGAACTCACTGATTACCACCAAAAAAATAAAATTAGTAATCAAAAACCTCCCCAAAAAATAAAAGTCCTGGACAAGATGACTTCATAGGTGAATTTTACCAAACATTTAAAGAATTAACATCTAATCTTCTCAAACTATTTCAAAAAATTTTAGAAGAGGAAAGGCTCCCTAACTTCTTTTATGAGTCCACCATTACCTTGATTTCAAAACCAAGCAAAGACAAAAAACTATAGACCGATATCTCTTATGAATCTCTTATTGATGCAAATATTCTCAATAAAATATTAGCAAACCAAATTCAACAATACATTAAAAATATCATACATCATGATCAAGTTGGATTTATTCCTGTGATGCAAAGTTGGTAAAATACCTGCAAATCGATTAATGTGATATATCACATTAACGAATCAAAAGATAAAAACCATATGATCATATCAATACATACAGAAAAAGTATTTGACAAAATCCAGCATCCATTTATGATAAAATCTCTCAGCAAAGTGGGAATTGAGGGAACATGCTTCAACATAATAAAGGCCATATATGACAAAACTTACAGCTAACGTCATACTCAATGGAGAAAGGCTAAAAGCATTTTCCTTAAGATCAGGAACACGACAAGGATGCCCTCTTCAACGTTGTATTGGAAGACTTCGCCACAACAATCAGACAAGAAAGGGAAATAAAAAGTATCCAAACTCGAAAGAAAGAAGTAAAACTCTCGCTATTTGCTGATGACATGATACTACATATAGACAACCCTAAAGATTCCACTAAAAATCTGTTAGAACTGATAAATGAATTCAGTAAAGTAGCAGGATATAAAATTAATATTCAGAAGTCAGTGGTATTTCTATATATCAATGATGAACTTTTGGAAAAAGAAATTAAGAAAACAATCCCATTTACAATTGCATCAAAAACAATAAAATATCTAAGAATCAAATTAACTAAAGAGGCAAAAGACCTGTTCTCTAAAAATTATAAGTCATTAAAAAAGGAAATTGAAGAAGATACAAATAAATGGAAGCATATACTGTGCTCATGGGTAGAAAGAATTAACATCATTCAAATAGCCATACTTACCAAAGCAATCTACAGATTTAATGTGAACCTTATCAAAATATCAATGGGATTTTTCAGAGAGCTAGAACAAATAATCCTAAAATTTATATGGAACCATAAAAGACTCTGAGTAGCCACGGCAGTCTTGAGGAAGAAGAACGGAGTTGGAGGTATCACACTACCTGATATCAAACAATACTACAAAGCTATAGTAATCAAAACATCGTGTTACTGGCATAAAAACAGATACATTGATTAATGGTACAGAATAGAGAGCCCAGAAATAAATCTATGCCTAAACACTCACTTAATATATGACAAAGGTGGCAAGAATATACAATGGGGTGAAGACAGTCTCTTCAGTAAATGGTGTTGGGAAAATTTGACATATACATGCAAAAAAAGAAAAGAAAAGAAAAGAAACTGGACCACCTTCTTATACTATATACAAGAATAGACTCGAAATGGATTAAAGACTTAAATGTAAGACCTGAAACCATAAAACTTCTAGAAGAAAATATAGGCAATAAACTCTCTAATACTGCCAACAGTAATTTCTTTTCAGATATATCTCTCCGAGCAAGGGAAACAAAAGAAAAAATAAATAAGTGAGACTACATCAAAGTAAAAGGTTTTTGTACAGCAAAGAAAACCATCAACAACAAAAAAAGACAACCAACTGATTAGGAGAATATATTTGCTAATGATACATCTGATAAGAGGTTAATATCCAAAATATATAAAGAACTCATTCAACTCAACAACAAAAAAACAGTCCAGTTATAAAATGGGCAGAAGATCTGAACAGATACTTCTCCAAAGAACAGATACAAATGGCCAATAGACATATGAAAATATGTACAAGGTCACTAATCATCAGAGAAATGCAAATTAAAACCACGTTGTGATATCACCTGACACCTGTCAGAATGGCTATCATCAATAAAGCAAAGAACAACAAGTGCTGGCGAGGATGTGGAGAAAAAGGAACATTGTTGTTGAGACTATAAATTGGTATAGCCTGTATGGAAAATGGTCTGGAGTTTTCTCAAAAAATTAAAAATGAATTACCTTTTGACCAGCAATTGCACTTCTGAATATTTATTCACAATAATTTGTAAAGATCTATGCACCCCAATATTCATGGCAGCACAATTTAGAATAGGCAAGATATGGAAGCAACCCAAATACCCATCAACAGATGATTGGCTAAAGAAGTTATGGTTTATATATACAATGAAATATTACTCAGCCATTAAAAAAATGAAATCCTACCATTTGCAATGACATAGATGGACCTAGAGGTTATTATGCTGAGTGAAATAAGTCAGGCAGAGAAAGATAAATACCACTTGATCTTACTTATATGCGGAATCTAGGAACAAAAAGAACAAACTAATAAAAAACTGACTCACAAATATAGAGGACAATTTGGTGATGGACAGAGGAGATGGCAGGGTGGGGGTTGGGAGAATGAGTGAAGGGTTAAAGGAGCACAAATTAGTACTTGATAGACAGTCACAGTATAGGAGCAATCAGGGGGATCATTTTATTAACTATATAAATGTGTAACCAATGTACACTATACTTGAAACTAATTAAAAAATATAATAGTGACTAATACATGGTTAATACTTAATATATTATTATTATTATTATTATTATTATTATTATTATTATACAATACCCCTAGGAATCTAGGAAGGCTTCTCAAAAGAAGTTATGGGAGTTAGATTGTAAAGGAGAATAGCAGTCTTTTGAGTACTATTTAAGAATGGGGAGGGCATTACAGGCAGAGGGAACAGTGTGTGCTCTGGCCCAGAGATCGGAGACAACATGTGGCCTTCTCGGAAGTGCAAGGGGTGTGGTAGGAATGAAGCAGGCATGGAGGAGCCCAGGGGAAGCCAGGTCTTGGAGAGATGCAAATGAAGGTCAGTGGGTATGGACTTGGCCTTGTAGGCCAGAGTCTGTAGACACCTGTTAGGTTCACAGATGTCTTCTTCAGGAGAGTATATTCTATGAATATTTAATGACTCTGTGACCTTACATTTATAATTTTTTAAAAAGATCTTTTATAATGATAGTTTGTATTTGGAAGACATTTTTATTGAATAGATTTTAGTTTAAGTTAGGGTCCTAACTAGCGTGCCTCAGACTAGGATCTTTGGTCACCTGGGAACTCAACTCTTACAGGGTCAGGCTCTCTCTCTCCCTCTCTCTCTCCCTCTCTCTCTCTCTCTCTCTCTCTCTCTCTCTATATATATATATATATATATATATATATATATATATATATATATAGTAATATGTATATATGTGTGTGTGTGTATATATATATATATATATATATATATATATATATATATATATATATTCCCATAACTATACCACCAGGCTCTCTGTATATATACATACATTTATTATTTTCTCTTTTTTTCAAGTGGACAGCACATTTTTACCAGCTTTGGAATCACAGCTATGGGTAATGGGAGTGTGGGTAGAGAAAGCCTGATTGACAGGTGTGGAACCTGGGCAGCTCTCCAATGGCTCCATATATGTTTAGAAAAACTCCATGCTTAGTTTAATGCTCTGCTGGTTGCTGTCTCAAGATTCTTCATAACTTTTATACAAGGAGCCTCATATTTGTGTTTACACTTGATGAGGTAGCCAGTCCTGTGTATGATGCCCTATTAGCTGATTTTCTTCATTGGCAGATGTAAAAGCTAAGGCTTAAAGAAGTGCCCATCATCTGCAATTGGGAACTGGAAGACGATGGGGCCAGTCTGCCTGACGCCTTTTTATTGTATGTGGAGGTAGCCAAGTGCTACATTTGAGTTTGGGGGAGAGACATAACTAATTTCAACCATTTTCCTTGAATCAATAAATAAAGGTTCCCTTCCCCCAGAAGAGTCATTTCCCTGCTGTGTGCTTTTTGAGGCTTTTTTTTTCTAGCTGCAAGAACTTTCCGGTACCTCCTACCCAGGAACCACATTCTGGGACTGGCCAGGGCCCAGCTACTGAGCTCAAAGCCAGCTGGTACTGAGGAGGGAGTGCCAGAGCCAGTTTAGGTACTGCCTGGTATAACACTCTGAGCATTCAAGGTGGTAAAGCCTGGTTTCTAGGTGTCCCCATCCAGGTTGCCATTCTGGGTGTCTAGAGCTGCTGCCACACCCACACATCAAGGCTAGGACGTGGGGCTGTGTGGTCCACACTACCAGGCTGATGCTAGTGGTGAAGGTGAGTGGGGTTCCTACTCTCTACCCGACTCTCATTTCAGGAGCCTTTTCTCACTCCCATCACCAGAGGTACCTTTAGGGAATCATTTTTGAGAGTAGTTTCATTTTGCTATGGGCCAATCTTAAGGAGTGAAATTTATGATGAGTTCTTAGCAGGTACTAGTAAAGTTCTCTTACCATACACCAGGCACCTGAGGATCTTATTTACAGACCTATGTGTATCTCCAAGATGAGGAAGGAAGGCAGGGGCTGTGGTTCCCAGTGGCTGAGACTATATAACTACATCAAGCTCTTTTGTTCTCCCTGCTTCCTGCTCACAGAACTACAAGCTGCAAGGGGCCTTCAAGATCCTATAATCAAATCTTAACATCTTCATTCTAGGGTGCATGGTTTTTGTTTAGATAGTACTGGGAGGGGAGACCCTTATTCCAGAGGCAGACCTCTCCACCTCAGGACAGCTCCAATAATAAGAAAGGTCTTCCTTACTGTCTGGCTTTAGAAGGTGTCAACGTGGCTTGGATGAGCTACATTTCCAAGAATTCATATTCAGCTATGTTTATGGTTAGGGTGGGTCACAGAAAGAGTCTTGGGAGAATAAGAAGATCAATAGGCAGGAAGCAGCCAGATATGTTTTGTTGCTAACTGCTGATTCATACGATGGCATAATGCTATAGCCCAGCCTATTCTTCTGAATCTTGGCCAGATGTGTGTGATTAACCATATGACAGAGGGCCTAGCTTCTGTAGGACACCCTTGTCACCAGATCAGACACAAGAATGGTTTCAGCCCAGCCTCCTACATATAGATTCAGGCCTGCTTGTAGCCTTTCCTTTTTGACTGCCTGCCCTATGGACTGGAAGTTCCAGTATTAGCAGTAGGGACAATCCTGTAGAAATTGCTTAGCCAAACCACCTTCCATATTTGGGTTAAGTGAGTTCCCTACAACACTCCTACTGGTTCCATGTCTCTGAATGAACCTTGATGACACGCTTAAATCGCACTGGAATCAGGTACCCTTTAACTTACACTTGTGGGCTCTAACTCAACCTCTGGTGTCATAAGGAAATCTATCCTGGTCTCTGCATCAGCCTTCCTACTGCATTGCTCTTTTCCAGCTTAGAGACCCTTGATACCTTCAAATGCCCTGCTGAGGAGTATTTGAAACCTTTCCATAGCCGGTGCTCTCACATTCAGTCCTATCATCACACTAGGACACCAACAACTGGGTCTAATTCTCCAGGTGAGGCCTTTGCTATTTTTAAGTGTTTATTTCAGGTCTTTCACACAGAGCTCAGACAAAACAAGTATTGATGACCCCTAGTTCCTTCCTGAATTCATTAGAACTCTTTCTTTGTCCTGACTTTAGAAAGAGGGAGCAGCCACGGGATGTTTTTGGTTTTTGTAACTGGAGACTAAATGCCAGGCCAGGCTGGGCTTCCTCTGTCTCATGAACACTCATCAGGCATCACTGGCTTGGCAGGCTATTAGCCTGAGCACTGGGCCTTCTGTGAATTTTAGCTACAAGGGGGCTGCAAGGACCTAGCAGGGACACTACCCCACCCAAGCAGCGCCTGCTCACCCTCCCCCCTAGCTCCCAGGGTAGACATGGAATGAAACCACAGTAGCTGGCTGAGGTCTTCTACCTGTTTTCCTGTAGTTAACTGGCTTCCTAAGTCATTGAACATTTCAGACTGCTAAACTTCACCCTTCTTACCCCATAGCTCAGGGCCCTACTAGATATAAAGAGACAATTAAAAATGAAACAATCTCTTTGATGTTTCTTTACTACTGTCATCTAGGACCTGGGATTCTGTCCTGTGGCCTAGATTATCTAGGAAATTGTTCAGTACCCAGTTAAGACCTTTTCATTATAACAATGAGGCAGTAAAACCAATTCCCTGACAACCTTGCCTCTGTATTCTCAAAAAAACCCAGCTAAGCTCTAAAATCTAGGCAGAGACCACACCCATCTTATCCTTGGTCCACCTAGGCTCCATAGTTTCTGGCCACATATGCACACTGTCTATACTTGTTGAGCTCTTCACCCCCACTCCTATGATTTTCATACTCTCATAGGCATGGAACAAAGATCACTTTCAATACAACCAATCCAATCAAGAGCTATTTCAGAAATCCCAGAGGAAAAGACTCAGGGAAAAGCTGAGGCTTTAAAGGTGGATTCATATGTGTTTAGTATTGCTATAGGCACCAACTCAGGTCAGGCCCTGCTGGGAGCATCACTTGAGCTGACAGTGTCATCTATGGCAGCATGTCTGTACTAGACAATTCCTTTGGTGTTAGTTACAGGCACGTTTATAGAATTTGCTTCTAAATTTCTGTGAGCTTTCAAGACTTGGGTGAGTCTGAGAAACTGGACCTCAAAATGGAAGAAGCCTTTTTCTGATTTTCCTGGAGCATCTCGAGAGCAAGCGCAGGAGCTCACTGAGTCATGGAAAGTACCATTTCAGACACCTTCTGGGTGAACTGTCCCTCCTCCCTAGCTATGACTGCAGATTGGCTTTGAGATTCTTCAATATGTGAAGTGAAAGACAAAAAGTAAGCTCCTCCTGTCCTTCTGCTAGAGCTCCATATTCTCTTGGAGCTATCATTTTCAATGAGGGTTGGGGAACTGGGGTCTGGGAGACTGCCAATCATCACCCTCATATTCATCCTATTTCTTCCTAAAATATACCCAGTGGTGGAAGAATCAGGAAGAACAGGCAGGATGCCACTTCTCATCTGAGTCCTGTCAGGCACCCATGGGGTCTGGTGGGAGCAGCAGAACAGTAGCTCTGATGCTCCCTCCTTCCCCATTACTTCTCCTGTTTCTTTCTCTAAGCTCCCAAGCCTGGGCCCTCCTGGAGGGTGAGAGAAGTTTGGCTTAAGATTACGGTGCTCCTAACCCCCTCATCATACTTGGTTTCCAGCGAGCCTCACCCCTTGCCCCACCCTCCCGCTACCATTTGTCCTGAAAAAGATGTTTTTCTCAACTTGTTTTCTCTTTCCCGCACCAAACAGTGGACCTGTCTTCACAAGGGCACAGCATATCTAGATTTGAATCCAGGTTCTCCCATCTGCTAACTGGGTGCCTTTAGAAAGTAAATGACACCTTAGTGTCTCGATCTAACAGAGAACATCATAGCTGTAAGGATGATTTATAAAGGTACCTGGTAGAGGCCAGCACCCCATGGGTATCTTGTACATATAGAGCCCCTTTTCTCCTGTTATTGTCCTGCTAGATTAACCACAATTGCTCAGTAACTTCCCCTTCATGCCCCTGACCAAGGACATTGCTCTCTTCCAGGCAGAGGAGTCTGGGGCTCAGTGGCCCTAGGCTGCATGCTCACGGACTCCTGGGTATGTCCAGGATTGTTGGACCCACTGACATTCCCTTCCTAGGAAGGCTATCAATAGAGAATCTGACTCCTAAAGCATTTCTCCTGTGAGGTACTATGGTTTCAGAAGCAAATTACCATGTTTCATAGAAAAGCTTTTTCTATAATCAAAGTTTAAGTAACATAACAGCTTCTTATACCCAACATGGCTGAGACTTATCATAATAACAATGATTTAAAAATGTATTGTGTTGATATATTATTATTTCTGGCTAAAAAAAAGGAAGAGAAATGGAAAATACAAATGCAATTTTTACTCGAGCTCAAGAGAAAGTTCATAACCATATTTTCTCCTGGTTGGCAGGATTTTTGGGTTGTAATATTTATGCTCCCAGGGAAGTCAGGGCCTCAGCAGAGCTAGCTGAGCTCTTGCTGGTACCCTTGACTTTGATGAAAAAAAGTTCAGGGAGCACCCAGAATAGGCTCAGATGAAAGCAGACACAGAGCACTGGGATAGTGTCTCCAGCTGGAAGGGCCCAGCACTAGGAAATGAGGCTAGAGATCTGCCAAGCCCTGCAGCTGATACATGTGTGGCCTGGAGAAAGTGACAGATCCTCCCAGACCCTTTGCCTTCCCACTATGAAAGAGATCTCTACAATCCCAGTGAAATCTGAGAGCAGGTATCAGGTCTCGCTCCTTTGTCCCTCTGCTGCAACAGAGGCCAGGAACTATCCCCAGCCTGGTGTCTTTTTCTTGCCTCCTACACTAATAAGACCTGTGTATATCCTGGGAACCTGCCAGCCCCCTCCAATCCTCATCCCAAAAAGAGCAGAGTACCAGCAGGGGTCAGCTCATAAACCTTGCAGGATCTGCAGAAGGCAGTAAGCCAGTGGGGAGAGGCCTCTCTCAAGAAGAATAGCACAAAGAGCCCCTGTTTACCAAGCTTGTGCCATGAGCCAGGCCCAGTTTTCATACTCACTGCAGCTCTGTGAGCTCAGTGTGGAAAATTAGGTCCAGAAAGTGTGGGTAAAAGGTCTAATGTGTCCAACCAGAAGACCTAGAGGGCCCAAAACACTTCTTGAACTGTCTACTCATGAGGCTGCAGAAAGCTCACCCCAAGAGAGATCCTGAAGACAGTGCAAGGGTGTGCCTATTGCTGCAGATGATTTGGGTATTCTGTCTCCATTCTGTTTTGACTCATTCTCCCTGAGGTCAATGATGAGAAGCACCTGAGTCCTGAGGCCCTACAGTCACTGGAGTTCTGTCTGCTCTGAGCCTTGGGCAGAAATCTGCACAGAGAATTCTCAAGGACCAGGCATGGTGCCAGGCTCTTTATTTCCTAATTTAACCCTTATACAAATGGGGAAACTGAACCCCAGAGAAGTTAAATGACAGTCCAAGTTCACCCGACATGTGAACCAATGCAGGACTCCATCCTGCCACATGCAACCAGGGGAGCCTAATCAGCAGAATCAGCTGAGTAGCGTAGGGAGGAGGATTTGTCAGGATAAGTACAAAATGTAAATTGCTCAGTGTCTAACACCTAGAAGGTGCTTGAGAAATTAGATAGCAACTAATGCATGTATTTGGCTTTATCATGTGCCTGGCTCTGTTCTTAGTGATCCACACATACTCACTCATTTATCTTCACCACATTTCTGTGAGATAGGCACCATCGCCATCTCCACTTTACAGATGAGGCAACTGAGGTTCGGAGCTCAGGACAAATGGGCTTGTCTAAGGTTCTCTGGGACTAGGACTTGAACCCAGGGTCCATGATCTGACAGCGGGTCCCTCACCCTCTTCCTCTCTTGGAGTCTGAAGGCAGAGCAGAGGGAGGCCCAGCCTGACAGACATGAGAAAAAAACTTTCAGGGCAGAATACTGTGAGAGGGTTGGAGATGGGAGGATGTGGTGTATTTTGAACCTGATATATTTCACATTTGAAATTCTCCTCTGACACTCTCCAGATGCAGGAAGTGGTTGAAATGCACATTATTCATAATCCATCCCAGGAGAACAACCTGACACTAAAACAGAAAGGAAAGTGGTTTAAGTGTGGGGGCCTTTACCTGCACTGTAAAGGCCACACTGTTCATGAGATGCCCTTTACCAGAAATTCAGGGAGGGTTGCTGCTGCCAATACACACTTGTCGGACAATTTTATCTTCATAGTTTAGAGACATGAATGACAGAGCAGGCCAATGGTGGACCCCAACAAAGAACAAGACCCATATAGCATAGACTTCTAGTAATGTCTTATAAACAATGTCAAACAAATAATTCAATTTTCAGTTCTTGACCAATAGAAATCCCACACAGGTCTAGTACTCTGAGACCAGGATCCCAGCCAATCAGCTTGCTTCACTGAGGCTAGAGTGTGTCTAGGGCCAAAATGCTGTCCCCAGCTGCCACTATCAGGTTGACAGGTGCCCAGGAATCTGCAAGTTTAGGGGTCTGCACTGTTTCTTCAGTGTTGGGAGCAAGAAAGACCTCTTCTCATGGAGGTCCTGTATACCACGGGGGCAGGAGCTCTGGAGTCACTGCTACCTGGCTGGATAACCCTGGCCAAGGTCACAGTCTCTCTGGGCTTCTGTTTCCTCACCTGATGAGCAATGATAGTGATGTCTTGTCATGGGATGATTGCTGAGAGGCTGCTTTGGGGACAGAAGAAGAAATAGGAACCCAGATGATTGGTGTCCTGGAGAGGAAGGAGCCATAGAAGAAGGAGGGAAGTAGGGGTGTGTCAGAGACCAGTGATCCTTGACACCTTGCTCTCCCCCATTCTATGCCTAATTTATCCCAAGGCTAGCGTGTCACTCCTCTAAAAGCCCTCTAAACAAACTCACCTTCCTCTGTGCGTACCACCTGTCTTGGGACCACATCTCATTTTCATGAAGCAATCACACCTTGCTCTAAGTGCGCTATTACCTGCTCAACACATTCCTGGTTTATTATGGGGTGGAGGCAAATAGCACCCCCTGTACAGAGTCCATGTGTGAATTGCCTTCACTTTCTCTCTAGCTTCCTCCTTACCTCATCCTCCTCAACCTTCTAAGGCTTCTCCCTCCTGAATAACCACATACTCACCTGTCCCAAGGCCTTTACACATGCCTTTGTCATCCCTCAGTTCCCTATCCTTTTTACATAGTTTTCTATCTTATCCTTCAGCTACTTGGTCTCACTGACTAGGTAACCACCCTAAAATGTATTGGTCTGCATGCATCAACAGGCCAGCTCTGTCTTTGCGGGCAGAGTCTTTTTTTGACTTAATGGCTTTCTCTCTCTCACTCTAGTGGGTGATCTTCATGAGAGCAGGAGCCTTTGTGCTCCAGGGTCTGGTGTAAGACACAGGAGGAGGTGCTGAATGCTGGAGACTTGCTTAAGCATTCAGATTCTAGAGCTTTCTATCATCTTAGAAGAGTGGCTTTCATAGATTATAACTATTATGTTATAGTGAAATAGAATGTGCAAAAGATTGGTCCCTCTGTTCTAGATATACCTCTGAGCATCCAAGAAGACATGAGGATTTCTAGTTTGTGTCAGGAACAAAGACATGAACAGAGGCCTACTGAAGGAAGTCTTCCCTGTCAGGGTCTCTGAGATTGTACACTTGGGCTGCAGCTGAGATCATCTATTACACTAGAATCACAACCAAGAGCTCATCTAACAAGTTGATAGATTAAAGTGTCATTTCTAGCTTCGTCTGGAGAGCAGGGACATCTCAGGCAGGTCCCTACTAAAGAACATGTGTAAGCATTGTCTTAAAGCAGGAAGTAAAATCTTGAGAAGACCTAGGAAAGAATTTGGGAGGGGTGCATATAAAAGTATGAAAATGGTGGACAAATGTGGCATATTCAGGGCATTGATGACCTTCTAAGGAAGTGCTAGGAGAAAGGGACCAGGATATAAGGTAACAGCAGAGCAAGAGCCACTAAAGGATTTAAAATAGACTCTGCTAAGGAAGGTGACCTTAGCAGCCATGGGGAGCTCTCTCAGAGATGGAGGGGAGGCTTGGGGTAGAGAGAGAGAAGGAAGCTGTGGCTACCCTCTAAAAGGGAGAGGTGAAGCCTAGAGAAAAGCCAGCTCAAAAAAGGTAGCAGGGTCAAGACAGAGCTTGACACTCTGCTTCCATCTGCTACAGAGATGACTGAGCCCATGGCCTGCTCAGGACTGAGCTTATCTAACAGCAGGGCCTGTAGCAGTCACAAATGAACATGGATCCTTCCAAACTGGTCCCACCCATTGGCCTCACCTATGGAGAGTGGCAGCAGGCAGACAGGAGATGTTGAAGAATGAACACATACAGGAAAATGGACTTATAAACTGTGATAAGTGTAAGAAAATAATAGAAGATGGTACCTTGAGAGAAAAAATAGGGGAAGGGGAAGAGTTTAGTAAGAGTGAGATTCAGAGAGGGGCTCTCTAAGGAGGAAACTTTCAAGCTGAATTCTAAGAAACCAGTCGGATTTGGTCAGGTAAAGAAAGAGGTAGGTCTTCCAGATAGAGGGAAGAGCAGAGGGCAGGCCTCTGAGGAAGTAAAACACACATACCTGGAGGAGCAGACAGTGCGCAGTGGCTGCTGCTCAGTGCCTGAAGGGTAACAGGAGTGGAGGCTGAAGAGGCAGTTAGAACCTGACAGCACTAGTGAGGCAGCGAGGCCCTGGTGAGTCCTGGTGAGACCTGGTGAAGTGTGAGTGGGGCCTGGTGAGGCTTGGTGAGGTTCTGGTGAGGTGCTGAAGAGGTCCTGGTGAGCCCTTGAGTTGGGTCCCTGAGAGCAG
Organism: Macroglossus sobrinus; assembly: GCA_004027375.1. Taxonomy (NCBI): domain Eukaryota; kingdom Metazoa; phylum Chordata; class Mammalia; order Chiroptera; family Pteropodidae; genus Macroglossus; species Macroglossus sobrinus. The sequence goes on along the minus strand of PVKZ01001142.1, from coordinate 304,411 downwards.
GTGCCAGGTCTGAGGCTTCTGTGTTCCCAGGTCTAGCCCAGGTCCAGCCCAGGTCCTGACACAGAGCAGAAGCTTGGTAATAATTAGCCTAGCACAGGAATAAATGATCTTTCAGTCCTAGCATCATGGGCCCTGATGGCCCCATCTTGGGTACTGGTGTGGTGGACTTGGGAGGTCTTGGTCTTAGCAGGACTCCTGCTACCTATGCCCTGCTCATTCTTCCCTGCCTAAAGGAGGAGACCCCCTGGCAGGCAGCACAGGCCCTTTTTCTTTGCTAATTACTACCTGACATTTTAATGTTCATGTTTAATTGCATTCTCCACCACTTGGTGCAAAAAAATTAAAAACACATGAAGCCTTAGAGACCTATAAACCAAATAAGAGAATTTTTGTAAAGCCCTTTGAAGTCCCTACTGGAACCCAAAACTCATTTTCTCTTTGAATGTGCCAATTGTGTGATGGGGCTTTTAAAATGAGAAAAGGCTCTGGGTTGTGGAGGTAGAGTCATACTACCCCTCCCCACAAACACAGGAGCTGGAGACACTCATAACCCCCCTGACCCTCTTGAGCTTAACCAACTCTGCTCCTTTTCTGAGAAGTAGCACAAGTTTCTCAGAGGAGTGTTGCTTATGAACTGAGGAACCTGAGTTCATAGTCTAGTTCTGCCATCCTTCATGTGTGACCTGGGCAAATGACAGTGTTTCTGTTTCTTTCTATGGGACTGTGGTGATGTCAGTGAATGAGCAGCTTGCACAGTGTCTTGTGTGTGATACTATCTCATCTGCACTGAATTTAGTCAGGTGACTTTTTAAATGTACACCAAACTGCAAATAAACTTTATAATCATATAATCTTTTAAAAGATTTTCCATGGGAATGAATGCATATTCCAGAGAAAGGTTCTTCCTTGGACATGGTGTGCTCAGGTGTTCTAGTATTCAAGAGTGGCTTTGGAGAGGTCAGGTGGGTTGACCACTCTGAGTTGCCTTCAATAGCTGCTTTTCCAAGCAGATCAATGACAATTTTGCAGTTAGAAGGCTCTTAAACCTAATGGTGAGGTCTTTTTGAGATGCTCATAGCTCACAGAAGCCAGACTCACTGGCTCCCACTTCACTTTCTTTTCTAGTTGCTCTGGAAGCCCAGAGGAGTAGACCATTGATGAAGAGTGCAGTTTCCAGAGATCTCATTGGGTGCATTTCTCATCCTAATGAGAATTTTCTGCTCTCCCTCAAGGAGGTGGAAGCATGTCCTCTCTTCACTATGAATCCAAGTTGGCTGTAATGACATACTTATAACCAACAGAATACTGATGCCATGTTGTGAGAAGTCCAAGCTCAGTAGACAGGCAGTTGACAGATACAGAGAATGAGATTTACTGACCTGGAAGCTCAGCTTTCCAGTCATCTTAACTCAGGTACCAGACATGGTAGTGAAGAACTCTCCTGAGGATTCTAACTCCAGTTTAATCCCAGATATCAGGGAGCATAGATAATCCAACCCCTCTCTGTCTTTTCCAAATTCCTGACCCACAAATCTGTGAACATGATAACATAGCCTTTGTTTTACACCTGCAAGTTTGGAGTGGTTCATTAAACAGAAAAATTAAAATTGAAACAGCCATGAGGGTGTTCAGATAATACATTACTGGAAGCCAAAGGGGAAAAATCCACCTTGCCTACTGAGGTACAAAGACAAGAATTACAACAAACTCCCATTAGAAACCATATAAGTAAGAAACATACCTCAGAGAATTTGTCATCAGAAGACCTTCTCTATAAAAGATGTTAAAAGTTTCCTTAGGCAGAAGGAAAAAGATATAGATCAGAAGCATGTATCTAAATAAAGGATGAAATATTTTATATTTTATATTTTTTATATTTTTAATGATCCCACCCCTTTATATATAGCAACAATTATAATGATGTATTAAGTCATTAAAGCATATTAATAAATGAAATAAATGATATCAGTGTCACAAGAAAGGTTTTTATTTACACTTAAAATGTTATATTACAATACTATATTACAATATTACAATATAGTATTATTTATTGTAAATGCTATGGAAACTACCAAAATGCTTTTTTAAAGGTATAAGTGATATACCAAGAGAGAATGTAAATATAATCATATAAAACTTCAATTAAAATCAGAGAAGTCAGAAAAAGAAGGAAGAAGAAACAAAGACTAAATACAATAAATAGAAAACAGTTATAAAATGGTAGCTTTTAATTCAAGCATATCAATAATTGCTTTAAATGTAAATGGTCAACAATTCTACTCCTAGGTATATACCCTGAAGAAGTGAAAATGTATGTCCATAAAGAACTTGAACGGCAATGTTTCTAGTAGCATTATTCAAAATAGGCAAAAAGTAAAAAAAAAAAAATAAAAAAGCCAAATGTCCACAAACTGATGAATGAATAAACAAAATATGACATATCCAGAAAACGGAACATAATTCATCCTAAAAGATGAATGAAGTGACTTCTATTTCAGGGGAGAGAGTGTAGCTGCACGTTTTTCTATTTCTCTCACTAAATACAATTAAAAGTCCTGGCCATTATACATAAAACGAACATAAGAGGACTCTGAAAGATGGAAGGAAAAGGGCAGACCAGCTGGGGACCCCAGGATTTAAGAAAATACATAAATTGAGTACTCTGGGTTTTTTTTTTTTTTGTCTAATTAATCTCAAGCTTGGCACTCAAGAAGCCAGCAACCTTAAAACATCAATGATGAAGATAAAAAGAATCTCAAAAAAAGGTTTGCTCTCTTTAGCCAAAGAGCTGTGAAATGGGCAACCCGAAAGACAGCAATTTTTTCAACAAAAACTGATGTATTCCAGCCAAACAGAAGAGAAAAACATACTGATTTTACCCTCATCCACAGCAGCAAATGCCCTATGGGGGGCCTAACTTATACACTCTCCAGGCTGTAAAGAGGAGCTGTACATCCTCCCCAGCCTGAGAGGCATCAAAGAAGACAGAGTATGAAGCCAGGACTTTTAGCCCTTCCAGGTGGTAATGAAGGCCACGTGGAGAACAATAGTGAGACACTCTTACTCTTTCAAGCCAGGAAAATCAGTAGAAACCCATTGGAAGCCAGAATTTCCACCTGTGTCCAGCAGTTACTAGTTGTTCCCCTTGAATGTCAATACAAGCTGAATAGGGAACCTGGAGTTTTGCTCTATGAGGCAGTAACAAAAAAAAGTCTATCTCTTTCATCTGCCTGCTAGAAAGAGGAAAGTCGACTAAAACAGGTTTAAATAATATCCAAAGTTTCATAATATCATACCTGCAACACCCATGTTTAGGTAATTATCACATATTATATCAAGAACCTGGATAATCTCAAACTGAATGAAAAAATTAAGTCAACAAATGCCAACACCAAGACAATAGAGATATTAAAATTATCTGACAAGGATTTTAAAGCCACCATTATAAAAGTGCTTCAACAGGCAATTACAAACATAAAACTCTCAGCAAGGAAATAGAAATACTTAGAGCCACCACTAAAAATGTTACATAAAGAGATACACAAAGAAACTACAGATAAATCAAAATGGAATTATAAGGAAGGCAGAAATAAAGAAAACAGAAATGAAAAACAGAGAGAATAGAAACAAAAAATAAAAATGCAGATCTAAAGCCCTAACATATCAACCATTACATTAAATGTAAATGAATTTAAATATACCAATTAAAAGACAAATGTTGACAAAATGAATTTAAAAATATGACCTGACTACATGCTGTCTACAAGAAACTCACTTTTAATATAATAATATAGAGGCAGGTTGAAAGTTAAAGGAGGACAAAAAGACCAGTTGTGCAAACATTAATTAAAAAAAAGTAGGAGTAGATTTATTAAGAACAGATAAAGTAGATTTTATAGCTAAGAAAATTCTAGAGAGAGAAAGGAATACTATATAATGATAAAAGTGATCAATCCTCCAAGAAGATAGCAATTCTAGATGTATAAGGACCAAACAACACAGAAGCATAGTATACAAAGCAAAAAAATAAAAAAAATCATAGAACTAAAAGGAAAATTAGACAAATGGTCAACTAGTACTCCTCAAAATAGTCCAGGTCATCAAGAACAAGGAAAGTCTGAGAAACTGTCAACAGCCAAGAGAAGCCTAAGGAGGTATGACAGCTAAATGTAATGTATTTTGGATGGAATACTGGAAGAGAAAAAGGGTCTTTGGTTAAAAACTAAAAAAAAAAAAGAAAAATTAAATAAAGCACAGACTTTAATTAAAAATAATGTATCAATATTGGTTCTTTAATCATGACAGTTAAGGAAAATGATGTGGATGAGAACTTTACTATAATTGAACCTTTTCTATAAATCTAAAAATAATCTAAAATTTAAGTTTGTTTAAAAAAATTACTATTTTTTTTTCAAAAGATGCCTAACCCAGAAATAAAGGTGGAGGGGTAGTTAGCTAAACTGCCTTTTCTTATTCACTTCATAGCTCCACTTAATTTTAGATGAAGCTCTGTAGATTCTGCCCCTGGAGCATCTCTTCTAAGCTGTCATCTCTCAATTGCCATTGGTCCTCCTTGGTTCCAGGTATCCTCATCTTTCCCATAGACTGAAAAAATAGACTCCTCATGAATCATCTCACTTCCAGTCTTAGTCCTTCTCTTTCCACCATCAGTCAAGTCCAGTAGGCACATACACTTCACATTATAAGTAATATTCCTAAGATGCAAATATGATTAGTTTCCTCCTCTTTTAAAATTATTTCAGTGGGCCACCACTGACTTCAGGGAAAAGGTGATGCTTCTTTGGATCTTCTGAATCTATATCAAACTACCTTCCTCTCCAGCTTTATTCTATCACCCACATTACCTTGCTTTGCCACCAGTGCTCCAAACATCTAGACTACTCACAGTGCCCCTAACCTGCCAAACTATTTAAACATCTGCATGATTTCTGGTACTGCCTCTGACTGTATAGGCTACCTCTAATTTCCCCATGTTCCCCTTTTGGTAAAATCTTATTATAACTATTCTCTTATTACTCATCTCTTATAACTCAGTTACAAAGTCCTTTTTTTTTTCTCTAAATAAAAGGTGCCAGGCAGAAGTTATCACTGTCCTCTGTGTCACAACCATAGCCCTGTTGGTCTTACCAGAACCCTTGGGACAATTTTGAAAGCAAGAACAGTAAATAAGTTATCTTTGTACTCCCAGCACCTATAACATTGAGTGCTTAGAGTCCTTGGGGTGACCAACAATTAAGTTGTAGGCAGAATAAAAGAAAAAATCAGTAAGGAAGAATAAGAAGAAACATCAAGAGAAACAGGAAGAGAACCAACAGAGTGATGCTGCAGATGCCATGAGGAGGTGTTTAGGAATCTGACTGCATTGAACTAGATTGTTTAGGTCTATATAAGGGCTCCTCACATGATGACCAAGGTGTCCAGGAGAGCCAGCAGAGAATCTGAGTATGACTTTCTCCTTGTGACTGCCTAAATTAGAAAAGGGATGAAAATATATGCTCAAACTCTTCCTATGGCCTCCTGGAATATATTATCTTAGCTATAGCAGCAAGTGCACTGAATAATGTTTACACACAGTATAGTCTCCCTCTATCAAAGTGGTGATCCCAGTAATAGGAGAACAGAGGGTCCCTTTACCTCCCAGATGACAGAGAGATCCCCAAGAATGAGCACAACATGGGACATCAGCCATCTCTGTCAGACAGATTGATGTAGTTGATGTAAGCAGATAGACTAGAATCAATTCTCCATGGCACCATTTTTTGTTGGGTAATCCTCATCAAGTTAATTTTCTTAAATTTCCTCTGTATGGTGGGAACAAAACACCAACCCCACACAATCATTAGGAGAATTGAATAAGAAACATGTGCAAAGGGCTTGACTTATAGTGTGATAAAGACATGCTGCTGCCCTCTTCTTATGCATTTTCTTGTTTATAAAGACATAGACTCTGAATGTAAAAGCTTTATAGTTGATCTTTGCTCTCTGGATATCATAATGATCCTAGAGCTCACCAAATATAAAATATGAACATTCATTACTTTAACTGACTTTTGTTGAGCTTCTATTTATGGCTGGTCAGGGGAAATGGCATGAACTAAGATGTTTCATGTAAGTGGAGAGTCGAAAAATGATGCAGGTAAAAGTGGACATGAAGTAGGACAAGGAGGTAGAGGTGGACCACAGAGGGTGTTGAATGCCACCCCAAAGATATCAGCATGTGTTTGTAACTGTCAGAGAGCATGAAAGGCCATAGTTAGACAGTGACAATGGACTGATACCCTTCCATGTCTACTTTTTCAATTTGTTCTTAGTTATTAAAATGTCAGTTGATGAACTAACCAAGATGGTCAGTGAATGAGTTTGTGCTAGATTTTTCCATCTCAATCTCTTGCAATTTCTCCGAGGAAGAACATTGGGCAACTCAGAATATCTGGTATGTATTAGATGTTGATGAATATCTGTTAAAAGAACAAAGTGTATTCTAATAAAAGTTGAACTAAAGTCAGACCTTTAGGACAAGTATTAAACACTAATAAAAATGTTCTAGATGCTTAATAAAAAATATTTACTCTTCACCAACCTTAGGTGTGATACAAATAATTCATATTGAATTCAATAACTGGTGGTTATTTAGTTAAGTCTCAATTACATGTAAGAAATCAGAGCAGGTCAAAGAATAATGCTGCAGTGATGGATTTCCCAACTCCCTCAGTCTGGACATCCTTTTCATGAAGGGACACTTTCCTATTGGTACAGCAGTCAGAGGTTCACTTGTGAATTCTTTATGTGCACTGCAAGTAATCTCAAGCATCTGACTTCCATTCTCTGCTCACAGCTGGGAGCAAGTTCGAGAAATCAGTAGAAAGTTGGAGGTTTGTTAACGGGGTGTTTATCTTGGCACTCAGTTGCAATTAAATGCAGTGGGTTAAAAGCTTCTGAATGTATTACCCTCTTTTAAACAGGGCACTTATAAAGAGTGTTTCCACAATGAACAATATTCATCACTAGCGTTATATATGGCTGCCTCTCACCCTCAAATAATGCTTTCTTCTCCTGGAAGAAAAAGCAACTTTCCCATCATCCTAATTGAATCCAAACATCTGTCACCCACAAAGGCATGGTTTTAGAGGTCGACTAATGGATATCTGGCTTACAGAGCACTCAGAACCACATTCATTTACAACACATTTACACCCACACCCACATGCACACACTCCAAATGTGTCACTTCAGAAAACAGTACTTTTTCAAATTATTTCTTTGAATAAAATTTCTCAATGACGGAAGATATGTAGCTGGAGTAGTAAAAAGAGCAAGGACTTTGGGTGAGGAGGCCTTGGCTCTGATCATGACTGCCTTCACAAGTTGCATGACCTTTAACAAGCAGTATAACCACTCCAGCTCAGTTTCCATACTGAGAAATATAGATGATAAAACCACTTCCACCATTTAACTCTTATAACCCAACCACTGGGTTGGACTTTGCATTAAGGTCCCTGTGCCAGCTATGTTCTACTGGAGACTTGTCAACCTTCAGACTCAGCATATGTGATGCTGCATCTCCAAGGAATCCCTCCTCCTTTCCCCCAGGTAGAGTTATCAGCTCCTTTTCAATCATCCCAGAAACCTTGGTACTAGGTCCATTATAGTTTTCACTGCTTTATATGGCTACCTCTCACTTGTGTGCCAGTCACCCCACCTAAACTATTCACCCACAGAGAGCAGACCAGATCTTATTTTTCTCTGTTTTCCTGGTTGCAAGCAAAGGATTGGCATCATGTAGGTGCTAAGAAAATGTTGAAAGAAAGAACAAACAACTGAACAAGTAATGACTTGAATGACACGATGCCCTACTGGCAGCATTGCATATGAAAGTGTCAGCTGAACCCCAGTCTCTATCCCTCCACAGAGTTGAGAGAGTTGTCTTGTTGAAAGCCAGTGCTTGTCATATCTCTCGGCTCTTGGCACATAACCTCCAGGGTATAGTCCAGACTTCTCATTAAGTAATGATAGTGTTGCTAGCTCTTTCATTGTTCTTCTCTTCCACCCTCCCACCTGCTATGTTCCAGGAAACACTGCCAAGTTTCTTGACATATTATTCTCCTTCATACTTCTAGGTCTATCTTTCTGCCCTATGACCCCACCTGCTTCTTCACCTAGCTATTTCCTACCTGTCTCCAAGGCTTAGCTATGGTGACTCTTCCTCTAGGAAGCTTTCTTGAATTTTCTAAGTATTTTATTTATGCCTGCCAGAATATTATCCTTGACCTTTGTATGTTTGTTTGTTTGAGAGTTTGTGAGCTAGTTGAGGGCAGATACCTGGCATTGAGTGATCACTCAATAAACATTCCTGTCATTCACCAGTGGGTAGATAAATGAAGTGCCAGTATGATTAGTAGAGGGCCAGATCCAGAGATCAACAACAATGCATTTGAAGTGTTATGTGCACACCATACCACCAGCCTGAGGATTTGTATTCTTGATTTTTGAGGAAAATCTCTTCTTGAAATCTTCTTAAAATTTTCCAGTGTAAGCATTAAATTTTCAATTTCTCATTGTATTTTATTGTATGCATACACAAACATGTATTTATATATTTATAAACATATATTCAATTCATATATATTGAAACTATGTTGTTAATTATCTACAAGTTCGTGATTATCTTAACACATAGACCTTGAGTCTGATTTTCCTGTAATATCTCATTTTATACCTCCTTCCACTCCCTTCACCTTTATTTAAAAACTTTCTGTGTCATTTACCTTTAGGTAAATCTTTGGTAGGCAGCTTATGCTGTAATTCTTAAAATTGAATTTGAGTTTTCTAGTAAGGGTGTTTAATTAATTTACATTTATTTTAATTTCTATTTCTACTTATTTCTGTCATTTAATGTGTTTCATTTATTATGTATTTTTATTTATTTATTTTTTTGCTATTTTTTTTTCTCTTTTCCTTTTTGTGTTGAATTAATAATGCTTGCTTTCTTCTTTTTCACATTTGGCTGCTTTGGAAGTTAGAGATTCTATTAGAATTGAGGGGAGTGTCCCCTAGCATCTTCATCTTATAAAATCACATTAATATTTTTCTAACAGTGTCTGAACTTATTCAGCATCTCTATCTTTGTCCCAAATTAGGCACTGCTTTAGTATGCTTCCAGTACCTTCCAAACACCTCTGCCTTATTGTTTTCTATAATTTTAGTTCTATATTTATTTTTTCTAATAAGAGTTATAGTTTCTAAATAATTTTGATTATCATTTCCTCTTGTATTCTACTCTTCTCCAGATTTATTTTCCTTCTCACTGAAATTCATCTTTTAGTGAAGGTAAATAAAGGGTAAACTATCTTAGTCTTATTTTATGTCAGAAAATGCCTTTATTTCAAATACTCTGAAAAGGGAGTTAAATGGCTGCAGAATTCTAGGTTGACTATTCCTTTGAAGATAACTCTACTTCATTTACCCAATTGTGGCTGATTGGAAGTTGCTATCAGTCTGGGCATGTTTTCTTTGTAGACAATCTCTCAGGTAGACATCAAAATTTCACCTTTATCTTCATTAAAGATTTTTGTGTTTTTTTTGGCATCATTACAGTGTATATATTCAGATATAGATTTATTTCCATATATCTCAGTATGTGTTTTCAATCTTAAGATTCCTCCTTTCTTACTCTTGAAGTTCTCTTGTTACCACTTCAAACATTGCCCCTTCTCTTTTCTCTTTATTTCCAGAACTTGCATTAGATGAATGTTGATTCTCAATGCCCCTCCATATATCTTAACTTATTTCTTAAATATTCATGTTTTGTTTTTTGTTTTCTTTACATGGAACTCAGACCCAGAAGGCTGAGTTAATCACATACCTCACTTCACGGCAGGCAGTCCATGCAAGGTCCTTCTCTTGTCTTATTCATGTGGTTATTTTATTTTATCTTGATCTATTTCCTTTCTTTACTCCCATAAGAGGAACCAATCCAGTCTTTTGCATGTATCTTTTTTGTATGTGATCTTAAAAACATGCACGGTTTCCTGAACATGCGTTTTTAATATATGGAAATAGTATTGTTACCTAGATTAATTTGTTTCTTACTTTTTCTTACTAAGCACTGTATTTTATAAGAGCTATCCATGTTATTGTGTGTTCATCAAGTCCATTATTCCTAATTGATACATAATTGTGCTTGGTGTGCCTTGACCATGTGTTAACCCATTTACTCTTTCTATCCATCTGTGTTATCTTCCTATCTCCAGGGACATACCTAACTTAATTAGTGCAAGATTGCCTTTCAGGATAGTTGTAATAGAGCTTATGCTTTCATGAGCTGTTTGAGGTTCCCATATCCATATGTTCCTACCAGCATTTGGCTTTACTCAACTTTCAATTTTTGATAGTTTTTTGATTGCTACATACTTCTATGTGGAATTCTGCATAAATTTCACAATGTTATTTTCCATTTGATTAATTCTGATTTTTAATGTGCCCAGTTTTTATCCCATTTATTGAAATTTAAGTTTTTTATTTTGAGAATTGTAGTTTTTCTTTCATTGATTTCTAATTATTTTCCTTTTATACACTGACTTTTGTTTATTAACGGTAACTTTTTATTTTGTAAACAGCTGCCTTTTTTTTTCTTTAAGTAACATTGGTTAATATTATGTTTCAGGTGTATAACATTGTAATTTGAAATCTGTACACTCTATTGTGTGCCCACCATCAAAAGTCTAGTTTTGATCTGTCATCATACACTTGACCCCTTTTACTCATTTTGCCCTCCCCGCGACTTCTTTCCCTTCTGCTGACCACCAATCTGTTGTCTGTATCTATGAGTTTTTTGTTTGTTTGTTTTTTCATTTGTTTTTTTTGTTTTATATTCCACATATTAGTGAAATCATACAGTTCTTATCCTTTTCTATCCAACTTATTTCACTTAAAATACTACTATCAAGATCCATCTGTGTTGCTGCAAATGGCAATATTTAATTTTTTATAACTGAGTAGTATTTATTGCATATATGTACCACACATCTTCTGTAGCCATTCACCTGTTGATAGACACTTAGATTGCTTCCATATCTAGACTATTGTAAATCATGCTGCAATAAATATAAAGGAGCATATATCTTTTCAGATTAGTGTTTTCATGTTCTTCAGATAAATATCCAGAAGAAGAATTGCTGGATCATGTGGTAGTTCTATTCTTAATTTTTTGAGGAAGCTCCATACAGTTTTCAATAGTGGCTGTACTATTTTACAATACCATCAAAAAAGTATGAGTGTTCCTTTTTCTCCACATCCTCACTAACACTTGTTATTCATTGTCTTTTTAATAATAACCATTCTGATATGTCTAAGGTGATATCTCATTGTGGTTTTGATTTGCATTTTCCTACTAATTAAAAACACCAGTTGTTTTTGAATGATAGTATTTCTTTAATTATCTCTTGGAAAATTTTAAATATCTATTTTCAAGACCAATTTAAATTGCAACCTACTGTCCTTTAACCTCACATTTCTTGATACTCTTTACTTTCTCCTATATTTTTTTTCTGTAGTATTTGTCAATATCTAATGTACTATATAAATTATTTTGTCTATCTCCCACCCTCAATCAGGGCAGGGATTTTTGTCTGGTTTTTGATTCATCAACAGCAACTAGAACACTGCCAATCAAGAATAACAGCCCAAAATATTTGTTTAATTGATCAACGAATGGCTTTATCTATGTTATTTTCATTTCCTTTCAAGTTAACCTTTCACATTGTTTGTGTTTTGGCTGACTGTTATAGTGCTAGCTTTCTCCATGTGGATAAATGTTGTAGTGTGCACAAGGAGTGGTATTGTTTCTCATTTTAGTTACTTCTACCTCTCCCTGAGATCACTCCTCCTGTGTATCACTTTTACTGTTGCCTTCAACCAGCTCCTGGGACTTCTACACAGATCTTATACTGGTAGTCCACTGATCCTGTTCCCAGGCCAAGTCATGGTTTGCCTTGGCTCCCAGAGGAATGGCTTCCTTCATTCCCTCTTGTCACCCCAGGAAAATATTTATTGCTGTCTATAGTCATAGGCAGCTATCTCAGATTTGATTCCATGTCTGTGTGCTCAGGACCCAAACCGGTGGGCATCCCACAGGAAGCCTGACTCCAGATGACTCTCCAACAGTGAGATGAGCTCAATCACTTTTCACAGTGATGGTCTGCTCTATGACCACTAGCATTCATTCCTGCAGTTTCAGCCTAGTCACGTGGAGTAACATGTTTCTGGTCCATGGAGATGCTTATCTTGTTTGTGAATGTGGCTCTATCCTCTCAATATTTCTAAACTATTTCTAAAAATACTTTATTACCCTATTATCAATTCCAATGGATTTTACAAGTCTGTTGTGTAATTCAAAAGCTGTACACTAATTCTTTTTCTTCTCTTTGTATTTTAGGTCTATGACCATTCTCTGAGCCATAAAGGCTGGATGAAAACATCTCTAACATCTAATATTACCCCCCACAAACACCCTTATATCTGTTCTCTCTCTTTCTAGTTCTTCACTGGGCACACGGGGTATCATCTCCTTAGAAGAGGCTGGTTAGATTTTTGTGCTTATCTTAGTCTACTCAGGCTGCCATAACAAAATACCACACACTGGATGCCTTGAACAAGATAAATTTATTTTCTCACAATTCTGGAGGCTGAAAATCCAAGATCAAGATGCTGGCAGGGTTGGTTTTTCTTGAAGTTTCTCTCCTTGGCTTGTAGATGGCTGCTTTCTTGCTGTGTCCTCACACGGCCTTCCTTTCCTCAGTGTGAGCACACACACATGCACACACACACACACACACACACACGCACACACACGCACACACACACACACACACACACAGAAAGAGAGAGAGAGAGAGAACTCTAATGTCTCTTCTTATAAGAATCATTGTATTTTATTATGGTCTCACTTTATGATGTCATTTAACCTTAATTACCTCCTTAAAGGCCCCATCTCCAAATACAGTCAGTCACATTGGATACTAGAGCTTCAACATATGAGCTGAGTAGAGGGGGCCACATTTCAGTTCATGGCATTCCTACTAAAACCTGTGTTACAACCAAACAGAAACAAATGGTGCAGTAAATGGAGACTCATACATTTGGTACTTGTTTTCTTTTAGTCAATGATTAACAAGAATAAAGTAACACTTTTGTGATTCAAAGTTCACAGACACTATCACTTGTACACATATCCTTTTATCCTCACAAATCTCCATTGTGCTGTGGGTATATGTGCAGGGGTTGTCTTGTAAGGCAGAACTTCATATTATTTTTGTGAGATCAACTGCTGGTTATCAATAGAGACATCAAATCACCTCGAAGCAGACTTTCTTTGTTCTTTGTTCTAACTACCTTAAAGGCCCCTTTTGGTAACTTGATGCTAGTAAGTAAGCTCCTATTGCATATGTTTATTGTTTTACATGGGGAAGGTCATTCTTCCCTATATTACCATGGTTTCTAGGAAAGAGTCAAGATTCTAAATTATTCCTTTATGAGGTTTAATATTAGCAAGTGGATTGAGTGAACCCTTCTGCATAGAGCTGACAGGAGAGGACAGAGAGATCCCTGACAAGAGATTCACTGTGAGGGCAGAGAAGAAGAGACTGGTTGCTCTGGCCCAATACAGGCCCTATGTGGTCATGAGAGGATGTGGCTGAGCCTGGACATCCATCCTGCCTGGTCATGTCTTGGGAATATGTATGATGTGAACATGAGTGTATGCTAATGTGTATGTGTGTGTAGGTAGGTCAAAGATGCTAGCTACCTGAGTAATTGAATACAGGGAATCCAAGCCCACTGAACATAGGCCCACAGACAACTCCCTTCCCTACCTCCTGCCCTCACCCTGTGCTGCTGTGTATCCAGATCACCAGGCCCAGAACTTTCTGCATAAGGCCTGCCAAAGATGGAGTGAAGCAGCAAGAACACTGCTCAGAAGAGAGTGGCAGGGAGAATACCAGCCTGACATGAGGCATCACCAGCTTCCTTGGGTTCTTAGGGCTGATGATCTGTTTCCAAGAGGAAGGATGCTCTTTGGGGAGGGCAAGTGAGGGCATAAGCATCTATTTTAAAATTTAAATATTAGAAGCAATGAGACTTGTTTTGTACACCAAACTATAAATTGCATTGACTATTTTGAAGTCAAGAAAACTAAAGCAAGAATACTTACTTATGGATCAAACACATGTTTATTTAGCAGCTATTTAGCTCCAGAATCATTAGGTGATGAGGCCTCAGAGAGCATCAACAAAGCTTACCTGCAAGCTGGGCAGAAACACTTCAAACACCTGTGTTGATGCTACATGATGTGTGCAGCATGATAAAGCCTGGAGAGCCTGGAAGGAGGGATTCCCATGGGATGTGGCCCCTGCGCAGTGCCTTGAAGAATAAAGAAGAGTTTGTCAGGAGAAGAAAGAGGTGGCAACAGTAGCAGAAGAGGCTCCCTCTGGTCAGGCTTGTGGCAGCCAGGTGTCTTTATTCCAATTCTCTAAAAGTAAGAGTCTTCCTTTAGTAGGTAGAGCTGAGCCCATCTATGACCACAGATGATTCCAGGGAGAAACTGGAAATTGCCCACACTGACTGTTGGGAAATCTGCAGTCAGGGGTGTCAGGGTTTTTGTACAGTAAGCTCCAGAGTCAGAACTCTACATCCTGCACTTGGCATGTTCCCCCAACACAGGAACATTTCCCATGAATCTGGCCAAACTGGATCTGATGCTGGAGACACAAAAACCTCCCCAGCCTGGCAGGCCCCTCTGCCCAAGTGGAATGCTCTCCAGGAGAAGTCCCATCAGTGACTCCTGCCTTCATCTGCTTTTCATTATCCACTCTCTGAGGCACAGTCTCTCACGTTAACAAAACATCTTTGCAATCACCAACTGCTTGCTGCTGGATCAAGAAGATCACCTGCACGTGGGAGGTTTGACAGGTAAAGTTTCTTGATTGGGCACTTCAGTAAATCACTATTTATCTAGGTCTGGGGGTGGCGTCCGGTGCTGGCGAGCCCTGCACAGTGTCTCAGGTTCCCAGAGCAATCTGTTCTGTATCAGCTGAGCACTCCCCAGACCCCAGAATGCTCTCTGGCAGAGGTTTGGGTTCTAACGAGGCTCTGTTTGTCTACAGATCACATTTTGGTACTCACAAGGGAGACTGCTAACAAAATCAGGGAGCATCCGGGATCCTTCATCCCACAGTTTCTTAAGTTCCTGTCAATAGGACTTTGACTAAACCTGTTCCTCATCTCTCCAAATAAGTTACAGAAAGAGCACTTTTCTGTGCCATCACACATGTCAGCAATAAAGTGACAGCCCCCAGGAGGCCCCACACCCCTGGCTGAGGGTGTTGCTGGCGAGTCAGTGTTATTTGAAGCCAGAACCTCCAAAGTATTAAGATGTGTTGGAAAGAGAGAAATTCCAACACAATCTCTCTGTTGTGGAATTAGTACACCCTTAGGGGCTTTCCAAGAAACAGGAGCACTGGTATGGAAAATGCAAAGGAGGATGGCTGGTGACGATCCCTACCCACTGACCCTGATGGAGACAATAGCAGGTATGCTCAGGCACCTGGGAAAGCATACGAAATATGACTGTCAATGTTCTGGGCCTTCCATGTTGTTTGTGTGTTGTAGGAATTTCTTATGTAGATTCCTAGCATCCAGACCAGGGAGAAAATGGGCCTAGCCAGATAAGTGTTGGTTACATTCTTTTACATGGGCTATGTAAAAGACACATTTTTATTATTTTATTATTAAAAGGAACAATTTAAAGGTTTCTAACACAGGTACTAGTTTAAAAGGGACAGACATTGAGTTGGGACACCTGAGGGGAAGTTGCAGCTAGATTCAGCAGAGGCCTAGCTGGTCCCTATGGCCATTAGTCTCAAGGTCTTGGAGTATTCCCAGTGGGGCCATGACCATGGGGGATGGGATGAGCCCATGTTATTGGAGCTTTACTAACACCTATTTCTGCAGCCATCAGAAAGCTGGCTGAGGGCTTGAGACATAACTCTTCCATGACTGGAAGGGTAGGAGAGCAGGGAGAGAATTTTTTTAATAGTATTCAGTCTTTATAAAATGATATCTCTTTGTGCCCTTTCATATAGGTGACCTTTCTTGGAGCTCTGTCATGCCTTGAGGAGAACAGGAGAAGCAGCCTGAAGAAGGCATTTGCATACAGATGTCTGTACTCTGGCCAGTGCCTGGGAAGACAAGAACCCTTGAAAAAGGAGAAACCCTCTGATAAACAAAGGTGCACGAAGAAAGAGGAAGATGAGACCCTGAGTCAAATTAAAAATAACAATTACTGAGTGGCAAAAAGAGATACCAGTGGCAAGCGAGGGGCAGAGGAGTCCAGAAGTCCAGGAGGGGTACAGTCAAATGAGCTTTTGAGTTGCAAGTATTTTTATTAAGCTCATGTCTTATGGTAGATCACAAAATGATCACAGAGCTTACAGCTTCTCTCATCCAGTACTAGAGTCTTTCTTGCTTCCCTTGAATCTGGACTAATCTTGTGACTTGCTTTGGACAATAGGATAATAACAAGTGTGACATGAGCAGAGACTTGCTTGTGCATCTTGCTGCTCTTTGAACTCTACTGCCATGTGATTAAGTCTGGGAACTTTGTGGATAATGAAAGACATGGAGCCCAATCATCATCCTCTCCCTCCCTCCTCTTCCTCCTTCTCCTCCTCATCTTCTTCTGCTTCTGCTTCACCTTTAAAACATGTATTAAATATCCTTTTCTATAAGGAAAATTTTCTAACTCACCAGGAAGAATAAGGAACCCTCCTTTGGGTTTTGGTAGAATGGAAATTACAGCTGGTATAGTAATTTGGAGTATATCTATCACCCCCACTAGAATACATATTAGTGTCTCAAAGTATGGGGTATAATCATTTGGCTTTGTAGCTCATGCCTCTAGTACTGGAGCTGATACATGTTAGGAATTTAATACACATTGTGAAAGGAAATAATGATGGAAGGAAGGAAGGAAGGAAGGAAGGAAGGAAGGAAGGAAGGAAGGAAGGAAGGAAGGAAGGAAGGAAGAAAGGAAGGACCATTAGTAGTAACTAAAATAAGTAATGTTAACAGGATTTCTTTGAGTAAAAATAAAATCATCAACTCTCAGAATGGAAAAGGATCTTGATATTAATAGCTACTGTTTCATAATTACTTTTTCTTGAGTCTCATATCAGTATTGTAAAGTATGCATAAAAGATAATTTTTATTTCTATCTTATTTTTATTCCCCTCTTAAAATATATCTTATTCTTATATCTCTTAAATTTTACTCTTATCTTAGATAGAGTTAAATGGCTTGCTCAGCATCATAATGCTAATAAATGTTGATGGCAGAATTCAAGCCAGGATTTCTGATTTCAAATGCCCAACACCATCCTATCTGGAGGTCATCTGATTTAGTGCTTCCCATGCTCCAGTCATTTGAGTGACGCCTTCAAAAGTTTTGCCATATATGTACCATTTGCCACCAATATTTTACTTACTTTTCTCTTTAAATTGACTCATTTTAACTTTAGTATATTAACTTCCAATAGATGTGTAGCTACATATAATTGTGATTTTAATTTGCATTTCTCTATTGGCTAAAGATGTTGAATATTTTTTACGTGCTTATTTTACATCCATATATCTTTTTTTAGTGAAATGTCACTTTATATCTTTTGTCCATTCACTAATTAGATTTTTTTTTTTTTTTACTGTTAAGAGAGTTTTTTTAATATACATTCTAGATAGTAGTCCTTTATGGATATGCAGTTTGCAAATACTTTCTCTCACCCTGAAGCTTATCTTTTTATCCTCTTAATAGGTCTTTTGTGGAGCAAATTTTTTATAATTATGAAGTTTAATTTATGAGTTATTAGATTCATGTATTTTGCTTTCGGTGCCAACTGTAAGAACTTTTTGTCTAGCCCTAGCTCTTAGAGATAATTTTTATTATTGTATTTTTGTACTATTTTTAAGTTTTGTAGTTTGTATTTTACATTTAAATCCATGAGTTAAATTTTTTAATGGGTGTAATACTTAGGTTGAGTTTTTTTTTTCTTGCCTGTGAATGTCCGATTGCTCCATCCAGCACCATTTGTTGCAAAGTCTCCCTACCTCATTTGAATGGCTTTTGTACTGCTGTTAAAAATCAGATGGACATATTTGTGTGAATCTGCTTCTTAGTTCTATATCTTGTTCCACTGATCGATCTATGTGTCTATCCCTCCACCTATACTACATAACTTTGATTACTGTAGTTATGTAATACATTTTGAAAATAGCCCGATTCTTTCTACTTTATTATCCCTTTCAAAAATGGCTTTAGCTATTCCAGTCCCTTGCCATTCCATATAAATTTTAGAACAATTTTTTCTACAGCAAAAACAAAACAAAACAAAAACAACTTGCTGGGGTTTTGATAAAATT
Organism: Macroglossus sobrinus; assembly: GCA_004027375.1. Lineage (NCBI taxonomy): Eukaryota > Metazoa > Chordata > Mammalia > Chiroptera > Pteropodidae > Macroglossus > Macroglossus sobrinus. The sequence continues at coordinate 285,926 of PVKZ01001142.1, read as the reverse complement.
GCATTAAACTTGTGTGTTAACTTATGGAGGATCAACATCTTTACTATGCTGAGTCTCCGATCTGATATGTATCTCCATTTATTTAAGTATTCTTTGATTTCTTTCTTCAATATTTTATAATTATCAGCATACAAGTGCAATACATATTTTGTTAGATTCACACCTAAGTATTTCATTTTTTGAGCAATCATAAATGGTATGGTATTTGTATGTTTATTTTAAAATAAAACTTTGTTACTACATAAATGAAAAACTGGTATCACTTACTGTAAATAGAGAATAACCACAAATATACATAAATTTAACTAAAACAAAACACCTTTTTTAAAAAAAATTTTGTCCTGTGTGCTTTGTAAAATCAGCTCATGTACCATCAATCATGAGTTCACTATATTTTAAAATGTAATTCAATCTTCAATGATTCATAACTAACCAATAAGACATTTCTAAATTTGACAATCAAGACTTTATGTAAAGTCTTTTTATCTAAAGTCTTTTTGTTCACCTTTACTCACTTAGTGAATGACTTAGAACTGAAAAATTCAGTACTTTCTAAGGTAGCCAATTCTATAGTCAAAAAGTTCTAGTTGTTGAAAATTCCTTTCTTTGGTTGAGCTGAAATCTCTAGCCCTCTCCCACCTCAGTTCCAAGTTCTGGAGCCCAGGGACAGATGCTACCAATGACTTCAAGGTGATCAAAGTATATCTTGTGTAATATGCTCTCCTATGCCAGCAGTATGCCATTCCCCAGAACTAAATAGGATACTCCAGTGTCTCACTACCTGACTCTAGACATCTAGTATACCCTCAGTGTGCAATCACTAATTATTGGGGCAATGATGGATGTCTGTGCAAAGAGCTACAGGGATCCAGTGTCCAGGTTTCCCTGGGGAACAGAAGACATCAGGTAGTATTTTATTTATGTGAGATATTTATCGCCATTCTACAGTTGAGAAAACTGAGTTTTACATAGTTTCCTCAAGATTGCAAGGTCAGTACAAGACAGAACTGGTTTGGGCTTTAGGCCAAAGCCCTAGCTTTTTTTTCCCCTTGAGCAAATGGAAAGCTCTCAGTATTTATTGAATAAATGAACAAAGGTAGAAATAAATTCTATGTTGTCTACAGAGAAGTCTCCCCAGAGGCAAGAAAGTGCCATTGCTCCCCTGGTCCTTTTTAGTAGAGTCTGTTTATGCTCCTGTCCTGGGTCAGTGTAGCCTGCCCGGGGAGCACCAGGTCAGAGCCAACTACAATCTGGAGAGGAATCCCTCCCTCCCTCCTTTCTTCCTTCCCCGGAAGGCCTGCGGGCTTCTCTTCACACTCCCAGGCTTTTTGCTCACCTTTACTCACTTAGTGAATGACTTCGAGTAAATAGCCTTGCCTGAACCTGGCTAGGGAGGCAAAGGAGCCAGTAGTGAGAAGTGTAAGGAAGTGTGGGGCAGTGGAAAAAACAGCCCTGAGTACATAGCATAGGATCTGCTGCACAAGGGGGAGAAATAATTTGTTCAAAGACATACTTTAATCAGCTCAGAGCCAAGATTTGAATGCCTGGGCCATTTTCATGTACCCCTCTGCCTCTGCAGAAAGTTAGAGAAATAGGCTGGGGCAGCCAGCAACAGTGAGCATGCAGGTGATCTGAGAGCAGAGGGGACCACTTTGGAGTCCCTGGGTCAGGGAGGACATGGGATCTGTTCTGCCCCAGACAGTGCCCTGCCAGGGCCTGACTTGCCTACATCCTCGGAGCTCCAGACAGAGCTCCTTCTGGCAGGGCTGACCGTACTGCAACATCTCAGCACGGCTCCCAGTGAACCCAATGAACCCTTGGGGGCTTTATTTTCATTTCTTTTTGGCAGAACATAACTTCCTGCTTCTAAGAAAAACATCTTTAAGCAGAGCCATGAACAAGTTCCAGGGTGTCCTGCACATCCCCCAGCTCCAACAGAACAACAACGTGATGAGCTAAATGAAGCCCGATTGGAAGCACATGGAGCCTGTTTCCTTTAAAAGTCCCCAAGGGTCTTAGAGCTAGAGGAGAGGGGTGTTTGATAAATCATGTCAGAGCTTTTATCAGGCCCATTGTGTGCAAGCAAAAGCCAAGAAAGGGAGTTGGAGCCAACATGGCCCCAGAAGTCATACTGGGAGGATTAAAGAATAAGAGCTGCCAGGCTAACTTCAGGCCTGAACAAGAAGAAGGAACTAGTGTTTATTGAGCACCTACTGCATGCCAGGAGCTGGGCTAATCCAAGGGCCAGAGAAAGAGTAAGCCAAGTACTTGCCTTGACTCAGGCAGAAAAGACTTCGCAGACTATAGTTACAAGGCACAGAGAGGAAAGGCACAGGGATTCTGACCCTGAGCTAAAGTTCACTTGGGCACATGGCACTGAACTGTTACTGGTGCTCAATCCTGATCCTCACCCCTGTGGATCAAGGGGAGGTAAATTTGTGTGAGCCAAGGTATAGTGTTTTGAGTCATTTCCCTCTCTCTTTCATCAGTGCAGGCAGATCTGTGTCTGGCCCAGAGTCCAGGGGAAAATAGAGACACCTAGGGTAAGACAAAGAAGGGCAGTGAGGAGCTGGAAGAGGGCCTGAGGAGTCCAGCATTGTTACACTGACTGTAGGAAGTTCACACCATCAATCCCTGGGCAGCTGGGCAGGCTCTTTGGCCCACGGGAACCTCAACAGGAAGAAAAGCCTATCTTGGTCAAGCTATGGCCTAAGCAGCTCACTTTTCCAACTATCATGGCCTGGATATAGGTAACACATAGTAGGTACTAAGTTTATAACTTAGTTTTAGTGGTTTATAAGTAAATATTCTCCACAACATAATATTCACTTCACTGGAAAATTTTCTTGCAATTTTTGGGAAACAGCATGTTCCTAAGAACTTTACAGGAGTTCTTTCTTATATGACAGGAAAGAGTGCTAATAGCAATGGACTTTGGAATCCCACAGCAATGGTTCCAATGGTACCTTCTTTGCTGATTCAGTCTCCAGTCATCAGTTTTCTTATCTGTGAAATGGGAATAAGGTCATTTACCTTAGATTTGGTGTGAGGGTTATTTTAGTTATTCGTGTATCCTTTTTTGATATAAAAAAATTAGGGAGACTTATAGGATATGTAAGATAGATTAAAATAGTATAAACATAAAATTAGAAGAAGGAAGAAAAGCAAAGGAGAGGATAGGAAATAAATACAGAAATAACATTAAAAAACCATATACAGGTACCATTTTAACATTTCATTTTCTAAGGGTGAAAAACAGTTTTATCTCTAAGCATGCTTGTTGTCCATGTGAAAATGGCACCCAGGTGTTCTACAGTTCATTGAGGTCACACAACCATACAGAACAAGTCCCCACAAGAGTTTGAACACCTCCTGGTACCAATATGAGGTAGGAATTAAATCTGGAAAAATTTTTAAGAGAATGCACTGGGACATAATGAATGATGTCCTGGGGAAATTTTATCAATTTTAGAGAGGGCAAACTTATGAGATGGATAAATAGCATTGTGAAACAAAACTATCTAGTAAAAGTGATTTGTCTGTGTATTCCAATTGCCCAGCTCTTTGGTAAGCTGACTTGCTATAGATGTAGATTTCACAACACCAGGAAAAATGACATAGCTAATGATCTTTCAAAAAAATCATCCGACAAATTAACAACTGTCCTCTCCAACAGATACAGGATAGGCAGCTGCTCTTGGTTGCTGATTAAATGCAGACCGACCCCATAATATTTGGCAAGAAGTTGAGCAGAGGAAGTGTTGGCCTCTGCCTGGGAAAACTGAGATACCCAGCGATGACTCAGACCTGAGTTCTTGCTTAGGAGTAGTTGTGTATGTGACTGTCTCTGTGTGTCAAAATCCTCAATAGAAAATTATTTTGAATCAACTAGAAAATACAGATTTTGATAGAGGATAGAGGGCCTAACATATGTACATACCTTATTAAATGAACACAGTAGTTTTAGTCTTGAAAATGTTCACAGCCAGTGAAGTCAGCTAACTACCCCCAATCAAATAATCATTTCCACAGAGCATTCTAAACTTAGGCTTGAATAATACTGCTTCTTGGGGATGGTAAAAAAAAATTAGTGAAGCGAATGATTTATTAAAGAGATATTTGTTTATAAATCTCTTAGATTGAGAATTGTCTACAAAACTATAAGTTGAATTTTAGAGTAGCTGATCCTGCATTAGAGCAATGCATAGTTACAGTGCATAGATACAGTGCATAGCTGTTTGGGTCACAGATGGACTGAGACACCTCATCTCACCAGCAGCAATGAAGAGGATGTATGTGTTTATATCACACAACTCAAACTTGTGTGTGTATATATATAATCTTATTTATTCTGCTTTAGCTCTTTTAGCTTACCTTAATAATTTTTTAAAATAAATCTATTTATTTATATTAGTTTCAAGTATACATTACATTGGTTAGACATCTATATTGTTCATAAAACGGTCTCCTCAATTGCTTCCTCCTTCCCCTGGCCCTCCACTTAGCCATCATATTAATGCTCACTGCATTCCCTGTGCTGTGCTCCCATCCTCATGTCCAACTATCAACTACTAATTTGTACTTCTTTAATCCTTCACTCCATTCTCCCAGGCCCTCAACCCCTGTCCCTTCTTTCTGTCACCAAATTGTCCACTATATTTTTGAGTCTGTTATTGATTAGTTCATTCTTTTTGTTTCTTAGATTCCACATATAAGTGAAATCATATGGTATTTATTTTTCTCTGTCTGACTTATTTTACTCAGCATAATAACCTCTAGGTCTATCCATGTCATTGCAAATGGTAGAATTTCATTTTTTTTAATGGCTGAGTAATATTCCATTGTATATATGAACCATTATTTCTTTATCCAATCATCTGTCGATAGAACAAATAATCCTAAAATTTATATGGAGCCATAAAAAAACCCAAACAGCCATTGCAATCTTGAGAAAGAAGAACAAGGTTGGAGGTATCACACTATCTGATATCAAACTATACTACAAGGCTACAGTAATCAAAACAGCATGGCACTGGCATAAAAACAGATACATTGATCAATGGAACAGAATAGAGAGCTCAGAAATAAATCCATGCCTATACACTCACTTAATATATGGACAAAGGAGGTAAGAATATATAATGAGGTAAAGACCATTTCTTTAATAAACGGTGTTGGGATAATTGGATGGATACATGCAAAAAAAGAAGAAGCTAGACCATCTTCTTACTCCATATACAAGAATACACTCAAAATAGGTTAAAGACTCAAATGTAAGACCCAAAATCATAAAAATTTTAGAAGAAAACATAGGCAGTAAACTTTCTGATATATCTAACAGAAATTTTTTTTCTCTTACTTTAAACTGTTAAGGTTTATAATATTTTCTTTATCCTCTGTCCATATATCATTTTATTGAATCTAATATGTCATCAGTTCTATGATATACCATATGTTCCATTAAGTAAAAAAAAATGCTGCCAATGTTATTTTATCAATTATAAAGTATATGTCAATTTCAAGGATGCTAAAATCTGAAAAAAAAAATGTGTCATTATAGATTATAAAAGATGGTAATTAGTTTCCCATGCTTTGTCTATAGGTTAAATCTAAAAACAAAAATCACTTTTATAATATTATTTTTGTGTAATATACCAATAGAGTGTTAAGAATATAGAGAAGGAATATAAGCTTTTGTCACTAAACCGGTGCTGCTCAGAATTGTTCCATATCAAAAAATTCTCTTTTTATTTTAGTATTCTTCCTCTGGTTTCCTCATACATCTTTCCTGGAATGTCTATTGTATGTATTTTTCTTATAATAATAATAATAAAATAGTTGCCTTTACCTTATCACCAAGATTGTCTCACCCCAAACCCAAAGCATTATTATGTGTTGTAAAATCTAATTTTTCTTGAAAATATTCTTCTTAGGACCCTCTGGTTGAACTAGTTTATTTCTAGATTTGCCACATAGCTGCTGTCCTTAGATTTTCCCAACATTGAATTCTAATTTATATTTTCAATTTCTTGAAAGCATACATTTCCCTCTCTAATTAAGAAAATCTTTTCATTATTTTGTAAGATATCCTCAAGTAATTTTTCTTTGGAGAATGAAAGGAAAGTGTATATTCCCAAATCTAAGAAAACTGAGTGAATTTCCAACTGTGCATGTTCATTTACCTCTGCTCCTTGACTCCATCAAATAGACAGTAAAGTAATTTTTTAAAGCACAATTTATTTTTTTAAAAAGATAAGAGAGTAGTTAATATCAACAAAATGTTATAAGCTAAAAAGTGGTATAATAAATGGTAAATGGCTGAGTAGAATTTCAAACCTCAAAACCTCAAAGGATAAATGGCTAAGCATTTCAATCTACCATTGACCCTTCACGGGCTCAGAAGCTGGTGGCCTAGCTGCCTCTGGGACTGAGAGTAAGAAGAACCAATCACGGGAATTTCCTAGCAGTGTATCTGAGTTGTTGATGGTTCTCTCAAGGATCTGATGATCTGTGACTATCAGTTCCTATTTATGATTAAATTATGATCGTTATTAAGGAACCAGGCACAGCCTTGTTTAGTCTCCTGATGCATACTCTTGCTATTCTCACTACTGTTTTCAAGAATTTCCCTCTTTTTTGTGTTTCTTTATTGTCATTTTTCTAGAAATTTAGGAAACATGAGAAAGAGAGAGAGAGAATAAAAGATAGATGATAGATGATATATAGATTGATAAATGATAGATAATAGCTAGTTAGATAAACAACAATTTTGAACAAGTATCACTGCTGAAAAATTTTACGTTTCTACTAAGAGATGATTTCTTCTGACTCATAGTGCAAGTCCTGTAAGTTTGGTCCATGATTCAAAAGCCACGTTCTTTTTTGATCTCTTTGTCTATAACCAAGTTACATCAAGTAAAGTTAAAGGTCACTAAAAATGAACAAAATCAATAAGACAGTATAAATATGATGATCCCTAAGTGGCAAACAGTTGAACGTTAGGCTATGTGTGCAAAGTCCTCTAGCTACATCTGGAAAACATTGGCTTAAAATACCCTGACTTACAATGTGCCAACCAAGATACAGAAGAAATTTTGGATAAAGCGTGTGTTAATTAAATTTGCCGGGAAAAGAGAGAGGTCTTTTTAAAGACAAATTCTCTTTGCAAACCACATGTGACCATATCTATAGAGTTAACAAAGGCGAGTGAGCATTTCAGAAGCAAAGCCCATCCTACTGTTATAAAATCTTTCAGGGCCTAGGCTTTCAATTCACCTCTGAAACTGAGGGACCATTACCCAATTGAAATGTTCCCATGTTAGTCTGCTTGGGCTGCCCAACAAATGTCATACACTAAATGGTACAAGCAGTAGAAATTTATTTTCTCATAGTTCTAGAGCTTGGAAGTTTTTGACAGAGTTTGGTTTCTGACTAGAGCTCTCTTCCTGGCTTCTCATTGTGTCTGATATGGTGAGAGGAGGGAGAGGGAAAGACAGAGAGAGAGAGAGAGAGAGAGAGAGAGAGAGAGAGAAATCTCTGGTGTCTTCCTTTTTTATAAGGACACAAATTCTATTGGATTAGGGTCTCACGCATATGACCTCATTTAAAATCACCTTCTTAGGGGCCCTATCTCCAAATATATTGGGGACATTGACTGTTAGGTCTTCATTGGATAAGCTTGGGGGGATAAAATTCAGTTCATAGCAGTGCCACAGGAGCCACACAATGAGACCAGTGGCTATTATTCATAGAAGAGAGCCGAAAAAAATCTCAGATATCTACAGTGATCTGAGAGTCTCTCACCTCACAAGGTATACAAGCAGCCTGTTTGAGACCATAACAGCTTGTTTCAGCTTCTACTCCACAAAAAAGAATTATAAAATCCAAATTCTGGGTATTCTTAAAGGAACAGTGGCTGCTCCTGCTTTCTCTCTTGTTATTTATGTTAGCGTATCATTGTGTGCATAAGACCATAGGTGTTGATTCTGATCCAGGCCCTCCATTTCACTACTTTTTTGAATTTAGGCAAGTTATTTAACTTCTCTGAACCTTACTTTTCTCATATGTACAATGAGCATCATAGTGTCAATCTTAAGGCTATAGGTAGAATTAAGTAGGTAATGTGTGTCAGGAATGCAGCGCTATACTTGAAGGAGGGTATAGCCCACAAATATTCACTTCTTGCTTCTTTCGTACCTTTCAAAGACTGAGGATGCTCTACGGGGCCCTTCTCATTTGAGATCCTGCAAAGTGTACATTCCATTTTATATTGTTCAGGGTTCCCTTTCCTGGAAATAATGAGATACAGCTGGATCTGCATGGAGGTTGCAGTTCCAAAAATAAAAGCCACACCTGACCCAGATCTCTATGTATGACAGCAGTTTCTGGAGTTCTCTTCTGTTTTTTCTTTCACCCTCTTTCAAGGCAGCTCTGCCCACAGGTCTCCCTCATCCCACAGGTCTGCCTCATCCCAGTAGCCCCTCTGATGTTACTTTCATGAGAGGGTGCTCCAGAGCTTTTGCAAGTGTGACCTGACTAACACATCTCTGAGAATTTGCTAAAAGTACAGGTCCTACTCCACATCCATGGAATCAGAGACTCTGGGCAGGGCTCAAAAATCAGAGTTGTCTCAACTCTTTCAGGAGATGCTAATACACACTTGAGAAGTGCTGCTTCAGTGAGTGACAGGTAGGTAGCTAGGGCCTATGGGCCCCTGGAGAGGACAGGAAGTCTCAGTATAGCTCCTGGCATGTCAAGGCCACTCCACAAGTTACTATAGTGTCATTTTTGCTTTTTTCTTAGAGTCAGGTCTGACCTCAACACTCTAACTACATTTGTTCCAGATAGTTTTTATTTTGTTCACCATTTCATCTCTGGTGCCGAGAATGGTGACTGGCAAAAAACAAGTGTTCAATAAATATCAGTAGAATGAAGGAGCCAGGCAAGATTCTTAAAATTGGTGGACCTTCCATAGATTCATATAGGCAGAGTGGGATGTGATCTTGTCAAGGCATGCACTTTGAAAACTACGTTATGCACTTTGAAAGCTATGCTATGCACATTGGAAACTATGCTACGCAACAGACATCAGTAAAGAAAAGCAGACTGAACAGCTACAGTCCCACCGTGCATCGTGAGATGGTGCCAAGCATGTGAAATCAGGAGTTCATAGGCGGTCACATATATCTCCTTCCCAAAACACGTTCATACTTACGGCAGCAGCCTTGGAGGTTAGAAGCAGTCCCCTCATTGCACTGGTGGTTAGAGAAGAATAGTAATTATGCCTGATCAGGAACTCACACTGGATTCTGCACTGACCATTCTGTAGGCAACGGCTGGTGACAGCTTTGAGAGGGAGGCTAGGGCACTCACGTCCTTTAAGATCTTACACGCTATAGTGATGGAGCTCCCAGGGGCCTAAATCAATAGCCTTGATTCATATCTCTGTTTTAACTAACTGTGTGGCCTTGAGCTGCCTGCATTTCAGTTTTCCTGACTATGAAATGGGTTTCTGATCTAGTTAGCTGACCCTATCTCTGCTCTCAATTTCTCCCTGAGATTCTTTTAACATCCCTGGATTTCCCTGGTAACTTGCTTATTAATGCTCACTACACTCATGTGTGTACACGTGGGCGCACGCACACACACACACATGCACACACACACACACACACACACACACACACACATACACACACACACACACACACATCAACAGTGGTTCTGAGCTGCTTGGGAGCAGTCTTTAGCTCTGAATCACCAGTCCCAGCCCACTGAGAATTTACTAAATAATGTGTGAGAATGGAATGCATTTTGCAAATTCACTATTTCTATGCAAATTGAATGCTATCAAATGTTCAGTTAAGAGAAATACAACAGCTAGCAATGCCCTGTCTTTGAATTCTTTCTTGCAGTGGGATTTTTATTACGATGAAGGAGTCTCCAAAGCGATGGGACAGAATGTCCCACTGTACTGACCTGACAGCAAGGGGCCTCCTCTGCTCTTGAGGAAAAGAACTGCCATAAGACACCAGTGCCCTCCATCCCACTTTGCTGACATTTGAAAGCACCAGACAAGAGGCATTCATCAAGTCTTGTGTAATTCTACAGGCTGGGGAGTCTGTGAGCCCAGCAGGCATCTCCTTTGCTGAGGTAGGTATAAGTACAACTGGGAGATAGCCCAAACACCAGTGATGGTATCTGTTGCTTTGTCCTATGGTCTATTAGCCTTTATTTCTAAATACCCTGGGGTCACAGTGTTTTCAGCAAGCAGCCTTTCCAAGCTTCTGCCACCCTCTTGAAGACAATGCCCAGCTTAATGAAGATTGATGGCCCACTGGAGCCCCATGGGCTCCTTCCCCACAGTAGGAGAAGAGACTGTGAGGAGCCTAGGGTAGGCAGGTGTCATCTGGGGTACTGCACTAACAACTACCACTGGCACAGACACAAACCTATAGCAAAACAGGCTATTTTACTCTTGACCTTTATAAGCTGGTTAAAAATAAACCTTGATGAGATGTCTCCTGACTCCATTCCTGTTTCCACACACTCTAATCAGACTTTCAAATGCAAACGTGGCCCCTGGGTTAAGCCCTTGCTTAGTGACCTTTTATTATTACTGCCTTGGGGATAAAAATTGCAGCTGGCAGGCAGAGCTCCTCAAATCAAGCCCTGATCTCTTCTTCCTCATTCCCTGCCTTTCCTACACGGACATTTCAGCAATCGGGGCTGACCCTAGTTCCAGGCCCTGCCATCCTGTCTCTTTTGTGGAACCAGGGCTAGTGGTGTTCGAGTTTCTGCAGATGGCCTGATAAGCCCCCGCTCATCCATCCTCCTTTCTTAAGCCTCCCCTGACCCAGCAGTTAAATCCTTCACTCCACTGTAATGCTGTACATCTGTTCCTTCCTCTGTCTCATTTTTTAAATGTATTCCATTATCTTTTTATAATGCTTTAATTTTTTTTCTAATTACCAAGGGGCTACTTGTTTATATAAATTAGAAAGTACAGAATTTAAGAATACTCTTGTCTTGTAACAGGGCTTCCTTGCTGTGTGTTTTCAGCCATTCTGTGTTTACATCTGTCTCCTGGAGGCAAGAGTGTTCCTGGAGGAGAGGTGTTGCCTCACTAACCTCTGGAGGCCTGTCAGTGGTACAGAGCTAGAGAGCAGGTGTGAGGACCTCACTCATTCTCGGGGTCACGTCCAAAGCCTATAAGATGCAATTCTTCAGTCCCAGATGCTGCTGTTTCTTTTTCCTATAGTCCGACCTTCCTACTGTAAGTCCCTGGGAAAGGGCGATGGGAGATCAGTTTCACACTTTTAGAGCTGGAGCAGCCCTCTTGCTGCAAATGTTTAGCTCGGAGAGGTAGGGTGAGAACTCTGATTTTAAAGACCACAGACCAGGGACGGTGTAAACTTAGACCTCTGACGTGGAATCAAGGGCAGCAAAGCTAAGCAGCTATTTTAAAGCTGTATGCTGCAAAGAGCAAGAATACAGTGAGCCATGGATTTTCCCAAAGCTGAAAACCTAAACTGAGATGAAATTCCAAGCCACTCTGGTGCCTAAATTTGTGTTTTGCCCACTTACCCACACTGCTCTCTACACAGCAATGAACAAAAACCAGACTATTTTGATGCAACTCCACACCCAGCATCAGAGTCTGACATGTAGAGAAATCATTGATAATCAGAGTAATTCATGCAATGATGACTTCGGTGAGGGGTCCATCAGCTCCTGAGTAGTTCTATAAGTAATTGAGACCAGCGGTCTCCAACCTTTTTGACACCAGAGACCAGTGGCCCTATGAGAATCTAACACATGATGATCTAAGGTATAGCTGAGGCTGTGATACTAGTACTGGAGAGTAGCTGCAAATATAGATGAAGCTTCGCTCACTCGCCCTCAGCTCACCTCTTGATTTGCAGCCCAGTTCCTAACAGGCAACAGACTGGTACCAGTCAACGGCCCAGGAATTGGGGATCCCTGCTTTAGTCAAGCTTATTTTTGATGTGTTTTCCACAAATCTTGTGGTCTTTCTGGTATATAATTAGTCAGACATGAGTGACAGGGAAACAAAGGAATGAAAGCCCAGCCCAGAAACTGCCTAAAGAACACCCTGTTTATAGTTAAAGAATCCCTCCTGCATCCCAGGAGACAAAGGACAGGAGGGCCAGAACCTATAGCTGGTTTAATCTGGCCACAGACATTTGCACGGAAGTTACTACTCTAATCTGCCCACAACCTCAGCTTTTATAATACCATAGCTATGCCGAAAAATTTATTAATCTAATTATAACAGACTGAATTCTGGGTAAGAACAAGCTCAGTAGTCAGGGAGTTATATAGCAGCCAATCAAAATGATCTCATGTGCCAGCCACTTAGGAACATCTTTGTAACCACCCATTGTGGCCCTAATATAATGCAGACCTTCCCACTCCTGTGTTGTTACAGCTCTCTTTGGAGTGTAGTTTATCTTTTATCTTTTCATCTCCCAAATTCCACAGGGCCAAAGCCTTCTTTAGCATGGTCTGTCTCCTTCGAAAATACACTTTTAATAAATCTTACTTCTTTTAAATTTCACTATGCTAAAATTATCTCTGCGTCAGAAAAAAAAAAAGAAACTCCGAAAAACTTCAAAAAACAACAAAACAAAACAAAACAAACTGAGACTCTCCAGTGTTACTGGGGCAGTGCTGGAGTTCAGATTACTCCATACAGTAACACTTCTGATCCTTCTAGACCAGGTGGTCATTAACCTTGAACATGTGGGATCTGGTCTTGGCTGCATATATAAAGTTGACTTGATCTCGAAATCTCATTTGAAATCTTCAAAATAGAACTAACTTAGTCGACAGGGCTTTGTTTTAAAAAGTGCTTTCAAACATCTGCCAAGTAATAGCACATGACAGCATGACCTATGTGTTACTGGGCTTCATGAAAATGGTCCTAATGGTTCCTGTCACTCTGTGTGCTCTGGCCACTCCAGAATGTGAATAGTTTGTAAGTAATGTGCACATGCATATGCAAGATCCACGGCGAGCTCAGAAGGAACACTGCCTGAATCACTGAGAGAGAAGCCAGTAGAACCTATTCACAGACATAGATTTTAAAAACTTATTTGAGCACCATTCAAACCATTCAAATTTGTCCACATGGCTTTATAATCCCCATGTTCACATTCCACCTTTCTGAAGACCTTCTCCATACACGCTCACATCTTCTTTGATTCCTCATTTCCTTTCCCCCTTAACAGATTCCACTGGGAGGGAAATGAGAGTAAGGAGGAGTCAGCCAAAGGGGATCTTCTGGCTGGGGAGTATTTGCTGATACTTCAAGTGCTTAAAGATCTGCAGCTCCCAAATGGACCATGCCAAGCTCTTTTCCTTTAATTTCAGAGGCCCAAGGTGCAGTTTAAAGAGAATCTATTCCATGTGTTTCTGATCCATCTTCATGCAGTTCATCCAAATGTTGGATTTTAAGAGTTTGTAGATATGCATGATGTTGTGGGGGTTAAATTTAAAAGACTTCCATGATTTTATTTCTATTGAGAGAGGAAGCTGAGTTTTGCCAAGAGTAAATGAGTTGGCATCTTAGAAGGTTCACAATGGGTCTGTAACATTAAAGCCATAAGACCAGTGGAAGCTCAGGCTCAGAGAAAATACACACATTAAGGATTTTGGAAGGGAAGCTTAAATTGGAGAGGTTGAATCCTCCCCATCTTCAGCCTCTGTCTGTTCTATGCTTAACTCCTCATTTCATCTTCTCTTGGTACTTAGCAGTGTTAAAATGGTATCAACTACAGCCAAGAGGCTCTCATCAGTCACAGATGATCTTTGGGGATGGTTGGAATAAAACTTTGGCAGAGAATTGATTACTTTAACCTTTGGCTTTGAGATATTGAGAGGGAGATGTAAAGATCCCCAAAGCTAGTAGTTTGAATCAGTCCCCAACATGTCAACACATAATATTCCAAGTTGTTGAGGTTCAGAGAAGAGAAACATGACTGAGGATCAGAATTCAGGACCTTCTAAATTAATATTAGTAACCAGGAAGAAGAATGGAAGGAAACAAAGTCTTTCTGGAGAGCCTTTCACTAGAAAAGGAAAGGAAGAGGAGGAATTAGGCCCTCACCAGGGTAAAAAAACCTGCACATCCCTGCCAGTAGAACATTTACAAGAACAGCATGAAATGTGCTGTTTGTGATCTGTGCAGACCTTCCACTTGGCTACGCAACTGACAGGTGGTGTGTATATAAAGAAACACATTAACAAGGCAAAACGCCTGGTGCTAGAAACTGCTCTCATTTCTACCCAGGTTACAGGGCCTGTGGGACAACAGCAGGGTATAAAACAAAGCTGTTGGTCTTGGAGCCAGATGAATCTGGGTTTTCATCTGGAATTTACCAACTGGTAGCCATGTGACCCTGGCTAACTTATTTGCCTCCATTTCTTCCTCTGTAAAATGGGTATGACAATATTTAGTCTTCTGTGGCAGGGAAAGAGCTTGGCTGGTGGCACCAGTCCTTGGTATCTGGCATGGTCTCTTGTGGCAACTGTAAACACAGCATCTGTGGATTGCTTGCTGAATCTTACCAGGTGGCCCCAGAAGGGCACAGGCCTGGAGCTAAACTTGGCCTGAAGCTGGACCCCCTCAGGACTGTACCACTGGACATTTACTACACAAAGCCACATTAATTGGACCAGAAGACTTAGGAGCTTTGCTTAGCACATAGAAAAAGAAAAAAAAACATAACAAACATAAAAATGGAGATGCAAATTATAAAAGGGAATCAGTCAGAAATGAAGAATACATTATCTGAGATGAAGGTTATATTAGAAGGAATCAACAGAGTGGAGGAAGCACAGTATCGGATCGCCAATATAGAGGATGGGATAGTGGAGGACACACAATCAGAACAGAGAGGAGAAAAAATAATCCAAAATAATGAAGATAATATGAGGAGCCTATGGAATAACATCATATATAACAACATTCGCATTCTAGGGGTACCAGAAAGAGAAGAACAGCAAAAAGTTGAAAACCTATTTGAAGAATAAGTTTCCGAACTTAGTGAAGGAAATAGATGTACAACCCAGGAAGTTTAGAGAGTCCCAAAAATTATGAAACCAGAGAGGCCCACACCAAGATACATCATAATTAAAATGCCAAAGTTGAAATACAAAGGAAGAATCTTATAAGCATCAAGAGAAAAGCAGTTAGTTTAGTTACCTACAAGGGACCTCCCATAAGACTGATTTCTCAAAAGAAATTTTATAGGACAAATTATAAAAGAGCTTGACACAAAATATTTAAAGTGATGGAAACCCAGGATCTACAACCAAAAATACATTATCCAGCAAAGCTATTATTTAGAGTCGAAGGACAGATAAAGTGGTTCCCAGACAAAAATAAGCTAAAGGAATTTATCAACACCATGCCAGCATTACAAGAATTGTTGGAGGGACTTCTTTACAAAGAAAAATCATGTATCAAAATCATAAATAAATATTGATAATAACTACATTCCTATCAACAATTACCTCAAATGGAAAACAATTAAGTGCTCCAACCAAAAGATAGAGTGGCTGAATAAATAAGAAAACAAGACCCGTACATATGCTGCTTGTAAGAGACTCACTTCAAATTAAAAGACACACATAGACTAAAAGGAAGAGGATGGAAAATGATATTGCCTTGATGGACCTAGAAGGTATTGCACTAAGTGAAGTAAGATAGAGAAAGACAAATGCCACGTGATTTCACATACATGCAGATCTAAAGAACAAAATGAACAACAATAACAACAAAAATAGAAACAAACTCATAAATATAGATAATATTTTGAAGGCAACTAAATGAAAGAGGTTGGGGGATTAGTGAAAAGGGTAAAAGGATTAAGAAGTACAACAGGATAGTTACAAAGTAGTCATGGAGATATAAAGTATAGCATAAAGAATATAGGCAATAATATTATAATAAATATGTAAGGAGGCATAGAGGTACTAGATTTAGTGGGGTGATCAATTTTTGAGTTATATAGATCTCCAATCACTCTTCTGTACAACTAAAAATAATATATATTGTATGCCAACTATAATTGAAAAAAAAACTCATTGAATTGTATAATGTAAATATGAGCAACTAATTATTTATTGTATTTTAATAAAGTTGTAAAAAAGAAAAAGAAAATAAAATTGGGAGAACTCTTGGCAGGGTCCATGAAGCCGATGCTCGTGGGACTAGACAGGTGAAGGAGTTAGGGGCAGCCCATGGGAGGAAATAAAGAGTGGTGGGAATAGGGGAGAACTGGAGTGTACATGCCCTGACCTAGGACATTTGCTTTCACTGTTATAAACAGCCCCATTACCACCCAGCAGGAACCACACTCACTGTGTGAGCCAAAGAGAGAAGGCCAGCCCTAGGTAGCTAAGATGTAACCTCTGAATAATTGTTACCTATAATCCTACATGCTACATTATTATGAAAAATCCCCAAGTTAAGGATGCAAATATCCCCTGACTGCCAAAAAGTCAGTTGGGTTGAAAAACATGGGAAGAAACCATTTATCAGCGGGTGCATGCCTCTCAGTCACACCATGGTCTTGGGCAAGTCATTTCCTTTGTTAAGCCTTAGTTTCCTGTCTGCCAAACCCAAGTGCCAGCTATGGTTAAAGGAGAATGCAATCACCAGTCACCTGGCACATGATAGAATCTCAAATACTGCTTTTGTTTTTTAATTACCACAAAAATGTCAAGCTGTTCCATTTTTTTTTTCTGATGGTTAGTGCAGGCTTTTCTTAATATTGGTAGCCAAATATACAAAAGAAAAGATGGTACAGATGAGACCAGTATAAAGGGAGCCTCCTGAAATAGCTCAGGGGGAAAATGCAAATCTGATCTTGGTGCAACTTAATTGCTCTATTAGCACAAAATAGAAATGCACATGAATGTTAAGGCTTTTCTGTTGCACTTAAACAGAAGGCTTGTGGGAGGAAGGCCCACTTCCTTGCAGGCTTTGCTTACAATCAACTCCACGAGGGCTGCTCTCCCATCTCCCTGGCGTGTTTTGATTCTGGAAGCCCTGCCAGCTACTAACAGAGCCCCTATTCACTGTAGCCTCCGAAGGATAACAGAGCATTTCACTATTGCATGCACCAAGTTCACAGAAATCAGGTTTACAAAGGGTTATTTTCTTAAGGACAGATTTTTTAAAATTCCATTTCCTTTTCTCTTGCCCATGTCCAACCCCCATATCCTTGTGACTGGACCAGAAAGCTCTGTGGCCAACCTTTTCTTGGATCGTGTTAATCAAGATCAATAAATATCTGTTCTGGAGCATGACTTACCCCAGCACCTACCTGCATTCTGGAATAAGGGCCCTGGTTTTGGGCAACCATGCAGTGTTGGCACATCAGCTCTTCTGCTGCACATGTCTGTGTCATACACAGTGTGGGCCCACCAGACTGCATGCACCCAGAAAAGAAAGGTCTTTCCCAGGGGAAATGTACCTAGAAGCACCATCCCTGGAGTGTTGCCAGTCTCAGGGGTGGGGACAAAGAAAAGGTTCTATTAGTCTGGGGTTTCCACAGCATGATTTTGGGTGGTTCACGAGATGTTCAGGTGCCACTACACACATGACCTCTTTAAGTACCAGCACAAATCCTTGAAAGAGTACGGCGCGGTGTCTACTCTCTGTCATCTTCTTGGCTCCAGGACCTCTCTTTAAGACACTTCAATCAGTGTTTGCCCCCACTGTTCCAACAAAATCTCTCAAATGACCATCAACTTGTCGAACCTGGCAGTGAATTTTTTGTCTTTATCTGGCTTCACCTTTCAGCAACATTTGTTAGTGATTACTCCATCCTTCTATACTTTCTACTCCTTGTGCTTCCATAGAGCCACATCACCTTGTCTTGGTCTCCTCTTCTTCCTGACCCATTGTTGTGGGGACTCAGGCATCTATGACCAGTCACCCCCTAGGTAATAACATCTGGGCCTATAACTTCAAACACCATTGACACAATTAACACCCCTACATCAATCATTTTAGCTCCAATCTCTCCACACTGGCCTAGTTCAAATTATCATTCAAATGTCTATTTAGAATTACTATATTTAAAACTCAAAGTGTTCAAATCATAATTTGATTCATTTCTCTTCTTTTGCCACAAAACATTCCCCTGCTTTAAATACACATTCCATTCTTTATTCTCTTTCTTTGCTTTATTTTCTTCCTACAATTAGATTATTTATTTATTTGTTTCTCGTCTGTCATCCCTCCTAGATTTTTAACTCTACAAGAGACATTTCCTTTACCTTATATTTAATGCTGTATTCTTAGTCCCATGGACCATCCATTCAGGCACCTAATAAATATTTAATGAATGAATGAGTGAATAAAATAACACTGGATTTTGTAATGTGAATGTTATTCTCTTTCCAAATTTCTTTCAATCCGTAAAATCATGCCTGTAACACTGTTCAAACACATGATAATTTCCCTTTTTAACAAAGAGAAAATAGTTTCACTCTGAGAAACTTGGCAAAACAGTATCCTGTTAGAACTTAATAAACTTGTTTTATTTTCATTGTCTTTTAAATATAGTTCCCTTCCATGTATATGACTGGTATTAATAATTCTATATTTATACTGTGATATAAAGTTTTCTTTTAAATTTTATTTCTTTAGGCAACATGAATGAATCAATTTAAAGAAAATATTAAGTAAATAATAGAAGATTGGACACTGGCACTGGCTGGTAAGGGAGAAATATCTGCCTAACATCCTAGCCACAGTGTCACTAGCCAGAACCACAGGAAGTGAGTCAGGTGTCTCCTGTTTATGGGACTGGGGTTAGGGGGGTACTACATTGGGGAGGAGTGGACCAGCCTCAAAAGGAAGCCTGGTGGGCCCGCACTGTACACAATGCACCTGTACAGCAGAAGAGCCAACAGGCCAGGGTGGCCTAGCTGCCCACAACCATGGCCCTTATACCAGAATGCAGAGAGAACCTGGAGATTCTAGATAGTGGCTGTCTCCTCTCAACTTCTGTTGGGACATGTTGGACTCTATTTTCCTGTCAGGGTACTATGAAGAGGAATTTGCACATGGTCAAAGTCGAATGGTTCAAAATTCTGAGAAGATTCTGAGAAGATTCTGGGAAGGAGGGACAGAAGATAAAAGAAAAAGAAGAAGCGGGACAGAAAGTGAGGACTATATTAAGCTTTTACTGTTTATCATGCCTTGCAAATTATCTCAATTAATTTACTCTGAATATTTGGTATCTGATAGACACCAAAGCACAATTGTCTAATTACTTCATTTTCTGCTCTGGGACCAGGTCTTTGGCAACGAGGCCAGACATTGTCTCTCCTGGCATGAAGCCTCTTCTCTCTGCAGACTTCTCTCTGAGACTGAGAGCTGCATAAGGGTGGGAATTTGGTTCACCTTAGGCCACATGTTGGTGTACCCAGAACCTCATGAATGTTCAGTTGCCCAAAAGTCCTTGATGAATAAATGCAATAAAACTGAAAGTGAAGAAAAAAAGACTCTGATAACATTAAGTCCTCATTAATAATTCTAAGTGTGTGGAGTGAATGAATGAGTCAGCTTAAAGAAAATGCTGTGAAGTGAAGGATGAAGCTGGGATGCTGAGTAAAAGGGGTATGGGTTTCTCAATTTTCCACTCAGAATATTTATTTACTAAGGTTTCCCACCTAACCAACTGTTGGAGATGAATGGCACAGAAATTTTACAATGAAATATCCTGCATTGTACTAAAGGTTCAATGGGTCAGAAAAGGTTTAAACCATCAGGAGATCTGTATTTTTATAGGATGGTCAGAGTGTCAGAACTGGAGCTTGCCAAGGCGGGAAGTATCGCAAGATGGTTGGCGTTGGCTTTTGACCAATTATAGTGTCATTTGTGGCAGGGGCATCCCTGGTGTGTGGAGCTGGCAGCTACTCCCCAGGGCTAAAGCTACCATGCCTACCAGTGAACTTCTCTCATGAGGGTATTCTGAATGAAGAGAAATGTCCCCTGTCAAAGAAAAATTATTCTGGCATTTGTTTAAAATAGACAAGGAAAACTCTATTTAAAATTATTGCAATAGGGGAGAGAACTCAACTCATATACAAACAGGGACAAGTGAGGATTAATAGCCAGTGGGAAGGATAAAGAAGAGGATAGAAAATTACATAGAAAAACTTGATTATTAAGGGTGGAGGTAGAGAAGCTTGATTGGACATCGAGTGTGGGAAGATTCTCAGTAAACTTGTTAAGCAAAATTGTTTGCTAGAACTTAGCTAGGGGCACGAATTGAGCTTGGGGATGAAAAGAAACAATATTTTTAAGTATAACACTGTGAAAAGTCACTTTGATGTCTCTCACATCCCCAGGGATATAAGCTAGGTCCATAAGTTAAAAAAAGGGTCTCAAAGAAATTGTAAATAAGTGCTGAGCCCTAGGGACCCTGGTATGTAGCCCAATCAAGATGCTTTACATGAGTAGATAGATAGTATCCCTCCCAAATTCTAGCCCATGAGATCCCAGTTAGTAGCAGGCATTGCTACCTGGAAAGCAAAGCAATGACTCGAGCCAAGGATCTGGAAAGGGGATGTCAGCTCCAGAACTGTGTGGGATCTACAAAGTAGAAGATGAGAGCTGTGGTGGACCCTGAGGAGATACCCTATAGGCTCATAGATGGAATAAAGGTGTTTGGAGCGGGTGGTGGTTGACTTTCTGGAATTCTGTGACTTGGGCTAGAGCCAGAGAGTAGTGAGCTGAGGTCTTTGAGGGCCCATTTCTTGGTCAGATCCTCCTAGGCTGGATTGGGCATGTGGGGCTTGGCAAACATCACTATGGCCCTGGAAAGTGATCACTGACAGGCAGGATAATGGTCAAAGCCCAACTCCATTTTCATCGTTAATGAAAGAATGTGTTACTTTCACTGGACTGGCCATCCTGTGGCATCAGCATGGATGAATGCTTTATTTTTCACATGAATGTTTGAAAAAGGTAAGGTTTCATGACATTTCATTCCTCTTCTGGGAACTTAGCCAAATTAAATACTATTAAACAGAAAACAAGCTTTATACACAAAGATGTTTATTGCAAAGGTACTTATGCTGGTGTAAAATTGCAAAAAAATTCAAAAGTCCCACCACAGGAGATGGTGATTAAGTAAGTTCTTTCATAATCCACTATGAAATATTTATTCAGCCATTAAAATGACAATTTCATATTCTATAACAATATGAAGAAATATTTTAAATCAGTGAAAAGTGGAAAACAGAATTCATATATGGTATGTTTGCATCTGTATACAAATAAGAAAAAGCAAAATCTCACGCCTTCAGAATTCTAATAAATTTTAATATTCCTCTGTTAACCAGAAAACCTAACTGTCCCAGATATCCTCACCCTAGATAATTCTCTATAAGTTTGCACTGCCGTATTGTTCAGGTCATTCTAACATGTCAGCTAGACACCTGGGGAGTAGAGATGAATGTATGCATTAAGTGTCTCTGACAGGCTCCATTAGTCAGTATGGTGAGGCTGTGCTGCAGTAACAACCAAGGTTACATGACCACAGTTGATAATTGAGGACTCTGTTCCTCACTGTTCTCACTCAGAATGCAGGCTGACAGCCTCCCCCACCTAGAGTGCAGATTTTAGACAGCTAGGAACTGTATGAGTTGCTCCTCACAATTAAATGCTCCATTCCAGAAGTAAACACATCACTTCCACTCACACCCCATGGTACAGAAGTAGTCCTATGGCCCTCTCTCCCACAGGAAGGTCAGCCTTCTCTGTGCTATAAAAGAGACCAGCTGCCTCTGAATAGCACCACTGGCCACCACAAGAGCCTTCCATGAGCCCAAGGACCACTATGAGATCCCTTGGAAAAGTTTCTTGGAGCTGATGGCTCAGCGTTGCCCCTCCTAATTTGACTGCCACCTGAGAAAAGTAACATTAGACATTCAGTCCCAGAAACCAATGACTTCTTACTACTCATTTTTTTTTCTTTTTCAAGCTGCAAAATGAAAATATTTACCTTCTACAAAATTATTCATCCTTGGGCACTTTACAGAGTGGGCAGCATTTTCATACCCACACTGCCTGAGGCCATGACTGACTGACACAGAACTATCTGGGGTCCGAGTCCAGATTGGCTCTTCATCACAGTGTACTCTCCCTCCAGATCTAACTCTTCATCTGTGGGGATGCTCTATTCTCCAGAGAAAAAGTTCTAATCAGAGGTCGTGAAGATTAATTCACTGAGTTCTGTTTCATTGTTGGCACTATTGAAATGAAAGCATTCAAAAATAAATAAGTAAAACAGAAGCAAGATGACAATGTAACAAAAGCACAGGAGCACCCCCTCCCCATCCCCTCTCTCTCTCTCTCTCATTGCTTCTACCTCTGTCCTATAACTTTGTGTTGTAAGTGCGATGGCTAAACTTTTCTCTGTCAGACTTGCTTAATCTGAGATATGTCTCTGCTTATTTGAGGTGCCAGGCTTAGCTCAAACCTTACTTCACAGGCTTGGAGAGAGTTATCAATGGGAGAAAGCTGGAAGAAGATACATTAGTTTTTGAGTGCTGCATAACAAATTAGCACAAGCTTAGTTGCTTAACACAACACAAATGTCTCATCTCACAGTTCCTGGGGTCAAGAGTCCTGGTACAGTTTGCTGGGGTTCTCTGACCATGGTCTCACTGAGCTGAAATCGCAGTGTCAGCTAGCTACATTCTCATCTGGGGCACATTCAAGTTGTTAGCATTATTTAGGGCCTTGTGTTTGTGACATTGAGGTTCCTGTTTCCCTTGGGGCTATGAGCCAGAGGCTGCCCTCAGTCCCAGAGATTATACAGTTCCTTGACATGGTTCCCAACATGGGCATGGCTGTTTGCTTTCTTCCAAGCCAAAAAGAAGGCTGCTGCCATCCGTCTCCTTAAAGACTCACCGGGTATGGTCAGGCCCACCAGGGTATTTCCCTTTTCATTACATAAAAGTTAACCTTTTAGGGAAGTTAGTCATTCTGCACAATATGGCTTCATAGTCACGGGTCCTGCCTACACTCAAGGGGAGAAAATTATAAAAGGCATGTACTCCCTGGGGCAGGAATCTCCAAAGTCTGCCCATGGCAGGGCCTGCTTCTCTGTGATCATTAGATTCAGTGAACTGCTCAAGGAAGCCTCCAAGCAGGGCACTCTGAACTGTCCTGGACATAGAGAACAGCCATGTTTTGCTTGGAGAGTTCTTGATTCTTGTATGCCAGCCCATAATCAGAAGGCGCCCTGCATCCTTCTGCAGAGCAGAGAATGGAAGCCGCAGGAGACACTTGCAATTTGCAGGCACTGCCTTTCTTTCTCTGTGTGGCTTCCAAAGGAAATGTGGGAGGGCCAGGGCAGCCCTGGGGAAGGACAGGGCCCTTGGAGCATGGCAATGCCACACACAGAGTTCCAGCAGGCCTTACACTCCTAGGGCAGCCACACTATTTTCTTCTCACCAGTCAGGAGAAGCAGAGGCAATGAAGAGTAGGAAAATGATAGAGCTGTGTATGGGGCCTTGGCTGACAGTTTGTCACATAAGGGGTGCAGAGACCTTCCCTCCTTTTTAGAAACAGGCTCTCTGGCCTCTGTCCAGAAAGCTGCATAGACCGTTGCTCAGAGGTGTTCCTCCCTACCCCATTTCTCTAGCAGCTGGCAATCCGTGTGAGTGGCAACATTGAGTCCCAGGAACTGTAATGGGATTAGGGCTGGTGGCCTTGGAATCCAGTCCTTCCCTTTCACTGGCTATTGATCTGGACAAGTAACTGAACTTCTTTGAGCCGGTTTCCATAGGTGAGGGTAGGTGAAGGACGGAGTGAGGTCCCTTAGAGAAGGCAGCTTTTTAGCTCTGCTGGTGTAGTCTTGTACTGCTGGTGTAGTCTCCATTGCCAGCCAGCCATGTGGCTGTGCCAAACCCAGAGCCTGAGCCATAGGTCAGGTCTGATAAGTCAAAGCTGTACTCAGGGCCTCAGTTTCCCCATCTCAAACTAAGGAAGTTTGGCTGGTCCTAAAATATGCACTACGCTGTCTGAGATCTAGGGCTAGGCCACTCTGATTCTGGAATGGCCTGCTGTAATTTTAATCATCTTTTTTTTTTTTTTTAACGAAATTATCTAGAACCCAGTACTTGGTAGGTACCAAAGGTTTACTTAGTGAAACCAGGTTGAACAGGATAAGCTCTGGGGAAAACCTCAAGTTGGATAAATCTGTGAATCTAGATTGGGTAAATATTGTATTTGAAGAGTCTATCACTGGAGACTTCAACCTAAGCAGGGGCATACGCTTGACCTTCCAGGGATAAAATGCTTATTGCCCAGAGTCTTCATTTCAGTTACTGTTGGGTAATTCTGCCCTAAGCTGAAGTCATCCTCCCAGTCATTCTGAATGGCAGCCTTTGGAGAGTTTGATGAGGCTGCATGTGGCATGTGCTCACTTGGGGCTGTAGGGCAGATGCAGCTGTGCTGTGATGCCAGACCTGTGGTTCTGAAACCCTACCTCGGGTCTACCATCTGCCTTTCTAGAGCCTCGGCTTCCTCCTCTGAAAAATGGAACCAACAAATCTCATTTATCTTGGGTAGTGTGAGAATGAATCAATCTGAAATGAATAGTTTACAGGGTATTATGGTCCCCTAAAATCCATATGCTGAAGCCCTACCCCAAGACCTCAGAATATGACTGTATTTGGACATAGAACTTTTAAAGGAGTAATTAAGGTAAAATAAGGTCATTAGGGTGGGCCCTAATCCAGCATGGCTGGTGTCCTTATAAGAAGGGGAGGTTGGGATATCGATGAACACAGAGGAAAACCCATGTGAGGACACATAGGGGTGATGACAAGGAGAGAGGCCTCAGAAGAAATTAACTGGGTTGCCACATTGATCTTGGATTTTTGTCTTCCAGAACAGTGAGACAATAATGTCTGTTGTTTAAGCCCCACAGTCTACGGTATTTTGTTATCACAAACCCTGCAGACTAATTCACAAAGGAAGATTTGTTTTGCATTAGGCAGTGAGGGGAAGGCCCAAGTTGGCTGGAGCTCCACCTCTGCAACATCTCCCACAGCTAGTTCCTCCTGCCCGCCACCTCTGTGGCCCACTGCCCACTGTGCCCAGGCCCACCCTGAGGCCTGCAGCAGCACATGTCCAGCCTCGGAGTCTGGGCCTCAGGCAAGGTAGCTGACAGCATGCCATAGCAAACTTGTTTTGATTGCAGGCAGCTCTGTTGAGAGGCTGCAAACTCTGCCAACTTGTCTAACATGATTCCGCGAGAAATGTTGACTCTAAATTACAAGGACTTAATTTTTCCAACCACAGCTAGGCAGTAAATGACTCTCTGAAATGACAGATGGAAAGTTCAGTTAATATGTTTATCTTTGAGCTCTAAGCCCTGCCTCCCCCACCACAGCTCAATCCTGCCAGCCCAGAAAAGGGAGGGTGAAGTCTGTTGTCCCCAAATACCAGCCCTACTGCCCAGACCTAGACCCCCAAACCCACCCTGACATGGGGTGGCTTCCTAGGCTTCGCTCTGCACAGCCAGTTAGGCAAGCTCTGCAGAAAATCATGTGAGCTATCCAAATGAGACAATGACCTGGCTTTGTTTCCTATGTGGCAAATAAAATGGTCTCTTCAGCCGGTCACCCACAGAATAGTAATTCAAAACTCTCTCCACTAGCCTCTAAGGATATGATAGGAAAACAGTCGTAATTATAACAGCTAAAATCTACATAGTATTTTCTGTAAATCTGACACTGTACCACACTAGAATATAGGTATTATTATTCCCATATTATTATTGAGGAAGCTGAGGTACAGAGAAAGTAAGCCACCTGCTCAAGGTCACACAGCTAGTTAGAGGCAGAAAAGGAATTTCAGTGTGAGCAGGCTTGTTTCTAATTCATGCTCTTGAGCAATTCTGCACTGTCCTCAAAGAGATTTGCTGTGAGAAAGTGCTGGGGGAAGGATCCTGGCAAGTCAGTCACCACTTGCTTCTGAGTCCCCTGCCTTCCTGTAGATATCAGCATGGTAGGCTTGGGTCTGCCTGGGCAGGGTACCAGCTCACACCTTAGCCACTCACCTCTGAGGCACACCTCACCATCTTTCTCTATCACTCTCACCTCCAGTTCTCTAGGCCCACCCACGCCTCTACTGTCCTGGGAACCCTGCCCACCAGCCCCCATGTGATTTCACTGTCTAGAGGTAGTGGCCATCATCACCAGAGTGGGCCTTTCCTCTCCAAGACTTCTTCTCCCAGGGAAAGACTCCAGGCCATCACTCAAGGCCTACTGTTTTGCTAGCTGCCACTCAGGTAGTTTCCAGGCTTAGCCTATTAGATACTGGGCCAGCCCCTGGTACAAGGAACTAGAACCACAGAGAGGATTTGAAGACAGTTCTGCCTTAGTGGGAAGAGAGACAAGACATGATTATTACAGTTCTTGGTGGGGTGAGCCCCAAGCATGTCAGAGCCCAGAGAACAGGTAGGACCCTAAGGCCTTGTGAAGAGAGGCTTCCTTGCCAAGGCCCTGCGTGGGCAGAGTCTTCCAAAAGGTTAGGTAAAGGGGGATTAACAAGAGTCTCAGCAGAGGAACAGCTTGAGCTAGAAAAAGCAAGAGAAACAGTGTCGTGTTTTTTTTTGTGTGTGTAAGCCAAAGAGAGTGGAATTCCAGGGCACACAGGGAGACTGCAGTACTGACAGACTGAGGCAGACAGATAGACATGGCTGAAAAGAATGACAAAAGCCCAAATGCATGGCCTCTGTGAAGGTTGTATATGCCCAGTTAAGGAGTTTGGGCCTCTTCCTTTAAGGAATGTTTGTAGTAAAATACACATAACAAAATTTACCATTTTAACCATTCTTAAATGTGCAGTTCAATGGCATTCAGTGCATTCATGTCATTGTTCAACCATCCCTACTACCCATCTCCAGAACTTTTACAGCATCCCACACTGAAACTGTGTACCCACAACTCTTCATCCCCCTCCTCCCAGCCCCTGGCCACCACCATTCTTTTTTCTGTCACTGTGGGTGTGAAGGCTCTAGGTAAGAGGACTCAATCTCAACTCAGGAAGTGTAACATGGGGCTTGTTTAGCCAGTTTCTGTAGCTGCAGAACAGAAACTGTATTAGGAAAAGATCTCACCAGCAGCTGCCACAGAGTTTGAGTAGAATACAAGGGCTGCTTGCACTGAAGGAGTGACCACCAGAAGATGGACAACCTGGAAATCAGGAGACCTGGGTTTGAATTTAATCTCAAGTATTTAGAGCTTTATAGCCACAGGCCAGTTCTCAGCCTCTGTGGGCTAACACGTGAAATAGAGATGGCAATACTTTGTGGCAATGTGGATAACAAACAATTGTTATTTATTGTTATCTGTCCAGTGTCAGGTATATACCAAATGTTTTACATGATCCAGATCAGCCTCAGGCCCTACAGAGTGAGTAACTCTAGGGAATTGAGATTTATTGAGGTTCAGGGCTTATAGGACAGGATTTGTAGCTGAGAAAACCTTAGCCCAAGACCCAACACAGAGAGGTTTCTCATAAATGTTAGTTTACTTACAATCTCTCTATAAATGTAAATCAACCATTATGTTGAATTTCTCACATGAATGCACAGATCAGTCATTTGAGTAAATGGCACTTTTAACTCTTGGAGTTGCCCTAGAGTTCAAAGTAAAGTGGCCCCAACACAGATTGGTTTCAGCACATCCATGTTCCCTGAAGGAGGCTCTGGCTTCTGTTGAAAGGAAGAGAGGGCCCCAAGGCCCTGACAGCTCCTCAGAAAGACTGTGCAGGGGCCTTTGCCTGAGGCTGGACAAGCTTACTACTTACATGTAGGAAGCAGCAGAGCTCACAGAAAGCTCTTGGGGACAGGAACGTCATTTGTTGAGCTGCCTCAGAAACCAATCCTGAGTTATCTTGAGGAAGTAACAATGTAAGAAAGGCCCATATGAGAGGAGGCTATGTCCAAGCTGCTGAAGAGGAAATGGTACCGCCCCCATGGGACCCAAGAGCCAGAGTACCTGAAGCCAGGAGGTCATTTGGTGAGTCTAGGCTATAGGATTCTTCCCCAGAGCCTGGCCAGAGGTTCCAGGCATGTCATGGCCATACGGCAGAAAATGGGCTGAGACAGGTACACTATTCTCTAATACTTAGGCTCCCATAAGAAAATGCAGAGAACACCCTTCTCTCTCCCCATCATCCTCTGCAATGCCCCACTGCTGAGTTGCACCTCCTCGACCTAGTACCAAAGCCTTTCTGATTGCACCCGGTTATATTCATTTCTTCCCATGTATACTAAGAGCTTGAGAACAGGGAAAGGTCAATTATCTCTCCACTGCAAGTCTGTGCTTGTGAGTGGGCTCCACTTAAAACTGTTTCATTTTCTTCTGCTGACCAAATTCTACTCAAAAACAATTCAATGCTGTCTTATTCTGAAGCCTTCTGGGATTCTGCCCATCAGATGATCTCCTACCTGTTTCTCCTAACTGCCAAGCCCTGTACTCTCACAGTATTGGGTTCTACCTATAGTGTTACCCTTCCTCATTTGTCTTCATGTCTGGTATTTGCTAAGTTAGCAAGGTATGTGCCACAGTTTCCATGGCTACGGTGGCCAGCATGGACACTGATATAGGTTGGTGCTTAGGGCATGCTGCTCGTCCAAATTAACAAGGTGTTCCATTCATCTATCTGGATAAAAACCATTACAAATGTGGTAGCATATAACAATCTTTTTATTATACTCATGGATGCTGTGGGTCTGGAATTGAGTCACAGTGCAGTAGGATAACTTATCTCTTCTCCATGAGATCTGTGACCCTTGCTGCGAAGCCAAAGACAGAGTGACTTTATCACAGGAAGCTGGAATCATCTGGAGATTTCTTTATTCAGCCCTACATGTGGTCTCTCCATGTCATCTGGGCTTTCTCACAAGGTGGTGCCCTCAGGATAGTCAGACTTCCCACACAGCAGTTTAGGCCTCCAATACTAGTGTTCTAGTGATAAGGAGAAAACTGCATTGCTTCCCCCCACCACCTTTTCTTTCTTTCTTTTTTTGTAAGGCCACCAGATTCACTGGGAGAAGACATAGACCCTACTGGTCCATGTCAGGGTGACAAAGTCACATTGTAGAAGAGCATGCAGGATGGATAACATTGTTGCACCCATCTTTGGAAAATATAATCTGACACAAAATGAATAACAAAGAAATTGAAATAATACTCAACTGAAATTTTCTTCTCTTTCCCTCTGGAGAATTTGCCCAACCCTCTCTCTCCAAAATCAGGTTTTTAGCACAGGGAAGAAGTCAAGGGCCAATTGGCTTATGCAGTTGCGCTCAATCATGGCTCAAGAAATATGCTTGCACAAAACTTCTTTGCAAGCACATATTCTAGAACATATTTAAAACATGACAACTCAGACCCTGTGACAAAAAAAATTATTTATTCCATCTTTCTACAGGGTAGTTTTCAGAATCAGACTGTTTTTTGAACTAAGTTTGAAAAGTGAAAGAAGAACATTAGGTCTTAATTGCTATTAACAAATTCCTTCTAGCCAAGAACTCCCAGGTTCCACTTTGTTCATTTCTGTAGGCATTTGGACAAGCTAAAAGAGACACTGTTTTCCAACTTGGGATCTCCATCCCATCCAGTTGGAATGAATGTCAGATTAAAAGGAGGAGGGCAGAGATAATTTTCTTAAAGGCATGTACTATGAGGGAAGGAACAGAGAATAATATATCAGAATAAATAAAATACTGGATGTTAAAATGTGCATTTGTTTATTCAACAATGTTGAAGAAATTTAGAATGCAATTGGTCCTATCTCTTTAATTAAAGATGAAACCAGGGATTTAGGGATATTGAGATTAGCTGAAAACAGGGCTGCACTGACCTCAGTCTAAATAGAGGGAAAGTTAGTGTGAGCACCAAAAAGAGCAGTTGATTATTTTTCTTTAAATGTAAATAATATTTTTGGCTAGTAGAGAGCTTAGGACAGGCTAAAACTGCCTTTGCTACCTTCACTAAATAAAACCTTGTTCAAGACACAGGGTAGATTCACTGCCAGTTTAGTCTCTTTTTAAAGTCATATGACTTATTTGAGCCTTCAATGTCATTTAAACTGGTCTAAAACCTTTGGGTAACATCTGGAAGGAAAGATATCAACAAATGCCAAAAGTAGCTCTTAAATATCAATCCTCTAGAATAAGCAAAGGGGAGCAGGGCATTCTTAAGAAACGATGGAAAGATCAAACTCATTTTACCGGTTTGGAGAGCAGCCTAACTAACACACCCTGGGATGCTGATGCACTGTGATGGAGATATTCCCTCAACTCTGCTCCATCGCCGTCAGCAAATTAGCCTGCAAAAGACGTGAGGATATCGCTCGTTTATGAGCATGCCCATGATAATCAGGCAAATCCTTGGCTCTTCTGGGTTTCCGCAAGAACCAACATTGCCATCTAAGTCAGCCAATAGAGCTCAAAAGGAGGTAGTCCAGAGAAATATGGTGTCTAGGAAGCTGACTAAACATCCAGCCTGGTCTGCTTTCAGTAAATCTTCTTCCAGAAGCTCTGGTAACACATCCTTCAGCTTGTACTCAGATACTCTGCCTAGATGAGGAACTCACTGCCTCCTAAAATCTCCTACTCCATTAGGAGTCTTTGTTGGGCAGCTTTTCCTAGCACTAAGCTGAAATATAAGCCCTCTCCAAGCAGTCATGGAACAAAATTAAAGAAAGAAGTACCAAGCCAAGCTCATCCTCACTTGTACCTTGTGGTCACGCAGTGCCCCCTGGACCTTTATAGAAAGAACCCAAGGCAACAAAGCAGAAGGATGAGCATTGCCTGTGGGTCATTTGCCATGTGGATTATTCTCCACTGAGGTTTCAGAGTTTTCAGAACCAGCACATGGGACTGTCTACACAGAGATGCAGGGTAAGGTACTAAGGGTACCATGAATATGAGAAGTGAGACCCAGAGGAATCAGCTGGTGCCATGCTTATTGTAATACATAGAATTGAACCTCAGGAGTGCAAATCCCATAGGACTTGGAAAGATTTGCCCTACATACTGCTGCTTTGCTGAAGAACAATAAAGTGGATATGTGGGGGGAATTAGGTATGACACTTAATTCCTGTTTATGTTGGAGACATGTTTTAAATATTCAGTTGCTATGTATGGATGTTGCTCTGACTTTGTAGACATGGAGATCATTGCAGTTTGGGCAGATGAGTGATACAACCTAAATTATTTGTGAGAGAGTCACTCTGCATGCTAGTGGAAATTCAAAGCACACCTCAAGTGTAAAAATATTGAAATCCACAACTTTATTTGTCTGCTTATTTGTTCTTTTGTTCAATAAATATTTATAGAAGACCTACTATGCATTGAATGTTATCTGTTCTCAGATTTTGGGACAAGCCAGAGAACAAAAAAAACATGTCCTTATCATCCCGAGGCTCAGCATCTACTTGAAGCAGCAATAAACAAATGGTGATGCATTTTATGAAGACAAAATGTCAGGCTGAGGGGCAAGGAGGGGAGGAGAAATGGCAAAGGCCCTTTTACAGAAGGAGGTCAACTAGGGAGATGCTGGGAGAAGAGCATTTTGGCAGTTCCCTTAGGAGGAATTGCTAGTGCAGAAGACCTGTGGCAGAAACATGCTGGGCTGTCAAGGTCCAGTGGTAAAGAAACCCATTGTTCTGGAGGAGAGTGAGCAAGGAAGATGATGAGTGAGACAGTTAGACAAATAGTGAAACTCTGATTATGTCTCTGATTTTGTAAGATAGAGGCCATTGGAGAGTCCTGACAGAAGAGCCAATGGCCTGGCTTGCATTGTTAGAGAATTACTGTGTATTTTCAGAGAAAAACTGAAGTTAGGGGAGTCAGGGGGTGGGTAATGGGAGTCTAATGCAATAATCCAAGCAAGAGATGGTGGTCCAGACCAGGCCATCTTTAGCTTCAAGGGCCCATGATGGTGACTGTGTCTAACTGAGTATATTGTCACCTGAATACAATCAGAGTTATCTTAAGGAAGCTGAGAAAGGATACAGGCTAGGCAGCTTCAGGGCCTGTCACCACTCTCACGTGCCTTCAGTTCCAGATTTGGGTCATCAATACTATTTTCCACCAAAAGGCATAAAAACTTTTGTTCTCAAATCTCAGGATAGAAAAAGTATTAATGAGTATGAAAGATACTGTTAATAATGATAAATGACAGTAAGGTTCCTATTGAAAGGAAAAAAGGAGGCACTTTGAAAAGATCCCATCGACTAAACTTGAGCTTGAAAAAGAAAATAACGATAAAGGTTACCTGAAATGAGTTGATTTTGTGGAAGACCTTGAATTCACAACAATAAGTAAAAGAGGTAAGTTAATACAATGTATGCAAAACAAGAATACGTATATTAGGATATGTTTAATTTTATTGCTTTTAAGAACTAGAAGAGTATGTTTGTATTTATTTTTTTAATGAAGCATATGTCTACAAAATATACTATTGTATTTCTCACTATTTCTGTAAATAAGAAGAAAATAAGCAGAGGAAACTATAAATAAATTAAAATAATCCCTCAAACATAGGTCCTGTATAATGTAACAAGCAGGTGGAGGGCAAGTCAAGCAGTTGATTGTTCTCATGGTCCTGCACAGAAACCAATTACGCAGAGTATCTCATAGTGTTCCAGGATGATTAATTAGCC
This sequence comes from Macroglossus sobrinus, assembly GCA_004027375.1. Classification (NCBI taxonomy): domain Eukaryota; kingdom Metazoa; phylum Chordata; class Mammalia; order Chiroptera; family Pteropodidae; genus Macroglossus; species Macroglossus sobrinus. The sequence goes on along the minus strand of PVKZ01001142.1, from coordinate 253,177 downwards.
AAATGTTGCACGTACTCCATCTCTCATCATCTTGTAGATGGAACCTTGAGATGACCCTACTAATTATAATGCAATATTGATAAGTCATGCATAAGTTTCTAATTAATATTTATAGTCTAGGCCAATTTATCATAATGACAGGATGATAGTTTAGGTATTGCCAGCCATAAGAAACTTTTAGAAATACATCATTTCTGGGAAAGGCACCAAGTTACAAAAAATTAAATCTTTGAATTTAGATTTTAAAAGGCGGAGGCTTAAAAGTTCAGATATAACAACTAGAATTTCATTATCAAAAGGAACTCAGTCAGTGATTTAGTTAAGATCACTTTAGACTATGCGAACTTGTCCTAGATCTGAATCTGTGAACTTTTCACTTCCGAAATGGCATGCATGCATGTAGTTTGGGATCTGATAAGATTATTAATATTTAGTAGAATTAATGAAGTCCCATGTGGATGTAAAAAATAAAACCTGGGAATATTATAAATAAAGATAAAAATTTCTTTTAAATGCAAGAAATTCATAATTCTATCTGGTAGATTTAAAATACGTCTACAAATTCTTTTATACTTTCCCTCAAAAACTGGACACTAATTTCCCTCTCTTTAAATGTGAACTCTACTTAGTGACTTGCTTTTAATAATAAATGCTACTGCAGTGATTACGTGTGCCATCTGAGACCAAATTATAAAAGGCATTCTGATTTTCTACCTACTTTTTCTTTGAAACTTATTCTGGAGAAGCCAGCTGCCATGTTGTGAGGACACGCAAGCAGTTCTATAAAGAGGTCCACATGGCAAGGAACTGAGGTCTCTTTCCGACAATGAGAAATTGAGGTTTCATATCAACAACCATGTGAGTGAGCCATCACACGAGCAAATCTTCCAGCCTCAGTCGTCTTCAGATGATCACAGCCCTGGCAGTCATCATGACTGTAACCTCAGAAGACACCTTGAGCCAGCACGACCCAGCTAAGCTATTTCTGAATTCCTGACCTGCAGAAACTGTGAGATAATAAAGGTTTAAGCCACTAAGTTTTGGAGGTAATTTATAATGTAGCTACAGATAACTAATACATTGAGACAGGGAAAAAGGGCACTGGAGCGTCTTTTTCTGACAATTTAGTGTTTTGGCCCAGAAGAGGCACATTTAACCTTTCTCTCAGCCCATTAACCAGAAATGGCCAAAGAATTATGCCAAGTTGCAAGGGCCAGGGAGTCTTCTTATGTGTGGGCAGGGAAGGGACTCAGATATGGGAAACTATGGTAAGCCTCCACTACAAAGCATTTAAGGTAAAACATTAAAGAGCATCTGATATATTTGACCTGTGCTTTTAATTAATGTTTGGAAAGTTTGATTAAATAGGTTTGTAATAATGTATAAATCTTAAGACACTTAAATTTTATCTTATACCCATGAAAAATTATATAAGAAATATATAATTAGAGAAAAACATTGATTGCTAATATATAAAAATATTTATTGTTTGTTAAAAATTTTAAGACTAATAACCTTTTGGTTAAATCCAAGATGTACAAGTATAAGTACTCTTTCTCTTGACCAAAAACCCCTTGCACTTTAAAAAAATTTATCAGCCTAGTAAAGAGATGAATAAACAAATGTTGTCCTGGTACTCATAAAAAAGAAAATGGTAAGTTCTGGAGGACATGACGTTGCTTCTTAGAAAATTTCTAAGTTTAATCATTAAATGGGAAACAGTGGCATACCTGGGTAAGTGGTAGCCAGCATGGGCTCACCAAGACAAGTCATACCAACCATTTCCTCTTAGGGTGGGCTTCCCTATTACGTTTAGCAGAACATATGCAAAAACTGTTTTATTTTACCCTTGCCTTACATGATATTCATAGCTAAAATAAAACTCAAGGAATATTATTTCTAATCAACTCGATCAGAAATATTAAGATATGTGTCTCATTTCTCTGTAACTTCCCCTCTCTTGCTAAATAACTTGAATAATACAGAAGCATATAACACATAATCAGGAGGGTTGTTAGTCTGTTAGATTGGGAAATGGTTTGAAGCCAACATGAAATAGAATATACTCACTAAGAACCTTTAGTAGACAGAGCCACTTTGTCTCTTTACCCATTTCTTTCACAACCTGCTTTATGGCCAATAATAGGCTCCAAAATCTTTTCTTTTTCCTTCTTTTCTGTCTAACTACAGGTGGTTAGAGCCTATGATTTGTCCTCTGTAGCCACACTGGACATCTTGCAGTGTGTGTATGTGTGTGTGTATACCTGTATTTTCCAGCTTCTTTACCTTTAAATTAATGAGAGAGTTAAGTCAGGCTTATACTATTTCCCAGTTGTCTTCAATAAAAGAGGAAGAGAACTGAGGTCACCCTTCAGCCTGAGAGAACCAAAATGAGTTCTGGTTTAGATCAAAGTTGTCTGGGTTTTGTCAATCTTGGGACGCATGCCCAATACTAATAAAGTCTTTTAATTTTTATTTTCCTCTCTTTTTGTCTGCAAACCATTGGACAGAACCCTGGAAGGGAAGAGGGGTAAGTCTTAGGTCTCAATCCCCAGTAGGTCCAGATGGAATATAAACTCAAAGCATGACATGGTTGCTGGGAAAACGAATGTTAACTTAGGTGGCATTGATAGAATTGTGCAGAGTCCAGGAAATAAAAACAGTGTTAACTTTATATTTGGCAATGGTCAGATAATAGCAAATTGATGCTTGCTTATGAGCTCCACACTAAAAGGTGGTAATATATAGAGTGATGATCAAGACAGTGAGAAGTTGGAGATCACATGACGGATGCTGGAGGAAACTGAGGCTGTATAACCTAGACTGAAAGGAGACATATTAGTGACCTCAGGCATTTGGATGACCATGGGAAAGTGGGTATGGACAGAGCCAGTTGCATTTAAGGGTAGAGAACTTGACCTGAGAATTGGCCATGCCAGGAAGATAGTTTCAGAGCAAAGAAGAGGTTTCCATTTGAGCTCTCTTCACATGGCAATTTTTAGATACTGAGACTCCATCTTTGAAAATGGACAAAGAGAGTCCTGATGGTCATTTTTTACAGGTTAAAGCCAAGGAGAAATTGAACTAGTGGCCCCCAAATTTCTTTCTTATCAAGACTCTGTTCTCCTGGATATGACTAACTCAAAGACAGAAGCTCACAGGTTAGCCGCGTGGAAATCTTTTATCTAATGAAGAGAGCTTCAGTCTATAAGGTAAACATAATTTTTGTTTGTTTGTTTCTTTCTTTCACCCCAGCTTTGTTGAAATATAATAGACAGTTTCTCATATTTACATTGTATAATTTGATGATTTTTTTCAATTATAGTTGGCATACAATAACATAGTTTTAGTTGTATAGCATAGTGATTAGAGCTCAAGTGATCACCTCCCTAAATCTAGTACCCCTCTTCCCCCTGACATATTTATTACAACATTGTTAACTATTTTCTTTTTGCTACACTTATATCTCAATGATTATTTTCTAAATAGTTCATTTGTATTTCTTAATCTCTTCTCCCTTTTTCATCATCCCCTCAACCCTCTCCTGTCTAGTAGACCTCAAAATATTTTCTGTATCTATAAATTTGTCTTCATTTTTTATTGTTGTTTATTTTGTTCTTTAGATTCTACATGTACGTGAAATCACATGATATTTATCTTTCTCTATCTGACTTACTTCATTTAGTGCAATATCCTCTAAGTCCATCAAGGCAATATCTTTTTCCAGTTTCTTCCTTTTATTCTGTGTGTGAATTTTAATCTGAAGAGTCTTTTGTAGGCAGTATATGTAGGGATCTTGTTTTCTTATCCATTCAGCCACCCTTCTTTTAGTTGGAGCACTTAATTCTTTTCGATTTGAGACAGTTGTTCATAGATATGTAGCTATTACAATTTTTATTCATGATTTTGATGCATTTTTTTCTTCTTAAAGAAGTGCATTCAACATTTTCTGTAATAGTGGCTTGGTGTTGATGAATTACTTGAGCTTATTTTTGTCTGGGAAGCTCTTTATCTGTCCTTTGACTCTAAATGATAGCTGTTCTGGGTAAAGTATTCCTGGTTGTAGATTTTGAGTTTTCATCACTTTGAATACTTTATGCCTAATCCTCTGTCTTGCAAAGTTTCTTTTGAGAAATCAGCTGCCAGTCTTATGGAAACTTCCTTGTAGGTAACTATCTGCTTTTCTCTTGCTGCTTTGAAGATTCTCTCTTTGTATTTAACCTTTGCCATTTGAATTATGATGTGTTTTGGTGTAGGCCTCTTTGGGTTCCTCTTTCTTGGGACTCTCTGAGCTTCTGGGTGTTTTATATCTACTTCCTTCACCAGGTGAGGGAAATTTTCCATTATTATTTCTTCAAATAGCTTTTCCAGTTCTTGTTCTCCCTCTCTTTTTTCAGGTACCCCTATTACATGGATGTTTTTACACTTAATTTTGTACCAAAGACTCTTAAATTCTTATTATATTCTAGCCTTATTTTTTCTTGCCATTCTGTTTGGGTGACCTTGGCCTCCCCATCCTCTGTATTGGTGGTTCTATCCTCTTCTTCATCCACTCTGTTAATTCCCTCTAATACACTCTTCATCTCAGATAATATATTCTTCATTTCTGACTGGTTTCCTTCTATAATTTCCATTTCCATTTTTATGTTTTTATCTCTTTGTTAACATTCTCACAGAGTTCATCTAAGTTCACTAACTTCCCCTAAGTTCATTGAACATCTTTATAACCAGTGTTTTGAACTCCGCATCTGTTAGATTGCTTGACTCCATTATTCCTGGATCTTTGTTCTTTTCTTTCCTATGGTTTCTGCTTCTTTGTCTTCCCATTTTGGCTGCCTTTGTGTGTCTGTTTCTATGTGCTAAGCAAAGTTCCTAAGTCTCCCAGTCTTATTAGCATGGTTTTGTATAGCAGGTATTCAGAGGCACAGTCCTGAGAGGGGTTCAGTAGCAGGATAATTTTAGCCCCAGCCTGTGTCCCTCTGGGGCCAACAGTTAGATTCAGCAAACAACTCATAGATACTGTGCTGATAGTTGCCTCAAGAGGCCACACAAGAAAACGAGGTCAGCTGCACCAGTGTGGGTCTTGGAACTTGCTCAGCAAGTTGCACAGGACTCACCAAGGACACAACTGGATGTGGCTTAGGTGGAGCCATGAGTTGTGGGAGGTGGAGTTTCAGGGAATCTCTGGGCAGCGGGACCTCTGTTATCCTTTGCAGTGATGTCTCAGCTATGATGGAGCTGCATTTGCACACTGGGAGAGGGGAAGGCTCAACAGAAGAACAATGGATACCACCAGCACTTCTTTTAGGAGAGAGCCTCACCTTCAGCCCTTGCTCTGACAACCCCGCATTCTCCTGTAATTTCCTTGTGCCCCCCGAACAGCCCACCTAGCACTGATACTCAGAGCAAGTGAGTCTGTCATCACAAAACTCTGGTCGCTGACACAGCCCCTTTAATTGGCATCTGCAGCTGCAGCTGCCACCGCTTCTGTCCCACTCAATTGCTTAGGGACCTGGCAGCCTTGCATTCTCACACCGTCCTACCTCCTCCCGATGTGAGGTGATTTTTTATTTCTCTATTTAGGGCTTTTTTATCTAGACCCCAGGCAACTCTGCGTGCTGTTTTCTCCGTGTTTCTATCAAAACTTTAATGTGGTTGCAAGAGCAAGTGAACAAGGCCTCCTTCATCTACACCATTTTTTTTTCTGTATGGTCCACTTAATTAATGCTCACCAATATTTAATCAAATTCTTCTCTACTGTCAGTTACACAGAGGGTTATCAGTTCTATTTCTTGGAGTTAGGTATGTAATTAGTTCTTACCAAGATGCGTGAATGGAAATGTCATGACACTTCTGGGCCAAAGCAATTAACTACAGATGCTTGACCTTCTGACTCTTTCCTGATACATACTTTGGGAACACAGGGCATGCGAGATTTGAATAGGAAACTGACTGGAGAAGCTGGGAAGAGATCTGGTAAGATAAGTAAAAGGGAAAGCCACAAGTCAGATCTCCTGGGACTATAAATATTCAAGGAGCATTGGAGCATTATACACATTTCCAAAGTTCCCCCTGAAGTCCAAAAGAGGTCTTTGTAACTGTTAAATGAGAAATATTTGACATGAAAGTTTTGGAACTCAGAAGGGTCTGGTTAGTGAAATGAATTTAAACTAGACATTTGAAATCTCCACCTTTGCTTTCCTCATGGATTTCTCCTTTGTGACAAAAAGCCAATCCCATTGTGTCTACAGACAAATCACATTTCTACATACAAGTGGCTGATTTTATAAACCAGTTCCTTTCTAAGATTCCAAGCTAGTCTTATTTTATATTTAGAAACTGAGGTCTCACAGGTTTCAATTAGCTTGAAATGGAGTCTGTTGGTCTCTGTCTTCTCATTAGGTCATGCCATGTGATTGCACAATAGACTTATTTCTTCAAAAGAGAACCCAAAGACACTCCCAGGCACCTTGTCAACAGCCCTGGGCTGGAGAGGAAAGGCAGTGCTCTTTGCAGAAGCTTGATTTACAGCAGGGCTCACCCTTTGCCCTAAGACAGCTTTGATCACTGTGAAGTTTCCACAAACACAGTATGAATGAGGAAGAAGATGGTTATGTTTTTAATTTGATCTACACTGATGAGATATAAGGGACATACAGTTTCAACACAAAAATTTTCTTAGCTCTTCTGGTTCAAATAGCTGTCAGCTTAAAATAGTTGTATATTTTGTTTACTTTTTATAATTTCTGTTCACATAATAAAGATTCAATGGTGATAGTCATTTATGATTTACTTAGTTCATCCAGAAAACAGTTTCTCTGACTTCAAAACCCAGTTCTCTGCTTTTAACTTTCTGACTGTGTGGCTTTGGGCAAGTTACTTAACCATTATGTGATTCAATTTCTCATCATTTAAATAAGTATCATAATAGCATCTACCTTGTAAGGCTATTGTACAATAAAATGTGTTAATATATGTCAAACATTTGGAAAAGTGCTTGGCTTGTGGTAAATATTCAAGAAGTAGTATTTATGTTTTGCTACGTTCTTGACTGGCAGCCACCCAAATTCCAAAATTTGTGAACAGTCTCTGTGTGCTCAAGTCTTGGAGAGTGGTGGGGTGGGGTTAAAATAAGGTAATTTATGGGTTTCCCCTATAGGTCCTAAAGTCTATCAGAAGAAAAAAAACTAAACGAAACAACAATCAAAGGATTATTAATAAGAGAAAGTTAAGAATGGGCAATAGATATCAATTAACAAAAAAAAGAATGAGCAATAGACAGGAAGCTAACAGCATCTTCTGCAGTCATGATCATCTTTAGCTAAAGAAATGTTATGAAAAAGAACTGTTTTCAGTGGCCAAGGATATAAAAATAGATATCTGCAAGGGCTTTCTGGACAGTTTTGCTTTCTTGCTCTAAGTGTTGCACTTTCATCCTTGTCTTGTCTTCCTCCTGTTTTTCAGAATAAAAGATTGTTGCCAATTAGTAAAGGCCACAAGAATTTCAGACACCTTGGTCCTGACAATTCCAAGCCTCTGAACCACAGCTAGGTGCATGAGGGCAAAAAAAAACAAAACAAAACCATAATATGTTTATGTTACTGTTGAGTGAATTTTGCTTTTTGTAGCAACATGAAAATTCTAGTATAGTAATCATGGTTTCTGTGAAAATGGATAAATGTTTCAAAGTGAAAAAGAAAAAAAAGAGAATCGTGGGAACTGTAGAGTGGTCACTGATCCACCAATTTCTCTCTCCCACCGTTTTTTTAAAAATGATTTTCCGGGCACGGAAGCTGAAAATAGTGCAGAATTTAAGGCATGGATAAATTAATATCAAATAATAGTGGTGATATTTTATTCTATTCCCTAGGTAGCCAAAATAATTAAAGAATTTAAGGATAGACAGATGGTAGATAGCTAGCTAGATAAAAAAGTTAATTAAAAAGCAGAAAAATATTGAAAAATCATATATACTTAAAGCAAAAGGAAAGTATCATGAAAAAAGAACAATAAAAACTTTTTAGAGATTACAGATATAATTGCCAGGATAACAATTTCTTTAGGCATTCTACAAAATACAGAGGGAGAAATCTCATAGAATATAAGTAAAAGAAACAAAAACATACATATGTGTGTGTGTGTATGTGTGTGTGTGTGTGTGTGTGTGTGTGTGTGTGTATACAAAATTTGAAAAATAGAAATTTCAGAAAGGGAGAATAGAGAAAATGAAGAAGAGAAAATTAGCAAAGAATTAACTCAAAAGTACACATTTTAGGAGGAAAAAGTAAGCAGTTTTTTTGCACCTTCTCTTTAGCTAAAGAGATGGTGATAAAGCTGATATACTCATAGTCTGAAACATAAACACACATAATCCTTTTTAGATCATATGATATTAAGAACCACAAGAAAAGTAATTTCTATTAATCTAGAAATCGTTTGTGTAGATATTTGCCTGAAACAAATAATTTCAAACCAAGAAAATTTACATATGCAAACTAAAAATGATGCATGTCCTTCAGCAAAGAACTGAGGCACTAGGGAGGGTTACAACATACAATGGTACCAGGAAGGTTTCAGCAGCTCTGCATAGGTTCATGGCCATGTTTTAAGTTCAAAATTTAAGTGATAAAACAGTGTGTCTTGTATAATCCTATTTAGGTTAGTATGTTTTACATGTAAAATGTAAATATGTATGTTGAAAATGTTTAAAATTATATGCACTTTAATTGCTATTATAATTGTTGAGGAATTTTTTTCTTTTTAACTTTCAGAATTGTTAGACATATTCATTAAAGTGCATTATCATTTTAATCATTAAAAAATACACAGCCACTTTTCTGGGGGTGAGAGAAGGAAATAAAGAATGCCTTCCCACATTGCCATCCTCCCAGCCTTAATAGTATAGAGAACAGAGAAATGAGTCTTCTCTTGGAGTAGGCGTTGCTTGTTTTAAAGCCATGATGCTGGATAACTAACCAGGTATCTCATTAATGCCAGAACATGTGAAGTCTAAGTCATCACTTTTGGACAGTTTCCTTTTACATATGTTTGAGTAATAACCCTATGTAGGTTCAATTCACTCATCTACTTATAGGTACTTTTTATAACTGGTTTATCTTGGAGTGTTAATCAGGAAATCACATAAATTAAAGTGAGACATCCTTTGCTAAGCTTTACTAAAGCTTTTATGATCAACATGAGCATTTAGTAACACTTATTTTAGATTTTCCAGCCTAGAATTATTGCTATAATGTAAAAATGTTGGTCCTTGAACACACTCTGTCTATTGATAATGTAAACCCCAATTTATATCTTCATTCTTTATTTCTTCAAATATTCTTTTACTTTGCTTTTGTGTTTGACACTGTTAGGAAGTGGAGATACAATGGCATTATGGATTGAATTGTACTTCACCAAAATTCACATATTGATGTCCTAACTCCCAGTACTTCAGAATGTGACTTCAGAATCTCTCTATTTGGAAATAGGGACTTTACAGAGGTAACTGAGTTAAGGTGAGATCATTAGAATAGGCCTTAATCCAATGTCCTAATAAAGGGGAAATTTGGAGACAGACATGCATACAGAGAAAATGCCCTGCAAACATGAGGATAGCCATCTGTCAGCCATGGAGAGGCCTGCCTGGAACCAACCCTGCCAACACCTTGATTTTTGACTTTTGACTTCCAGAATTTTGAGAGAATACATTTCTGTTGTTTAAGCCAGTAGTCCCCAAACTTTTTGGCATCAGGGACTGGTTTTGTGGAAGACAATTTTTTAACAGACTGGGGTAGGGAGATGGTTTCGAGATGATTCAAGCACATTACATTTATTGTGCATTTATTTCTATTATTTTTATATTCTAATATATGATGAAATTATTATACAACTCACCACAATGCAAATCATATGTAAAGGTGTTTAAGATCAGAAAAATAACAAGAATGCCTGATTTCACCTTTTCTATTCATTAATGTGCCAAAGAGCTTAGCCAGCGCATTAAGTAAAAAAAAGTAAAAAGTTGAAGAGATTAGAAAACAACAATAAAAGTTATTACTAATTGCAGATGTTAAGACTTTCTACATAAATATCTGGTGTTAATATTTTTGTGTTAGGCATATACATGTATGATAGTAGTTGTGGGAGCTGTAAAATTGCAAAAGAGAAAGCTGGATAGATTTAAGTTGGAGAAAAATGATGAAGGACCCTGGATCTCAAATGCCAGGTTAAAGAATTTTTACTCTATTCCAAAGAAACATCTCCACATTCTATCAAGAAACAATGAATGTATATTCAAGCAATTGATTGACTAAATTACACCTATATTTTAGGAAGTTAATTGGCAAAGTACTAAGATGACCATGTTAGAATTTTAGGAATGGCTTTCTATGCCACTTGACATACTTATGTCATTTTTCAGAAGTGAAAGCCTCCTCTCTGGATTCCTTGAGCTTTACAGTAGAAAGTGTCAGGTGACTGCTCATTTATGAGATGCTCTGTTACACTGGCCTTAGCCAGAACTCCTCCTTGTCCTTTATCAAAAGGCTGATAAGATGAGATGGTCTTGTAGGACAACACTTGTTCTACCAGCCACAGCATGCAGGGACTGACTGCCATACCCCCACCAACCCTCAGTATGAACGAGCTTTGGCCAACTAGGATTTGTTGGTGGCTTGTCTCTGTGTCCCTGCATCTGCCCTGAGTCAGCCTCCTTGGGGGCTCCTCTTCTATGCCCTGCACTTGCTTTTTGAATGAGAACAGATTTGGTCCCCCTGTTTTGACCATTCAGACTGTGTTCAGACACTGTTCTCAGTCACCTGCTATCCAGACCTTGGCTTGTCACTCTCTTTTCTGGAAGAAGCCCAGATTCCAAGGTTCCCAGCCCTGGGTTACAAACATAACAAACATTCCCTAGCCAGGCCTACTCAGGCCCATCCATGGTCTCAGCTCTTTTGTCTTTAAGATAAAGGCTTGAATCCTGATCAGTGTTTGCTTGCCTCCTTAGATTAGTATTTGGCCTTGATCCCAGTTTGAAAAATTGTGGATTGCAGCCATTAGTAGGTTGTAAAATCACTTTTGTGGGTCATAATCTGAATTATTTTTTGATAGAAAAAAATTCTATTTTCAAATAGCACAGAATAGCAAATATCAAATTGCCTCCAACATGATAAGGGTAAGTACTGTTTATTATAAAACTTATATTTCAGTTATCTTTAAGTACTGAGTTTTCACACTGTTATGGACTAAATTGTGTCCCCTCAAAATTCTCATGTTGAAACCCAAATAGCTAGTACTTCAGAATGTGACTGTATTTTGGAGACAGAGCATTTAAAGGAGTGATTAAGTTAGATGAGGCCATTAGGATGGGCCCTGATACAATCTAACTGGTGTCTTTATTAGAAGAGAACTTTTAGACTCACAAAGAAACACCAGGGGCACACATACACAGTGGCAAGACTATGTGAGGACCCTGAAAAGGCATATACCTGCAAGCAAAGGAGAGAGGCTTCAGAGAAACTAAACCTATTGACCCATTGTTCCTGGACTTCTAGCTCCCAGAACTGTGAAAAATAAATTTCTGATGTTAAAGTTTCCAGTCTGGTACTTTGTTATGGCAACCCTAGCAAACTAACACAGATATATAATGTAATTTTTATGGTAGATTCACTCAAAAAGTTAGTTCCTGGCTTAGATATTCTTTAAGAGTCCTCCTTAAAACTCATTGGAGGTTGAGAAGAGTAAAGGACTGTTCTTCAGTGTTTAAGGCAGTTTCCTGGGGATCTCCATTACCCATCAATGTTCCCCAAGAGTGTGCCGCAACTCAATGTTCACATTGAGTTGATACAAAGCATTCAGTAGGCCTCTGAGAGCTTTGCAAGTCTGAATCTATGGCTCTCATCATAAAAACAGAAAAATACAAAGCATGTAGGAGTAGTAACTAGATATAGGAGTCCAGGGACCTTTTCTGTACTTTACAGAAAAGGGTTAAAAAAAAAAAGACTTTTGAAAGGTTCAGGGCTAGGATTTGTAGCCTCCCTGACACTGGGCCCCTTGTGTGATGAGATAACTTGAATGAAGTAGTAGGTGTTTCTGGGTCCTGCTCCATTTCCATCCATCAATTCATCCCTGAGCACTATCCCAACGTATGAGGGTATGTCTTGTCCTAGTAGAGCAGGCCCTATCCTGACTGGAGCGCTGGCACGCTCACCACAGCATATTCCAAAGGTGAATCTATATGTGTAGTCCCCAGAGAGCCATTTGATGACAACCTTCCCTTCTCAGGTACACTTGGAGTATCCAAGAGTCTCACTCTCATAGTTGCTGTGTAACCTCCAGTGCCTGCTGCTAAAGAGGTTTTTGTCTCCAAAAATAATCTCTAAATGATGTTTAGCATAACCTCACCATAATTTATCCTGTCCAAAGAAGTAAAAGGAGGCTAATGCCCAGCACCTGGCACAGACACAGAGCAGGCCTTGGAAGAGGAGGTGGCTGTGACTACAGTCTTTGGCAGAGGGCTGTGGACTGGATGGGGAGCCAGGCCAGCAGCAGAAGCACTGGCACAGGATGCCTGACATCCTTCTGTCTGGAGTCAGAAAATAGCACAAAGCTCCTCCCATTTATTCCAGAACTTTGGGAAGCTGTCACCTGAACTGGCTGCATGACCATCCCTGGGTGTCATCAGGATTTCACTTTTCCAAGAAGTTCTTAATGGGTACTTGAGCACCAGGCAAACAGTAGCCTGCTTTTGGGACCTGTGAGAAGATCATTTCCCCATGTCCCAGTATGGGCCTCACACTGACTCAAATGAGAGACCAAAGATCTCCACATATCATTCCACTCTAGACATAGTTTCATTCAAGGCAGATTCTTAGGACTAGAAGTGCATTACTTTGTGTCAAGAGAGGGATATTGTGGGTCTCCACATGCAAGCTTTCTTCACATGCCTTTTCCTTACTCATTCAGGGTTCTAGCTGACCTGGAACATTTTGAAGCTGTTAGAAAATGGATGATGGAATCTGAAATGGAGCAAGAGAAGGTTATTTAGCATCATCAGCATGCAACTAATCTTTACAACAGCCCCATAAGTGAAAACTAATGTACCTGCTTTGCAGACAAGAAGATTAAGTCCTGGAGATCAAATAACTCGTCTTAAGCCACCAAGCTTGGGAAGGGAATTCAAACACAGTTTACTTATTGGTTGGGATCTATGATCTTTGCATTCTCTTCCATACTGAAGCTGGAAAGGATATTAAAATTGGTCCTAAGAGAGACAAATAGGAATAGAGAGGGGCCCAAGGGTGACCATGAAGATGATGCGAAATTTTCAGGAGTTTCCCTAGAGCAATGAGAGTGAGGCCAAAGGGCTGACCCTGGAGGTGGCCTATGGTCAGCTACAGGTTCATATGGTCAAATCTGCCTTTTGAAGTAGCCATTCTTCATTAGACTTTGAAGGCACTGGCCCACCAAGGAGGCAGAGTCCTATGGTAGAAAGCTCAGGGTCAGTCAGGCCCATCCTCACAACTTACTGGCTGTGACTTTGGACAAGTCACTAGACCTCTCAGTGCCTATTTCCTAATTCAGAAAATGAAAACAACACTCTCTATTTCTCACCATTCTTGAGAAAATTCAGCCCTGTGCTAGATGTTTCTTCTCCCTCACCCCATATGTGAAGATGGCATGTGTGCACATACTTTTCACACACTGCTCACTATATTTGGAGGTGTTGAAGTCAAATGGAAAATGTATGCTTCCTCCACAGAGCTTTCCTTGTTTAAATAAACTGAATCTTTATTTTTCTTTTATAAGCAAAGAGGTTTTTATTAATTTGTGCCAGACCCTTTAATATATTCTTAGGTTTCTACAGCGTTCTGTTTCATTTAATTTTTTGGATTTCCAAGAAAGTTTGAGAATTTGTTTTGGTTCAAGACTTTGAAGCAACTGAGAACAATTTTTTTTAAAAAGGCAGTAATTTTTTTACAACAAGACTTCAGTCTAAGGATCTCACCAAGAAACAAGCACAGCTGAATGTATGATGGGGTTTTCCTTAAAAGTCTTGATCTTGATTCTTTCGGGACAAAGTGAGGTTGGCTAGAAATCAAGCCAGAATTTCAACAACATAATGCACACTGTTTTGTTTATTTTAATTAGGATCATTAGCCAGCCATTAAAGCTCTAGACAGTGGGGAAAAGATGCTTTTGAAGAATCATTCTCTGTAACTCACCTGAAAGCTACCTGGAAATGCAGCAGTTTTTCCACTGAGAGCCTAACTCATGCATCTGGACTGCTTTTCCTGTTTTACAAGTGAAAATACTGAGAAACAGGGAGCTCTAGTGACTTGCTTGAGGTCCCAGAGCAAGTGAGGGGAATCTAACAAATTTATAAGATTTCAAAAGCCTTCATTACAGCTGTTGGGGAGGAAGGAGATGGAGGAAGAGAGAAAAAAAATGAAGGAAGGGGAGAGGGAAGAAAGGGAGAAAGGAGAGAGGCGGGAAGAGGGAGAGAGAGGGAAGGAGGGAGAAAGATAAGAAGATACCAATGGAATCTGGCTGGGATGAGAAGGGAACTCAGAGAGCCTTAGCTTTCCCAACACAATAGTTACCTTCAAGGTTGCTTCAGAGGCTAACATGATAAGATGATGAAGTGATGGCACATGATACAGAGAAATGCTTCCCTGTGCCAGGACTGGAGTGAGGTCATAAGTTCTGCCATCATTCAGCTGTGTGACCTAGAGCAAGTTCCTGCCCTTTTCTCTGAGCATCAGTTTTCTCACCCACAAAATGGGGTTAAGAATAGTTCTTACCTTAGAGAAGGTGTATTAAGCAGCTGGCACTTGCTGGGTGACCCCATTGGAAACACATCATGTGATTAAAAACATCATGCCCACTGAGAATTTTAATATACAAAAGAAATAAACATTATTGTTACCATTTGAATGAAATAGATGTATACACAGAAGCAACATTATTTAAGTCTAGGAAATAAGGATTCTATTGATCAGAAAACTTGGGATAGAGTGCCACTGTTGCATGTCCAACACCTCAGGCAGAGAGGCCAGTACAGCCCTTGTCCTGGATGCCCTGGGACCTCTCAGGGGCCTTTGCTAGAAATTCCCCTACCTAGCCTGAGACTGCCTATCTTCTCCTCCAGATAGGGCTGCCAGATAAATTTAAAGATTGCCTAGTTAGATTTGATTTTAGATATGTAATGAATACATTTTCAGTATAAATATTGCCATGTGATATTTAGAATATACTTGTACTAAAAATTTGTCATTTATCTGAAATTCAAATGCAATGAAGCATCTTTTCTTTTTATGTGCTAAATGTAGAAACCACACCTCCAGAAAGAAAAGCAACTTGTCACTCCACTAATTTTTTGTTAGAATTTCTTTTCTGATTAGGAAAATACATGCCTGTTATAGAAAATCTAGGAAATACTAAAACACATGAAAGAATAATAATTCATACATAACATCATGAACTAATGCTTGAAAGACTAGTACTTGAAAATTGTGGCTTATTTCCTTGTCTCTTACATAGATGAGATGATGTTTTATGTATGAATTTTTCATTTCTTTGGCTTTACATCATACCTAATCCCCTTGTCACCAAATCTCTTTTCCATTGAATTCTATCACCTAGCATAACCTCCCTCCCTTCTTGCTGAAGAAGTCAGTGGTCTCCAATGTGTGTATCTACTTTGTGCATAATACTTTGTCCACACATCTTCAGATGGTCTCTCAAGTGGCTTTTCAAATTATTCCAATATATATGTATATATATATATATATATATATATATATATATATATATATATATATACATACACATATATATATATATATATATACGTATATATATATACATATATATACACGTATATATATATATGTATATATATTGGAATACATATATATATATATATATATGATATATATAATATCTCATGGTGACTTTTTCTAAAGTTCTCTTGGGTGCAGTCAGAGCCTCTCTCTGAAGTACAGTTAAGTGAACCCTGCAGAAGTTCCGCTGCTCCCACTAGCCAATGTTCACAGAAGAGGAAGAAAAAACAGGGCTCAGCCTTAATTCCTCCTGAGCCCACAAGCACTCAATTTCACAAAAGACTCCTGACTTGAAAAACATAAAAATAAGATTTACGACATGGAGCCCTGTTTTCCTAGGTAGAAAAAATGGACTTTGGAACAGTGTCTTCCACGTAATGGCCTGGACATGCAAAGAGCTCACATTGCTATGGACTAGTGGTTCCCAGTCCCAGCTGCACATGCCAACCACTGAAGGAGGTTTAAATCCTGCCCAATCCCCCAGCCCCAGCACAGCCTAGTCAATACTTATCCTTGTGGAAGGGGTCCCAGGCTTGATATCTTTTCCTTCAGTTCCCTGTGTGACTTTAATGGCAGTCAGTGATGAGGACACCTGTATTAGGAGACTCTGAAGGCATTACTCACAGTGAGTCAGACTGGAGGTGGCTGGAGAATGTCAAAGACCTACCTGAAGCTGGGATCTCAATGTCACCAAGCCCTTGAGTCCACCCTGGAAGGAACCTGTCTGCTGGTCTCAGCAGGCACAGCTTCTCTCCAGGGCTCCTAAGGGCATTTCTCTGAGCTGGGAAAGTAACCTTGTCCTCCTGATGCTCAGCTCAAGTCCCCCACTTTTCCCAGGTTGTTTCTGAATCCCTGTCCCACCCCCACCCACAGCCCACACACCCCCATCCCAGCACATGGTTAGCATGGCCTTTGGTTCTTTTTCTGGTGACCAAGCATGAGCTCCTTGAGGTTGCTTTTCACTGTCCCCAGCCCTCAGCCCAAAGGTTGCCCACATCACAGGCTCAGCAAATGCAGGGTAAGGGAGGGGCCAGAGCTGCAGCTGCTTCCCTTATGTCTCTTGAGCCCTCTCCATCTGAAGAGACAGCTTTGAGGACTAGGGTCTGTAGCTTCCTTTGAGGATGGAGAGTGTGACTCTTGCCTTGTCTACTTGTCACTCCTAGGCTAATCTTTGTCCTGTGAGAAGCCAGAACCACCCCTCTGACCATTTAAGCAGGGGCATTGTTACTGTCAGGTAGGGATACCAACCCTCCTTAGGATGTCACACAGGTAGGACAGCAGAGAAAATTCATGAGTAGTGCTAAGGCCAGGACCAGGGAGGCTGTGGGGGAGGATGGCTGGAGGAGGCCATCCAGGACTGTCTTAGTCAGTTCAGTCTGCTTTAACAAAATACCATGGACTGGGCAGCTTAAACAACAGACACTTATTTCTCACAGTCCTGGATGCTGGGAAGTTCAAGATCAGTATGCCAGCTGGTAGAGTTCCTGTGAGAGCTGTCTTCTTTGTAAACCGACAGCTACCTTCTTACTGTGTCCTCACATGATAGAGAGAGTAAAAGCCCAGACCTCACCCTCATAATCTCATTGTAACCTAATCACCTCTCAAAGGCCTCACCTTCAAATACTATCACATGGGAGGTTAGGGCTTTAACATATGGATTTGCAGTGGGGAAGTGGGAGGGATATAAACATTCAGTCTACAGTAGTGGACATAGGAGGAGCTATGGAGGAGAACAAAGGAAGCAGAAGGGAGAACCAAAACACCTCAGGGAAGCAGCCACAGGTTTGGGGAAACATCAAGCTGTGATGATGGCCTCTTGGCATGTATTGTTGTTGAGGTGAGTGCACTTGATGTTGGATATTGGAGACAAGGCAATGATAACCCCTTGGCTCTCTCATCTGGGACTGCCTGAGTTACATGAAGAGATGAGAGGACAGAAGGGCAGCCTCTCATTTGGAGAAGTGATGGTCTGCAAGTCACTTATTAGGTTCCTCAGTGAGGCTTTCCAAGGTTGTCCAACTCATACCTGTTTCTACAGCACCAATTTCTCAGTCGACAGAGGTTTAGTGAGCACCGGTTATGTTCAGGTGCTGTATAGTGAACAAGATGTAAAAGTTTCTTTCCTTGAGGGAAGAACACACCTGTGGGAGAAAGCAGAAAATAATCACACATACACAGTCCTGCATTGCATTTGGATGCAGGAGGCCTGAATGAAGGTGTGCATATCTGAGTTCCTGTAGGACCTGTGGCTTCCAGTTGAGTTCACCTGATGAAGTCAATATGAGAGACCAAAGAGTAGAGGTTAGAGGTAAGTAAGCACTGTTTCCCCTGGCTCCCCACCAGCTGCAGACCTAGGCTGGCCAGCCACATGCTCTACTGAAGGTTTGCTTCTATCTACCCTGGAGTGCATCCAGGTTCTAAGAACCACTCTGCCACATCTCTTCAGGCAGACAGTGATAGTGATCTCTCTCTCCCTGTAATTTAACCCCACTGGCTTTGAGGACCATCCCATACCTTGCTGCTTCTCCTGACCCTGGCTCAGTCCCCTCACTAAACCTTCATTAAATTACCCAATTTAAATATACCATCTATTTTCCACTAGGACCTTGACTGACCCGATCCAGTGACCTAGTCTGGGAGGTCAGAGAAGGTTTCAGAGAAAAGGATGTTTGAGATGAGCTCTGAGAGATGAAATTCCAATTGCTTCTAATGGGCATATCCAACATGTGTATTTGGTCAATAAGGAGTGTCCTAGTGGGCTTGAGGCTACAGTGAGGGGGATTGTAGGAGAGGACCCTCTGAAGCCCTTCCATTCTTAGCTATGCCAAGGCAGGTTATCCCTGGACCTGGACTCAGCTGGAAAAAGAGAAAGAGGCAACTCACATCCCTCTAGAAGCACTATAGGGGCCAGGTGTGTGCTAGGTCCATACACCTTCCATACACTTAGACCCAGAGGAGGCCAATGTCTAAAGATTCAGGTTTTGAGGACTACTCCCTGAAAGACCAAGGAAAGCAACAGGAGGGCCAGAACTCAATGTTGGGGATCCCATGGGAAGCTCTCAATTTCATGCACCCACTTTAATTTTACTTCCTGAAGTTGATACCCCAAGAAAATGTGTTAGAACTAGTCACAGAGACAGATATTTCAAATTCTGTTTCATAATCCTAAAGTTTTGTTATTTAGGTATATCAGTTTCTCATGGTTGCTCTAACAAATTTGATGGCTTAAAACAGTATACATTTATTCTCTCACAGTTCTAGAAGCTAGAGGCCTGAAATCAAGATGTCTCTGGGCCTTGCTTCTTCTGGAAGCTCAAGGGGAATATTTGTTCCTTGCCCTCCAGCTTCTGATGGCTGCTAGGATTCCTTGGCTTGTGGCCACATCACTACAATCTTTAAGACGAACATCTTCAAATCTCTTTCTGCTCTGTGTGCACATCACCTTCTCTTCTCTGTGTGTAAAATTTCTCCCTGCCTCCCTCTTGTGTTTGCATTTGGGAACCATGTCTTGAGCTATCACACCAGGCAATGAGACTTCATCTTTCTGGGTGACCCATATGGAGTGGCAGCTGGATTGTGGAACAGCTGCTGGCTGACAGCAGAATTCAGGATTCCTGATGTGCTGCTGCCACAAAGTTCTGGTCCTGGGCCAGTTACTAGACATTTACTTTCCGCTTTATAAATGGACGGGAGGTAGTAAATTACATTCCATGAACCACTAAAGTGTCTCTAGATTGGCCTCAATACCCCTTGCAGAATGCAAATAATTTTTGGAGCCCTCCCTAGTTTTTCTGCAGGCCTGGGGATAAAGAAAGCTTGTAAAGGATCAATTGGGTGTTCCTCATTCCTAGACAGAGAGCCGTGGGAGCTCTCAAAAAGTAGCCAGGCCCCAGACCAATTCAGTCAGAACCTATGGGTTACGGCTGGACATTGACGGTTTGTTTAATATTCAGACAGGTGGAAACCATGAACCTTTAATGTCCTTTCCAAGTGAGGCATTTAAAGAATCAGCAGAGAAGGCACTGTGGGCCTCAACTATGGCTTCACATATGCATCATTTTAAAAAATACATATTTCTGGCTCACTCCAGGAGGTCTAACTTAATTAATCTAGGTGTGACATGGATATCAGGACCTAAGGCTCTCCGGGTGATTTCAGTGTCCAGCCCATGTTGAGGGCCCTGTGACAGAAAAATAAGGTAGCCTTCCATTGAAGCTACTATTCCAAAGGGTGACTGTTAGATGTGGGAAGGCCTCCTGAGTGGGAGAGCCTCTAGACCAAAGAAGGGCTCCTTTTTTGACTGGAAATTATTTTTATGGAAATCAATGAGGTTTCCAGTAGTCAGAGGATTTGCTCTGCTATCAGAGGATCGAGGAACAGATTAGGTTATTTTTCAAAATTCCTGACAATTCCTTGAATTTATAACAACTACTATCAAGCCTGTCCTTCATAGATTCTGTCATCATTTATACAAAGAATGTAAAAAGAATAAAAATAACCCGATGAATTCAGGATTGTGGAAAACGACATTACTGGTAATGAAAATTACAGGAAGCTTTGCCGACTCTTACTCCCTCCCCAAGACTAACATGAGAACATGTTTTTTCTTCTGATGCAATAATTAAGTTTGCCCAAGAAAATGTCTCTCTGTATATGCCTCAGGGCAGGAGCTAAATGAAGCCTTTAACTAACTGATAAATGTGATCATCTTGGTTACTAAAATTTTGGGACAGACGGGCTCTATTAGGAAATGGAAGAGGGTTGGGGTGACTTCTGAAGCTAGCAGCAGTCCCAGTTCTAAAACCTGACTCTGGGGTCAAAATGCCAAGATGGAAATAACATCACAAAGAAAGTCTCATCAGATATTGCAGGGATAAAAACACACATTCCTTCAACATTGAGCACAGATGAGGCCCTGGTACTGTGTGGGCACTGCAGATGCACAGGGAGCAAAACACAGCCTTCCCTGCCCTCACAGAAATTTCATTTAGTGGGAACAGATCTTATCTAGGAATCTCCCAGGGTTCTTAGAGAACTGACCAAGACTGAGAGTGGGTGGATGATGCCTGACTTGAAAGCTGAAAATCTGAGCAGAATAAAACCAGGCTGGGAGCTGGGGGCTGGTGCTGGGGGCTGGTGCTGGGGACCGGGGACCATGGATTCATAGACCACTAGTTACTTGATTGCAAAGCATGCAAATTAACAGAGGAAAAGGTTTACCTTATTAGCTATCAATAAAATGAAAAGTAAAAAAAGCCTCTTAAAGAGTGATCTTTCCTCTCTGTAGGAATAAAAGATGAGCAGTATGTAATGAAGGGGTCCTCCTGCCCTAGGGGTGAAAGTACAAAAAGGCAAGACCCTTTTGAAAAACAATTTGACACTCTGATCAGGTTCAGGTGTATATTTCAACTCACTATTTTCACTTGTGGAAATTTACTTTAAGAATTATCCCTATACACCAAAGGCATTATGTCCAAGGGTATACACTACAGTGTTGTTTAAAGAGAAGCCAAACTCTCCTCTTACAATCACATAGAAATTTCATATATGTTGAAATATTATTAGACCATTAAAATGAAACCAAAGATCCTAATAACACAGAAACATTAATTAAAACAGCAATATAAAAAATATATTCATTTAGGCTGCAACTAAATAAAAATTTTAAAAAGCTACATCAAAAAAGGAAAGTTCTTTTTTTAATATTGTGTTATGACCTAAAACTATTTTTTCTGTGTTTTCTAAATTGTCTATAATGAATATATTTTTATAATAAAAATGTGTGTGTGTGTGTGTGTGTGTGTGTGTGTGTGTGTGTGTGTTTAAGGAAAGGTTAAGTCTATTTCAGTTGCTAAATGAGGGCCATTATCAATTACTGTGGTGTCTATTGTGGTCACTATCTTTGTCACTGCTGGTCCAGTGATATACTCCCTCTCACTGCCCCCCTCAATATACACACAAACACACAAACCATCTCTAAGTAGAACATACAGATAGAGTTACTCTGATTGAAGTGGTAGAGTGGCAGCATGAGTGACAGTTTCATCCTCTTTCTCCCTAGAACACACACACACAGACACACAAGCACACCATCTTATAGGCTTTTCTCTGGGACCAGAGCTAGTCTTTGTGAAACAGTGGATCTAAAAAAGTTTCTAATGTTACTAGGACTACATATATGATGGATGAACCTTGTATTAGTTATCTCTTTCTATGTAACAAATTATCCCCAAACTTAGTGGCTTGAAATAGCAAACATTTATTATTATACCATTTCTGTGACCCTGGAATTCAGGCATAGCTTTTCTGCTCCTGCCTCAAGGTGTCTCGCAAAGGGGCAATCAAGGTGTTAACCTGGGCTGTGATTATCTCAGAGATCAAATGAGGAAAACTTACTCATGGGGTTGTTAGCAGGATTCCTCATTGGTTTTTGGCACATGGGCCTCTCCATAGAGCAATTCACAACATGGCAGCTTGTTTTCCTCAGAGCAAGGGTTTATAAAACAGAAAACACTAATCTTGTGACATTCCATTTTCTTTGCTGCTTTCTATTCATTTTAAGCAAGTTTCTTGGTCCAGGCCACACTCAAGAGTAGGGACTTCCACAGGGCATGAATACCAGGAGGAAGGTTTGTTGGGCTATCTCAGAGGCTTCCAGCCACAAATTTATTAAATAAACATTCTCTCCATATCTATGCTGTGCCTATTCTATATTAAAATAAATTCAATGCTCATCACTCCTTTTTATTACTTCTTTCCCACTCAGTGCTTGCATTGCAGGCATTTGTCTTCTGGTAGATTTCAAATGCATGCACCCCTGAGTTCTTGTAAGTATGAGAACAGTATAAACTTAGTAGAGCAGGATCTAACATCAGACACCTGTGTTCAAATCTTGGTTCTGCCATTTCAAGCAGTGTAAATTTGGGAAAGTTCATTAATTACCCTAAGCCTGAGGAACTTCATCTTTAAAATGTGGCTAATAATGGTACTTACCTCAAGTTATTACTGAGATAGTTAGATGAGATAAGATACACAAGTACTTAAAATAGGGTCTGGAATTCATTAAAATTGGCTATTATCATCATTATTATTTACTCTTAAATGATAGCTTAACTGGGTTTAATTTGTAAGTAGTGTCTTATCCTCTGAAGATCACTACATTGTCTTCTAACTTTGAATGATTCTGTTGTAAAAACTGCCAGCCATTATAATGGAAATTTCTCTCCTTGCAACTGAGTTCTTTTAGAAATCTGGAATGGCCATTGAGTTCTTTCTTTACATTTTAACTTCAGTGCCTCTATAAGAATGTCTCATTTTTTATTGTTCTAGAACTATTTTTCTTGGATATATAATTTTAAGTAAATTTAAATCTTCCTTCATTTTGGGAAAGTTTCCTCTACTACGTCTTTAAATTATATTTCTTCTGCTATTGTCTTTAAGAAAATCAATTATTTGTATATAGACATTTGTCTGTCTTTCAAATATCACTTTATCTTAGTTTATTTTAGCTCTTTATTTCTTCATTTCATTTTGCTTCATTTTCTCAACTTTGTCACTGCCTGTATGTTCATCAGTATACAGTCTCCTTTTTGATGACTCTCATATAACTTTTCTTTCTATAAAGTTTGAATCTCATTACAGTTCTATATTTTTAAATCTCCTTTTGTTGTTTTATCATCTTTTCAAGCCTTCATATCTCTTTTTTTGAGCTCTTCAGAGAGGTGACATTTTCTTTAATTTTTATTGATTTTATGGATTTTTTTTTTTTGGCCAAGTTTATTTGCTTGGATGGCATAATGCTTCAAGTGTGTATTTTTCACTTACCCATTTTTTTAATATTTTCCTTCTTTTTAAAATTTCTGTATCATGCATAGATGTCATGCTGTTTTCTTTATGATCATTACTTATTTTTAAGAGATTTTTTTTCTTGTTCTAGCGAGTTATTGAAAAATAGCAGATAAGTGGGCTTGTTTTGGCCTGCTGTCTGTGAACACATTCTCACCAACATTCTTCCCTGAAGATATGACTGCACTAGGTCAGAAAATTTTCTAGGCTTACAGAGAAGCTCTTAGCCCCATCGTTGTGTGCACAAAATTTACTTATCTCTATATACATATCTATCTATCTGTCTATCTATCTATCTATCTATCTATCTATCTATCTATCTATCTATCTACTTATCTACTTATGCATTCATTCATCATTTTTCTCCATATTTATATCTATATCCATATCTATATACTTTTATGTTTTTCTTCTGGTGACCAAGACCAGTAACTGAAAGTCTTCTGTCTTTCTTTGTTTTGGCCTCCACATTGGCATGACATTTTTTCAAAGTTGCATGTCCACATGTTTCCATGAGTTTTCTCACTAAGCTTGGACTCCCTCCCTTCTTCATGCCACCTTGTACTCAAGAACTCTTCCATATCCCTGGTCATTGTCACTGTAAACAAAAGGTTGTTTGTTTGACCTTGAAGGATATGCAATTTGTCTTTGGAAAGCTGCGCAGGCCTTTTCACAAATTCTGTCTCAAAGGTGAGCCAGTTTTCTGGTTTAATCACATGTAATTTTATTCTATTTTTATTTCTCCTTAATATTTCCTAATAGGTTCAGAAGATAAGAATAAAGATCAATTCTATTATCTTCACCCTTCTAAGTAATTACACATCTTTAACCTTCTAAGTATTTACAAATCTACTTTTATTCAGGTTCTAAAATAATGACATGGCTTACCATAAAGAAATGAATAGGGCATTTCAATTAGAGAAACCAGAGGCTCTATAACCAGAGAAGTCTCAAGGAAGGCAGGGGTACAGGTCAATCAGCAAGCAGTTTGTGAGCAGAAGGGAAGTAAAATGGGACTGAGAAAGTAGAAGAGCTATTCCCCTAAGCTGGGGGATTTGGACAGGTATTTAAAAAGAATAAAGAAATAAACTCCACAGGAGAACTTACCATTGCTGTTGCAGGTTAAAAAAAAAAATCTCCAGAAAAGGGCCTTTCAAGAGGGTTTCTTTACAAAGGGGGTTTCCTACCCTTTGCAATTATTTCAACACACTAGATCTCAGCACCTAACCCGGAGACTGACAGCAAGGAAAAATAGATGCATCCCATTGTATAATTCAAATCTTTCCTTATGAAGAAATGATGAGCTGAGTTTCACTGGGCAGCATTGGTGGACCCAGAATTGGTGGACCCAGGCCACCAATTCTCCAACTTTATAAAAATCTGCCTTTTCCTTTGACCTGGGGCCTGGAAATCCCTATGCACAGCTCCTGCCAGGCAAGCAGAGATCACATTTTAGTCTTGCTTTACTCTACATGTAGACAGCAGAGAGCTAGCATTCATTATTACCATTCATCATCTTTTGCATTTCATTTGCTGTCTTCTGACTTAACAGCCTCTCCAAGAGATCTAAAGTATTTCTGTATGCCAGTAGTTCTCCAGTTTTAGTGTGCATTCAAATCACCCAGAAGACTTATTAGAACACAGAATGTTGGGCCCACCTCAGTTCCTGCTTCACTAGGTCTGGGGTGGATGTTGAGAATCTACATTACTAGCAAGTTCTCAGAGGACGCTGATGCTGCTGGTCCAGAGAAGATCATAGAACCAGGTGTGTACTTTTCTATAGGCAATTTTGCATTCCAGCACCTGCTAAAAAGCCAGGGTCAGTGCAAGGAAGGATTCTATACTTCCTTGTGAATACCATGTGAAGACCCAGACACACAAAGGGAAGAAAATCATGCCATGTGATAACAGAGGCAGTTACTGCAATTATGCAGCTTCAAGTTAAGAAGCACCAAAGATTGCTAGAGACCACCAGAAGTGAGGAGAGAAAGCATGGCACTGCTGATGCCTTGATTTGGAGTTTTGGTCTCTGGAACTGTGAAAGGATAAATTTCCATGTTCTAAGCCATCCAGTTTGTGGTACTTTGTTACAGCAGCCCTAGGAAACTAATAATGGCAGGGAATGTTTATTTTTTTCATTCAAATGCAATAGAGTAGAAAGATCATTCACACCCTCACACAAGGCTAGATCATCCACACCTGCATATTCCTAATTACTTTGTATAAATGTAAAAGTCAGACAGTGAAGAAGGCTGATAGAAAAAAGAAAAAAACTTTTATTTGAAAAATGGTGTTGGGGAAAATCTTTACAGATATTGTGGAATGCCAGAAAGACAAGTCTGTCCTAGAGCAAATTAAGCCTGAAACATTACTTTGTCATTGTAAAATGACAAAACTGAAGCTGTCCTACTTCTGGCATATTATGAGAAAGCAGGTTCTTTAGAAAAGACAACAATGCTGGGAAAAAAAGAAGCCACCAGGAAAAAAGGAAGACTAAATATGAAATAAATTGACTGCATAAAAGATGCCATAAACATGAGTCTACAGGAACTGAGTGGGACTGGTGAGGATAAGAAATTGGAGACAGCACTCATTCATTGGGTTGCCAGGAGTTGGAGCTGACTCATTGGCACATAGCATACACACAGAGTAGAAAGAAAGCTAAAGGTCAACAGTTCTATCTGCTCACCTCTGAAGTGGGTCAGCTCAATCTCAGAGGAGCCCAAGTGAACCCAAAATACTTGCCTCAGTGTCAATGGCCTTACTTTGCTGGCCCTTCCACATCTGCCTGTTTACATAGCATCCTACCTGGTTGGGCTAAAATACATAAAAGAAGCATCCACAACTTGACATAATGTCAAGTTGTCCATGGTGATGAGAACAGTGGTCAGTTGTCTTTGTTAAAAGAAATTGGGACTCCAAATGACTTGAAGGAAGTCAGTGTAATAAGAATTGGGAAGGAGTCTGTAAGACCTGACTCTGAACCCTCATGCTAAGCTCTGTGCCATCAAAAATTTTTTAGACCTCATGAGGCAGAAAGGCTAGGATATCCTCTCTCTATTGAGCATTTTAACTCTTCCCTCATAATCTCAAGGTCATTTATACTTGGACCAAATGGTACTTGTATCCTCTAATTACCCTTCTTAAGTGCAATAAAGCTCACAATATGATAATGCTTCATATCACTAGAATGTCTAGAATAAAAAAGACAGATTCCAAGTATTGGTGAGTATGTGGAGAAGTTTTATTCTTCTATGTCGCTGGTAGGAAAACAGTCTAGCAGTTCTTCAGAAATTGAAACATAGAGATATCATATGACCCTACAATTCTACTTTGGGATATGTACTCAAGAGAAATTAAAAACATATTTTCACACCAAAACTTGTATGTGAATGTTCATAACAGCATAATTCAAAATAGCCAAAAAGTGGGAGAATCCTACATGTCCATCAATAAATGCATGGATAAACAAAATGTGGAATATTCACACAATGGAATATTATTAAATCATAAAAAAGGAATGAAGTACTAATATATGTTATAACATATATAATATAACATGGATAAACCTTGTAAACATTATACCAAGAGAAAAAAGCCAGTCACAGATGGCTACTTGTTGATTCCACTTGTAGGAAATATCCATAATAGGTAAATTCATAGGAACAGAAAGTAGATAATTGATTACCTATGGTAGGGGAAAGGAGGAACAGAGAATGAGTACTAATGGATACAGAATTTTGGGGGGATGTAATAAAAGTGTTTTGAAATTAGGTAGGATAAATGCTTTCACAGTTTTGTGACTATACTAAGAACCACCAAATTATACAGTTTTAAATGGTAGATTTTATGGTTAAGTGAATTGAGTCATAAAACAATAAAGCTTTCTAAGCCCTCTAATAGTGCTAATGGATCAAGTAAAGATAAATGACTTTTGACTTCCTATAGAGTTGGTGCATTTTATTCTCCTTCCAGAGCTACTTATTTGGGTGTACTTCATTTATATCTCCTATAGTTTCTTCTATAGGAGAATGTGAAGCTAAAAGCAGCATCTAATGATAGTTATCCTGGCATCCATGGATTGGAGCAATAAGAAGCTAGAGATAGTCAAAGCAATTAAAGAGAAAATTGCTATGAAAGATAAAGAGCAAAGAACCAATACTGAGAAGTTGTTGTGGAAACAGAATAGTAGGACACATGGAAATAGGAAAGAGTTGTCTGAGCAGCATTTAAGAAGCTAGTGATAGTAGGCTGACCCAGGGTCCCGGGAGTCTACCTAGACATAGCGCCAGAACTCTCAGGACTTCAGAAGTCTGCCTGTCAGTCAGAGGTAGTGCATCAAATGATGGCCTTTGGTCATTTTGCATCTAATGAGTGTAAGAAGAAATTAAAAATTTCTAAACCTCTCTAATCTTAGTTGCTTTCTTTCTACCTGTGATAGCTGGTCTCCAAGGATGGAACCACAATGAACCATACCTCCCAATATCCACATCCTCATTTAATCCACTCTCAGTTTGAATTTGGCTGGTCTGGCCCAATGTGCCCAAAGAAATGCAACAGAAGTGACACAGTGTGACTTCCCATACTAGTTGAGAAGCCTTGTACTTTCTGCCTTGGGCTCTTGGAACACTTGTGCTGGAGGAAACCTGACCTCAGTAAGAAGTCCAACTACCCTGAAAGCACCATAATACAAAGAAGCCCAAGCCAGCCCCAATATTTTCCAATATTCCAGCCCAGGCACCAGGCATCAGCATAGGTAGGCTTCGGATAACTCTAGCCTCAGATGACATCTGTCACCCCAGATGACATCTGACTGCAACTACATGAAAGAATATAACCCCACTGAGCCCAGTGAACACATAGAAACATGAAAAAGCATGACAAAATGTTTTAATTCTGTACATTTTGAGGTGGTTTATTATATAGAAATAGAAAAATGAAACATCAACCCAGGAAGCCATGTGAGGGCCACTGTCTCAGCACATACTAAGACCATTTCCATGTATCTGGGGTAAGTGGGAAACTGTCACTCCTACCCCCCAGTAGGTTTAATAGCTTCACTAGATGTGGAGTACCCACTGATACCAGCCTTATCCACATTCTCTTCTACCCCAGAAGAGCCAGAGAGATTCCAAACAGCCCTTCTGAGCACAGAGACCATGTACCCCACTTCTTTTTTGCTTGCTCTGTCTGCTAATTTCTCTGGCAGCACACAGTGATTTGGGCAATGACCAGAACCCTGTCATTTATCACCCAGCTGAGTCTCCATTTATCTAAAAGCTCTAAAATACTCTGCTGTTGCTTATCCCTGGCATGAGGAGACCTTGCTGGGTGAATTTGAAAAAGATCTGGAAGGGGAAGAGGCTGTAGGAATCAGAGCCCAGCTGAACTCCCACAGTCCAGACTGGAACTCACCAGATGCCTTGATCACCTGCCTGTTGATATGAGCTCTCTATATTTTATATTTTATTATGAGTCGCCCCAGGTTCAGGATGTACATAAGTGTTTATGCTGGCAACAGGGGGCAACATTTCCTGGGCTGCATTTGCAGAGAGGAAAGTCATGTTTCCGAGGTTTATTCTCTTTGTATGCTGTCAGTTTTCTCCTCCTAAACTTGTGCCAGAGACAAAACAAAGCTTGCTTCCTGAGGTGAAAATTTTATTTTAACTCCCATGACTGGCCTTTTTGGAAGACAACAAGCTCACTCCATAGATGAAGCACTTTTCCCCCAACATGGGCATGGTGTGATTGCTCATGGATGTGACAATTCTGTTCTCCAAAGTTTCAGGGTCAAGATCCCAGAAAAATACTTGTATGTGACATGGAGGTTTCAGCTATCAATGCTATTGGGACTCGGACCCATGATTTCCTTTCACAGTAAGGGGTCTCCTGTTAGTGTTATTGATGTCTTCACCTGTGCTGACCCCAACAGTAGCCTTATTTAACTGAGACAAGCCCACCCCCTGGATGGTTAAGACCTGGAGGATTAGGGTAGAGGCTTGAGCAGGAATGGTAAATGCAAAGTTTATTACTGCAACCTGTTTTAAAATATCAACTAACTAATTACACACACACACACACACACACACACACACACACACACACACACACACACACCTGAATGACTTGAGTACATTTAGGCAAAGCAGAATTATTTTTTCATATATAAACTGACTGAAGATTAGGGCAGTTTGCAGATTCCACACACAACTGGTCATTTCGGGCTTGCTCTGGGCTGGAGATCTGACCAGCTATTATCCCTTGATCTGTGCTCCCCTTGGACCAGTAGTCTGGAAAGTAACATCCCAGTGACAACCAGGGAGGTGCCAGTAGGGTCAGCTGGAAATGCCCTTTTTGTCTGCTCCTGGGCTCTGAGAAGAGCCCATTCTATACCACCCAAGGAGGTTTTGCTTTCTCTGATTTCTTTGCATATGTCTCAATCCTGACTCCAATTTAACAGTAAGAATGGAAAAACTGAGCCACAGGAAAGGAAATTTAGTTAGCCAGGCATTTAGCAAAGAGCAAGAGAGCCCAGGAGTGACCTTGTTGCCCAGGAGGCATGGAGAGAAGTCATCAGAGCTTGTTGATGTTGGGGCAAGAGGACATTGAATCCAGTGAGGGTATCTCTTGCCAGGATAAGTGAGCTTTGAGCATGGGCCACTGACAGAAGAACTGTGTCAGTTGAGGAAAGTCACTAAGCTACTTTAAGCCTCTCTTTCTCTTTAATATAGGTAGATACAAGAATATTCTACCTCTTACTAATCTCTTGCTCACTCTTTAGCAAATGATGTGGATATGAAAATTGCTTTACCTATGTGAAGCGTCCTCACTGTCATCACTGTTGTCAACAGCAACATCAAACAGGACCTGGAAAAAACCATCATACTAGCCTTCCACATTCTATCTGGCAAGTCTAGGAGGAGATCATTTCAGATTGCCTTATCTTGTCTTTACCTCCTTATAAGCACATGCTACTTCTCACATCTAGAGGAAAGTCAAATAGCCTTTCTTGAAAATAGGCTAGCCTCAATTGCTGTGTGGCCAGTACAATGTAGTAGAAGTATCATTCTAAGACTTCTGAGGCTGGACCAAAATAAGTCTTGTATCTTTCACTCAGGCCTCTAGAAACATTTACTTTTAGAATGCTCTCTTGGCTGCTCACTTCCATGCCACATAGAGAAGCAACAGGTTGGTGCTGACAATCCCAGCTGAGCTTCTAACTCTTGGCCTGCACCAACAACTAGTCATGCCAGTGAGCCCTTATATCCTCTAACATAGCAACTATCAGACTGCAGGTACACAAGACACTCTAAATCAGAACCACTTAGCAGATTCCAATTAACCAAGAACAGAACCAGGAGAAAGCATAATAAGTTGTTGCTGTAAGTCACTAAGTTTTAAAGTAGAATATTTAACTGAAGCAGCTCTTCATATACTTATGGGCATCTGAGCCCCCCGGTTTTCCTGTGAGACCTAGAGTATAAACTGCTTTATCTTCTTTTTAGTGTGGCCTCCTCTCACTTTGTCCCTTGGCATCTCTCCTTACTTTCTGCTTTCTCTCCAGATAAGCTCAAATGTCTTTCTCAATTTAGGGCTCCTACTACAGGTTCCCTGTGAGAATAAAGATGAGATAACAGAGTTACAAACAAGGAACTAGTTTCAGATGGAACCAGCAGTGCCCTACAGATACCATTGACATCAGTGAAAGCCTGGTGGTTACTCCTTCTTTAGATGATAACCAGGAGAAACTTCTGAAGACAAACAAACTCTGAACTCCTAACCTGGACCTCCCAATTCCTGTCTCAAGAGCTTCTCTGAGCAAAGCAGAGCAGGGATCCCCATGTGTGGCACTGTAGTCTGGAGCATTTCTGGCTTTACACATCTGTTCTCTAAATAAGAGTCTGTAGTGTTTATCACATCTACATGCCTTCTCTCAGCTCTGACCTTCACTGCCCAAGAGTGGGGAGACCAGCCAAAGTCATGGATTTCTAAAGAATTGACTCCAATGACCAGCCTTTCTGGCTCTGACATCTGTGAAAGCACCACAGATATTAGAGCTAATTAGCCACATTCAGTGATACCAGGCCTAACAAACATCCCAAGAAGAGAGGTCAGCTCTGGGCTGAAAGGTGAACTGTTTGTTTAAGGAAGGTGAGTGGGCTCTAGCAGAATTTTCAGATTAATCTAAGCCCTCTTAAAATAAAAAAAAAAATGAAACATTGGGCAGCCTGGGTATCATCAACCAAGATAAGTGCAAAACCAGGGGTGAGGTCTCCTTTGGTTTTGTGATCATAGGGCAGGGTGAGGTGGTAGGGTGAGGAAGAGGGAAGAGGAAAGAGGACATAATTCTTTTAGGCTCCAGCCAGGGACCAGAGGGGCAGGCTGTCTTGGGGCAGGAAAGATACAGAGATCTCTTGCAGCCTCATGTTGCATTTTTGGAGAGCAAGTTTCTGAAGCCCTTGATTGTTGAGAAACCCCATGGACTCTTGATTTGTTCCTGTTTCTGGAAGCTGCAGGAAGATTTGGCCCTATGCTTTAGCTTATAGTCCATTTTCTTCGACTTTCCTCAGAACCCACACCAGATCCTGGACCCCTGTCTTCTAAGAAGGGGATTGTGGTCTCCTGAGGGTCTCCTAGGACAAGCTACAAAGCTTTTCACATACAAATCTTGCTGGAAGTCTCAGAACAGATAAGATGACCTGTGTTGAGGTTTTAGGGAGTTCAAAATATAACACTTCTCTTACACATCCATTGGGAGATAAACACAGGAATCACACTGAAAGATGTCAAGACATCACCTCTACTACTGACAAAGCTGATTAGAGAAAGTGGCCATAGATATGCAGTTAAATGGCCCTGAAACATAGACATTTCCCCTCCCTTAATCCCATGTGGTCAAGAGTGCACAGAATTCAGATTCTCTACAGGACAGGCAGGGAGGTAGGGAGGAAAGTCTGAACACACAGTCTGGTAATTCCCACTCTAAATTCCTCTAACCTGGAGAGCAGTGTAAGGCCTGGTGGGGTTCTGAGATAAGAAAAAGGATATCCTCCCATCAGCAAATAGAAGGAAACTAAGGAAAGCTGGAAGCTTTCGGGGAATGCAGATTCATCTTCTTAGTAGATTTTTAAAATTCTCCCTATCCCCTCAGGAGTGATAACATAAAGTAGTGGAAAGAATATGACCTTGGGGACCCCAGGAGAGACAGATGGCCTCTTTGAGTCCCAGTTTTCTCTTCTTCAATGTGCAGTGATAATTCCCACCTCATTGGTATGCTGTGGCGATTACTGAAGCTGGGTGACCAACTGTCCCGGTTTTAGTATCCCAGAAACTCCTTCATCTCAGGCAAAGTGGGCTAGTTTGTCATCTTATTGAAAGCACCTGGTACACAGTGGGTGCTGGGGCATTAGTTCCCTCCTTTCTCACTCATACTTTTGTGAGTGAAATTGGAAGATTTCTCAGGCATGAAGCATTGGAAGCCCCTCACTCTCTCTCAGGTTCATACTGGAAGCCCCTCTAGGGAAAGGTGGGAGAGAGGAGGAAAGTAGGATATTTGAATTGGGAACACCCTCTGGAGCCTAGGATAAACAGACTTGCATTCAGAGAAATAACTGTGTCATCACCCCGCAAAGAAGGCCAAGTGGAACTACTCCCTGGAACACATTTAAGTGCATATAGCTGAGAACATGTCTTGACTTCCTTTTGTAGGTGCCAGGCAAAGGAAGGGGGCATGTGAATTGATTGATTAACCATATCACTTTCTCAATCACTGACCTCACAGGCCCCAAAGCCTACTTCTCTGAACTTTGCAACCAAATTCAACATCAGAATCCTTGTCCTGCCCTTTTTTGTGGGAACTGTCATGAGTGTCCATGACTCTAGAATGTCTCATGGAAATGGAATCCTCTGGGAGATAAACAGTCATTGCCTAGAAGCTGTTAATAAACAAAATTTAACTGAGGACATTTGAAAATATAATTGGGCTTACTTAAGAATTTATGAATTGTGCCACAAGTCATCTAGCAAGCAGAGAGCTACCCTGAGGAGTTATACAAGTTGGAAGGCCTTTATAGAAAGGACAGTGGGACAAAAAAGTCATCAGCAAAAGAAGAATGGAAATTCATTGTAGGAAAGTAAGAGTTCAAGTGATGATGGCATCTCATTGGCTAAGCTTTGACATTTCCATTGGCTGCGCTTGTTGCTGGGCAAGAAGAAAATCTTTTCTGCTGGAGTAATAAAATAACTGCACTTCCTGTTTGGAAGTACAAGTTATGTTTCTTCCTTTTGGGGTCATAATTGGTTGCTTCCTGTTCACTGTAACTGTTTTTGCTGTTTCAGTAGGACATAAAGGCTTTCCCAACTCCAATTTTTATTGAGATTCCTCCAGGAAGAGGTCTCATCAGCTTGAGCACAGGATGAGGACCAGTACTGTAGTGGGCTGGGGCTGCTTTATTACCAAGGCCCAGGCCTCTAGCCATATCCCCAGCACTAGCCTCCTTGGGACAACCAGATAGAAGGGGCTTCCAAGCACAGCACAAATGGCATGTCTAATAAGCAGAACTTTGAATCTAGCACTTTTTCATGGGGGAAGTCTGGCTGTAGTCTAAACAGTGTGAACATGTCATTAGAAGTAGATCTCCAGACCAAAGTATCTTTTTGCATCTGTCAAGCTTCCTGGGCCTTTGTGTCAATCTTCCAGTACAATGCAAACCATATGGGGGAAAGGGCACAAGCAGCTCTCAGAGGTACAGCTGCATATGGTTCCCAGTCTCAAATGCAGAGAGTCCCACCATCCTCTATGTGCCCTGTCCCCTGGTCTGCATGGCCTCAAACAAGCTTCTTAACCATTCTCTGTCTCTGTATTCTTTCCAGAGATGGAGACAAAAATGAGATGGCAGCTAGTCATGGTGAATGAAGGCTTTGGGCTGTGGTTGCAGGACTATCCTGGAGACCAGACTCAGGCCCTCTCAAGGAGGCTGCCAGAACATTTCTTTTTCAGGCTTTTCTATTCTGCCTGAAAACATAAGAGCCTGGGGCTGTCTCAAACTCACTTCCTCTCC
The DNA here is from genome assembly GCA_004027375.1 of Macroglossus sobrinus. Taxonomy (NCBI): domain Eukaryota; kingdom Metazoa; phylum Chordata; class Mammalia; order Chiroptera; family Pteropodidae; genus Macroglossus; species Macroglossus sobrinus. The sequence continues at coordinate 218,430 of PVKZ01001142.1, read as the reverse complement.
ATCGCCATCATTGTTGTTTAGAGCGTGGGACCAGAACACACAGGCCCCACAGCGGGGCTCTTGTTTCTTGCAAACAGCCTAGGCCTTGTCTGCCCAGGCAGGGATGATAGTTATGAAGTCTGGGCTAGCCATGGGAGAGTTACCAGTTAAACCCAAGCCCTCTGTTAATGCGTACCAGGAGGAGCTATTGTTTTTGGCTCTGGAGTTGGCTCAAAAGCCAAGGTCGATTCTGGTCATATTTAGCCATAAAATATCCATGTGCTCAAGTTCTGCAGGCCCAGTTTGGGTGAGTAAAGGGTATGAGCATCAGCTCTGAGGGGCAGAGAGAAAATGGTTGGGGAGGAGGCAGCACCATGGAGCGTTCTGCCCTTGGCTGCAATTTGGAGATACAGTCAGCCCCTCAAAGGAAATCCTCCTCATTTTTCCCCAGAGTGTTATCAGGCCCAGGCCTGGCCCCAAACCATGGATGGGAACAGTTCAACCCTGAGATCTGCCGCTACTAGCATAGCCAGACAGCTACACTGCTGCTGCTTTTCCCCTTTAATTTTTTCTCTCTGGTAGCTCACAAAACTGGGGTAAGAGGTATTTTTAAACAAGAATCTCTTTTGTTTTCTAAACATAACTTCCATTCTATCAGAAAAAAAAATGTAAGGCTACTTCCATCAAAATTCTCTTGGAAACCAGGCCTCTATTTGGAGGCAAAAGTGTCTTAGGAAATCAAGTTCTGACTCTCCCATACTCTGTCTGAATTGGGTCACCAGCAGCTCCTCACACTCTCTTATGGTGTGTGTATATCCCTAAGGGGTCTTGTCAACACACACATTTGATTCAGGCCCCAAGGTTGGGCTGAGATTTTGTGTGTCTGACAACCCTCAGGTGATAGTTACACTGTTGTTCTTCCAGTTACACAGTAGCTGAGTTAAAGATCTTGCCTGAATCCTGCTCTCCACTGAGTCCTCTAATCAGACCCCCTAGGAGCCAAAGTCTTGATGGCACTCCTGGTAGAGTCACCAGACCCCCCAACCTGACCACTATGCAGGGAGAATTGGAAAGCCATGTCCCCTGCATGCTAAGAAGGGGGCACCCACCTCCAGGCCTTCCAGACCACAGGAGATCTCAGTGTGAGCCAGGTGACCCAGGGAGGGGAGAGGTACAGAAGAGAGGATGGACAAGGACAGAGATGAAGGGGACTCAATGGTCTAAGTTACCAACAGAGAGACAAGCCTACAAAGAAAGTGGAGGAGTGCCTCAGGAAGGTGGGAAGACTCATGAGTGAAGTGTCCCAGTGGAAACAAAAAGAAAAGGGTCTACATGCTCCAGTGGTGCCAAGAAATTATAGAAATGGAAGGCTGAAAGTTTTCTTTTGGGTTGGGTTCAACAACAAGGCACTCACTCAGCTTGTGAGGCTGTAGCCTCCAACCTAGCACAGTTCTCACTGAGAGGATGGAGTGGAAACCAACGAGCAGAGGAGGAACCTGAACATGAGGCTAGGAAGCAGCAAGAAATTTGGTCAGAGACAGGAGAAAATTAGTCCAAGCAATAATTGAGGGATTGTGGGGAAAGTTAGGCTCTTTTTAAAAAGAAAGAGTCAAGCAGAAGCCAGCAAGGAAAGGGTAAACAAAGTGGATGCCAAGAGCAAAACTAGGCCATCAAAGGACAAAGCCCTAGAAGGCATGGGCACAAAGAGGTGTGTGAGAAAGAGTTGGAGGAGAGTATGCCTGGCTTCCAATATGGCCCCAAGGTAAGCAGTGAGGCCACCTGCAAGGAGTGGAAGGAAAGTTTGGAAGCAACCATGATTGAGAATGGGGTTCCACTGGCTCTAGTGGGCACACAGTGGTAGTCTGGTTTTTTCCAGCAACAATACTGTCTAATATTAGCTCTGAGAGAGGGGTAGTTGGGTTAATCATAGCTGAGGTGTTGCCAGGAAGAATCAATACAAGGAGAGTAAAGCAGGAGATGTGAAGATATCTGTAAGAGAGTAGCTGCAGTGGTGCTTCATTAATTCTAAGCAGGAGAGGAACAGATGAAAGCAGGAAGGATCCCAGAGGTAGGAAGAAAGCAGAGGGAGCAGTCATCTGGAACATCTAATGTTGTGCTTCCAGAATAATTGATTGAGATAGTTATGAGGGGGAATTATGAGAAAAGTGAGAATATTTGGTTCTGGATAATGACATATGTGAGAAGTGAAGGAGCAATTACAATCATTAGAGTTGATCACATAAGGAACTGGAGTCCAGATGGCAGACCATCTCAAGGGTGGCCACGTAGGAAAATGTCTACTAAATCCTCTCATCTCAGTGGAGACCCACCTAGCTGCCTGGCCCTGAGATGTGTACCCATAGAAAATCACATTCTTAGGGCATCACTGTTTTCTCATTGATAAGAGTTGGCTGGACCTTCTTATTGTGCGGTAGTGACATCTGAGAACCAATCTTCCACTAACAGCGAGAGACCCAGGGCTGGGCCGACTATCAGACACAAAGCACTGTCGTGTCAGGGTCCTTTCCAATGCAAGGACTGTCTCTGAGGGCTGGCCTTGTCCATCAAAATGACCCAGCAACAGGAGAGATGCCACCAACACACACAAGGTGAATGTGATCTGAGATATAGCACAAGGCTTTGAGGCAGCCATTGTTTCAGAAACAAAGTGAAGCTCCCTTGAAAGGAGGAATTTCTTTAATTTTTTCCTGCTAAAGAATCTGATAATTATGTCCCCTAAACTTGCCATAAGTGCCATTAGATTCCACTTAACTCTATACGTCTTAAGTGTTATATATATTATTTCATTTAATTTTAATAACAACCCTGACCTTGAAAAATATGAACTGGCTCTTATGTATTTCTATGTGAACACCTTATTTACTCAAATGGAAAAATACATAAAAACTCCAGTAGAGAAATCATGTTGCATGCTTCCTTTCTCATGCACACACCCATTCAGGTGGGACGTCTCAGTATCCACATGCAAAAAAATGAATTTGGACCAACCTGCACCATATACAAAAATGGACTCTCAGTCAACCAATGACCTAAATATAAGAACTAAAACTATTCAACTCCTAGAAGAAAACATAGAGGTAAATCTTCATAATCTAGGATTTAGCAAAAGATTCTTAGATATCAAAAGCACAAACAGAAGAAAAATTAGATAAATAGGACTTTATAAAAATCTAAAGCTTTTGTATATCAATGATATTATCAAAAATATGAAAAGACAACATATGGAATGAGAGAAAATATTTATAAATCATATATTAATAAAGGTCTAGTATCCAGAATATATTAAGAACTCTTACAATGCAATAATAAAAAGATGAACAACCCAATTTAAAAAATGGGCAAAGAATCTAAGTAAACATTTCTCTAAGGAAGATATACAAATGGCCAACAGGCACATGAAAGATGCTTGACATTATTAGTTATTAAGGAAATTCAAATTGAAACAACAGTGAGATACAACTACACATCCACTAGAATGGCTATCACCAAAAAGTCAGATGATAATGAGTGTTGGCAATGATGTGGAAAACGTAAAACTCTTATATACTGCTGATGGTAATGTAAAATAGTGCAGCTGCTTTGGAGAACACTGACAATTCTTTGAAAAGTTAAATAGAGCATTACCATATGACCCAGCTATTTCACTCTTGGCATATACTCAAGAGAAATGAAAACATCTGTCCACACAATTTTGTACATGAATGTTCATAGTAGAATTATTCATAAAGGCAAATGATGGAAATAACCTAAATGTACATAAGTAGATGAATAAATAAAGAAATTATGGTTTACTTATATCAGCTATAAAAAAGAAATGAAATAATGACCCTTGGTACAACTTGGATAAACCTCATATACATTATTCTAAGTGAAACCAGGCATGAAAGGTGGGAAAAAATGTATGTTTCTCTTTCTATGATATATCCAGAATAGGCAAATCCATAGAGACAGAAAACAGATTAGCGGTTACCAGGGGTGGGAGAAAGGGAGAATATAGAATGATTTTTTTAGTGAGTATGGGGTGTTTTATGGAATAATTAAAAACTTTTGAAGCTAGAGAGAGCTGATTGAGGCACAGCATTGTGAATACACAAAACACCACTACATTGTATACTTCAAAATGGTTAACTATATATTATGTGAAGTTCATCTGTTAGTGGTATGGAGAAGACTTCATGAAGATGGAAAGGATGAGCCAAGTCTGAAAGGGACATCGTAGCTCACAACCCCCTGCTTGCTTCTGGGCAGGTGGACTGGGCAGATGAGGAAGGGCAAGGCAGGTCTTTGTCACTTCACTGGGGCATAGTGGTGAGCGAAACCTCAAATTAGTGCCCTGGCACCCTCTATTCATCAGCATTTATCTGGTCACCAAGGTAATGAAATTCAGCTCTGAAATGTTATAGCCCCAGGCCAGGAGGGTGTAGGGGAGAGTATCAAGAAAGAGGACAAGGCAATTTACAGTGGGAGGAGCAAGGATGAATTTCTCGCCCTTCCTTCAATTGAACCCTTCATTGCCTCTCTCCCCATAATTAAACATATTTTCCTAATTAATGTTGTTCATTTCACTAAAGATCATCTTCTAGACCCCTGATATTTTAGAACTAGAAGTCACTTGATATTATTTCATCTAATTCTTCATTTGAACAATGAGGAAAGTGAGGCCCAGAAAAGAGAAATGAGTTAGTAACAAACATGCCAGAGCCAGCCAGCTAAGATTGAACAGTTCCTGAGAGGGGGAGTGAGGATTGAGAAAAAGAGAGAGAGACAGACAGACAGAAGATAGAGTCGGGAGGGCTAACAGTGAATACTGCGCCCGGAGTTTATTTAGCACAGCATATATATATATATATATATATATATATATATATATACCCTTGGAAGAGCAGGAGAAGCAACACCCACACACATGCAAATGATTGCTGACCTTTACGTAAGTTTTCTCAAAACATCCTTGGGGCAAGGAACGTCTCTTATTCCCTGCAGCAAGGAACATTCAACATTAAGCCAAACTTTCTCCTTCACCAAAGAGCCATCCATTAAGCCAAACCTCCTCCTTCAGTAACAAGCTATCCATTAACGAGCCCACCTGCTCTGCAAACTTCCATCTTGCAGGCAACTCCAACCCTGTCTGCAGGGCATTCATCAAGAATGGCTCCCAACACAAACACAAGATTAGAACTCTGTGTTTTGTCACCCAGGCCATTTCATATTTATTGGCATACAAGTCATTGCTTCAAAGCCAGAAGAAATAAAGAATTCTGGAAGGAAGGAACAAGCTTTCAGGATGGTGCGATGATAGATGGGAATAATATCAGAAAAATTTTAGACTAGTAGAAAAGGAAAACTATGACAATGTAAGTATTTCCGTGTATCCCATTCATGTAATGTATGAGGCCTTTGAGGGGAGGCAGGGAGGGTAAGAGTAAGCTCTAGGTTGGTAAGTTACTACCAGTGTGAATTCTAATGAGCTGCTCAATTCATTTCAGCATCTCAACTGTCCTTGATCACTTGAGAAGAAATGGGCCAGCAGCATAGACCACGTTAAGGTTAGAAAGTTACGAGGAAGGCTGTGTCAGCCTCTCCCTCGTCATCACAGAGGTTGAGAGCAGGTCGACAGGGTGGAGGGAACCAACAGATTTCTCAGTTGGAGAAATAGAGAAGCCATTAGTATGGCCATTTCCTGGTCCCCTTGCTCCTGCTTCCACAGTGTTCACACTGTGGCTAAGTCCTCTCCATACCACAGCGTGAAGTGTGGAACCAACCACCCCGCAGACACCCGCACCCTCCAAGTCTGGCTGGGAGCAGCCAGCTGGCCATAGGCATGTTTTTTTCCCGCAACCGGCTGGGGGCCTCTGTGGCTGTTCTGGCCTGGTGGTGACTCACAGCTGGCAGGCCTCTGGCCTGGCATTATTTTGAGATCCGGCTCCATGATGGACTGATGTGACAGCTTTGTTCTCTCAGGCCCCTTTGATTTGAGAATCTCCCTTTATAGCTGGTGGGAGATGCTCAGGCCCTGCTGTTTCTGGGCTCCAGCGTTTCCTTGGCTGGGCAGGCTAGACTGGCTGTAGAGGGTAGGAGTAGCAGAACCAAGGGCTGAGCAGTGTCTGGCTTAAGCAGCTCAAACTTCACTTCCAGTCAGTGTGGGGCTGACTGGGTGGTCGTGGAAGAATGATAAGTGCCTGCCCAGAGCCAGTTATGAATGGCTAGATCACAAACCACAGGGCTGGACAAGGGCTGCCCTGCTGTGTTTGGGTCTGGGCCCAGAGCTTTCTGTAGTGTCTGTGAAGCTCAGGGCGGACCTGAGAGAAGCAGCCCGGGACTTGCAGGAAAGCCAACCCTTGGGAAAGAGTACTTGGGGCCCAAGAGGGCTCTGCTAGCCAGGAAATACTCCAGGCCTGTCAGACAAGGTCTGTGGGACTCAGTTTATGGCACTTAACTTCAAAGCAGGCACAGTTACAGAGAAGAAAGAGCTTCAAAGTCAAGGACAACTGGGTTCAAATCTCAGTTCAGTTTCTGGATGATGCTAAGACCCTGGGCTGGTTACTTGACATTTAACTTCCAATCTCTCATCTATAAAATAGAATTATAAGACCTACCTCTCTGAATTTTGAAAGGTTTAACTGAATTATAACATATATAGACGTGCCCTACATTGTATTTACTCAGTAAATGCAGTCTCTCTGTCTCTGTCCTGTCTCTCTCTCTCTCTTACACACACACACACCATCCACCCTTATTGATCCCCAGCTACCTGCCTCCTTCTGTGATCCATGAGGTAGAGATGGTTTATTCTCAGTTGTTACCTGGCTGAGCGTCCCTTTTATCCTCACTGTTCCATAAATCCTTCCTGAGATTAATATTTTTCCAGGTCAATGAAGGCCAATTTCCACTGGACACGGGGGAGCTGAATTCAGTACACACACCCTCACAGCTGACTCCCAACATCAACGCAGCAGACACTTATGTCAACAGGGCCTTGTTTGGCTGCTGAAAATTTCTTGGTTACAGGTGTTCCTTCTAGCTAGACAGCTAGTTGCCACTAGGCAAAGCCTGTTACAGAAGAAGGAAAATACAGACCCTAAACCAAGGCTAGCTGAATGAAAGAAGGAGAAGCAGGAACCAAGGAGCTATACAGATCCAGCAAGATGTGGCTTACCCTGGAGTTTCATGGCCTCAGTCCCAAGGGCTTCATCACCTAGAGGAGATGGCATGAGAATCTCTTCTTATGATGCAAATATCTAGATTGTAAGAGGCCTTCTGTGTCACCCTGCTCAAGCCAATAGGTAATGGACATCCACGCTGATGTCTAGATAGCTGCTCTCTTCCCTTTGGGCTGCTGGAAGTACTATTAAGGCCTCTAAATAGTAATTCTTTCTCCTGTAACTTACAGCAATTTAACCTTTTCACCCCTTGAAGCCATACAACACATATCTGCTCCATTCCTCAAAACAAGCTGATGACACACTGAACCTTCCAATTGTCTTCTCATCCTCAGAATAAACCATGAACCATGGACCCAGCTTTCTTTTCAGGAAATAGTTCCAAGAGCCACTTTTTTTTCTTATTGTCCCTAGTAAAGAACAAATGCATCAGCTTTACACTAGACTAATAGGGCTCTGAGGAGGCCTCCAGGAGCAAGTGTTGATAACCCTCCCCTGGGCCCCCTTTTCTTGAGGACCTCTTTAAAGGCCAGAGCCATCTCCCCTTGGGGGTAGGATGCCCTCCTTGGTCCTGCAAAGGGCTGGGGATTGGCCAGGGTGTCTGAAAACCTCACTTTCACCCCCAATTGTGGCAGCTTTGATTCTGTAACTCTCAGCTTTTCCATCAGAAATCAGAGGGTAATAATAGTAACTGTTTGCTTGTAAAGTGCTTGGAGGTCAAAGGGGAAAAGGTGTCAGACAAGTGTAAAATGTTATTATTGGCACAGGCCAGAGACTGGAATGGAAAATCACCAGCAGAAAGTGGAAGCCATTTGTCAACTCCTTTGAACAAATGGATACAGGAAAAGGGGTCTCTCCCCTGCAAACAGACACATCCCAGGTCAGCTGGAGAGGCTAGAGGAGAAGCAAGTGAGCCCAAAGGAAGTAACTGTCCTGCTTTCTGATATCAACATTTATTCAGCAGCCATATCTTCAGTGCAAAGACCCAGTCTTCTTCTCACACCCCAGGGAAGACCGATAGCCAGCCCAGGTACCCAGAGCTCCCAAGCAGCCATTTCAGCCAGAGGAGAAGCACCCCAGAGAAAAGGGTCACCATACTAACCACCTGAAAGAACCAACCCAGTCCTCAAACAAGAAGGCACTAGGCAGATCAAGCATGTCAACACATGTGACATGGATCAAAAGGGCAGTCAATAGAATAGACTCTTGTGGACATACAGATAATTCAATGAACAACAACAAAAAACTTGAAAAAACTCTAATTAGTACTCTTAGAAATTCAAGAAGATTGTAGATTCATAAAAAAATATTCTGGGATGCAAACTTCTCCTAGACATTATAAATGTAATTCACCATCTCATGTCTCCAAAATAATTATCAGTAAATGAACCCAAAGGGAAAATCAAGGAAATCTGATAGAATATAGAACAGAAAGACAGACGAAAGAACTCCAGATTAAAATGGCCCATATGTCCTATTAAGATAAATGAAAACACACCATGTAACATTTTAAAATACAAAGGATAAAAAAATTATAAACACTGAGAGAGAAATCAGAATCATTTATAAATGAATAAGGATCAAATTGGCATTCCATTAACAAAAATTGTTGAAAACAGGATATTTTAACACATATTATATTTCAACATGAGAAGACTTAATATTATAAGAATATCAATCCTTCCCAAATTAACCCAAACATCAGATTATTCTCTCTGACTCCTGACAGCTAAACCTTGTGTATGGACAATAAGGGACTCCCACTCTTCTTCGAATCTGCAACCTGTACTGCAAAGGATCAGGGGACTGCTTAGAATTCACTCCAGTGGTGGTGGTGATAGAGACGGTGGTGATTGGCAGCAGTAATATGAGAGCATCCAGTACCCAGGGACTAATGCAGACAATGGTAGTAGAGTCAAGAAAACAGCCTCTTCGCAGCAAGCATCCAGGAACAGTGGCACCAGACTATCCCCTCGGTATCATTTTGCTGTGTTCTTGGTTCTCTAGCCTTCATCTAATCTGATTTTTTCTCCAAAGCTTGTTTCTAACCACCTCGACCTTTCACTAAGATATTCAATATCCTTCTAACAAATCCCTTTTCTGCCTGAGTTAAATAGAGATGATTTCTCCTTGTGCAACCAAGAATACAGACTGACACAAAGGGTTTTCTAATTTTGAGTGAAGGACAGCCTTTTGTGAGTCATGCATGAGACCAGAAATATTATTTTAAAAATAAAGACTGACTAATTGAACCACAAAAACTTTAAGCAATCCAATAGAAAAAGAAGAAAGCCCAAGTTATTAAGTGGTACAGCATATCATGAAGAAAAGACAAGGCCGATAAACATTCTCTAATAATCAAGTAACTGCAGATTAAAACAACAAAAATGCCTCTTTTGCCCTTCAGGTTAGCAAAAAATGCAAATGACATATAATATGCAATGTGTGACAGGAAAGAAAATGGGCTCTTTTACAAAGAATTAGGAAAAATAAATATAATTTTGACTGGAGAGTGAGTGTTATATCCCAATATTTGAAGTGAGAATTTCTTCTACTCAAAAATGTTATTTCTCAGTATTTATCCATTAGAAATAATTGCATAAAACATAAAGATGTTAATGCCTGGGTTATTTGTGAGAGTCAAAAATTTTAAAAACTCAAATATCCCCAACAGGGGAATAATTAAACAAAATATGGAAAACACAGGAGGAATGAAAATGACCTATAAGACCTCTTGGTTTATTGTTTAGTTTTTTTTTTTTTTTAAAAAAGCAATCATAAAACACCCTATATGGTTTGATTCAATTTATCCTAATATTTTTTAAATTGCAAGGAGGTGGTTTTGATCTTATTCATACTTACACACTTCTATAACAAGTAATATTGTACTTACTGGGCAAAATAAATATTGTACGATTTTTGTATGTGCACATGCAGCACATTCTGTTGGAGTATTACTAGGAGGCTGTCTGTAATTTACAATTTCCAAGCAAAACTAAAAGTAGAACAGAATTGGAGATGGCAGAAATATCATTTTAGAGAAAAATCACCATTATCATGTGTTACCGTGAACCTGCTGGGAGTACTAGACTGGGTGTTTGCCGGAGCCAGCCGGCTAAGATCAAACAGTTCCCAAGATGGGGAGTGAGGATTGAGAAAAGAAAGAGAGATAAAGATAGAGAGAGACAAAAGGCAAAGTTGGGAGGGCTCACAGTGAATACTGTGGCACTGAGTTTATTTAACACAGCATATTTATACCCTTGACAATGCATGAAAAACAAAACCCACACACCTGTAAATAATTGCTTGACATTTACATAATTTCTCTCACCTATTTTCCATTAAGCCAAACTTCCTCCATCTGCACAGAGCCCGCCTGCTCCACAAACTTCTAGCTTGCAGGCAACTTTAACCCGGTCCTGTGGGGCCTTCAGCTGTAGGGCATTTGGCAAGAATGGCTCCCAACAGGTGTTGACTAGACTTTCAACTGTGTCCTGCAAGAGTGAGTGGAAGAGGTCTGAAGGAAGCTAAAGGAGTGCCTAGTTTTGTCTTACAGCCTCAGAAAGAGTCCTTTGGAGCCTAGGTCAAACTAATGAGAGACATACTAAAAAGAATAACAGTTATGTTCCTTAAGAACTTCCCAGTCTATTAATGTTCCATCAGAGAAATGACAGTAACCAGCAGGAAAGTCCTCATGCAATAAACGAAATCACAGATAAATACAAGATGTTTATTTGACCCATATCTGTCTCCATTATTTTTCTTTTTTATAAGGACACTAGTATATTGAATTATGGAACCACCTTAATAACCTCATCATAACTAATTACATATGCAATACCCTATTTCCAAATAAGATCAATTTTGAGGTACCTAGAGGTTCCATATATGAATTTTTGGAGGATACAATTCAATATATAGCAAGTGTCATATATAAATTTACTGGCAAAGAACAACAAATACATGAAGATTAAACAACATAATACTGAAGAATAACTTCAGTAGGGAAGAAATAAAAAGAGAGATCACGAGATACATAGAAACAAAAGATAATGATAGTACAACATATCAAAACTGTTGGGACATGGCAAAAGTGGTCATAAGAAGAAACTTCACGTCATTACAGCCTTATCTCCAAAAACAAGAATGAGCTCAAATAAACAACCTAATGGTTCATCTTAAAAACTAGAAAAAGAAGAACAAATGAGACCTAAAGTCAGCAGAAGAAAATAAATAATCAAAATTAGAGCAGAAATAAATAAAATTGAAAACAGAAAAACAATAGAAAAAAATAAATACTACAAAGAGCTGGTTCTTTGAGAAGGTTAATAAAATTGACAAACCCCTGGCTAGAATCACTGAAGAAAAAAGAGAAAGGATACAAATCAAATCAGAGATAAAAGAGGAGAAATTACTACTGACATTGCAGAAATACAAAGGATCATGCAATAATACTATGAAAAAGTATGTAATACCAAATTTAATAACCTAGAAGAAATGGACCTGTACTTAGAAAAACATAATCTTCCTAGACTGAATCAAGAAGATCTGGAAAATCTAAATATACTGATCAGCAGTATGGAAATGCAAACAATTATCAAAAACCTACCAAAAAATAAAAGTCCAGGACCAGATGGCTTCACCATTGAATTCTACCAAACATTCAAAGAAGATTTAATACCTATTCTCCTTAAACTCTTTCAGAAAATCGAAAAGGAGGCAACACTTCTCAACTCATGTTATAAGGCCAGTATTACTCTGATACCAAAACCTGGTAAGGATTACACAAAAACAGAAAACTACAGGCCAATATCTCTCATGAACACAGATGTAACAATCCTAAGTAAGATACTAGGGAACGAAATACAGCAACATTTTTAAAAGATTATACACCACAATCAAGTGGGCTTCATCTCAGGGGCACAGGGATGGTTCAACATATGCAAATCAATTAATGTAACATATCACATAAACAAATTAAAAAATAGGAATCATATGATTATATCAATAGATGCAGAAAAAGCCTTCGATAAGATACAACATCCATTTATGATAAAACACTTAACCAAATTGGTATAGAAGGAAAGTACCTTAACATAATAAAGGCCATATATGACAAACCCTCAGCCAACATTATACTTAATGGTGAAAAACTAAAACTTTTCCTCTAAGATCAGGAACAAGGCAGGGTTGTCCACTATCACCACTGTTATTCAACATAACACTGGAGATCCTAGCAAGTGCAATCAGACAAGAGAAAGATATAAAAGGCATTCAAATAGAAAATGAAGAAGTCAAACTGTCACTATTTAAAGATGACATGGTTCCCTATATAGAAAACGCTAAAGACTCTATAAGAACACTACTAGAAATAATAAGCAAATATAGTAAAGTCTCTGGATACAAAAACAATGTTCAAAAATACATAGCAGTCTTATACTCTAATAATGAAGTGTCAGAGAAAGAAGTGGAAAAAATAATTCCTTATGCAATTGCAACAAAAACAATAAAATACCTAGGAATAACTCTAACAAAACATATGAAAGACCTATATAATGAAAACTATCAGACCCTATTAAAAGAAATCGAAGAAGATACAAAGAAATGGACAGATATTCTGTGTTCTTGGATTGGAAGAATCAACATAGTTAAAATGACCATATTACCTAAAGTATTATACAAATTTAATGCAATCCCCATCAAAATTCTATTAGTATGTTTTAAAGAACTAGAACAAAAAATCAACAGATTTGTATGGAAACACACACAAAAAAACGAATTACCAAAGCCATCCTGAGAAAAAAATGAGGCTGGAGGCATTACTCTGACCAACTTCAAATTAGACTACAAAGCGACAGTAATCAAAACAGCATGGTATTGGAGGGAAAACAGACACACGGACCAGTGGAACAGAATCGAGTCCAGAAGTAAACCCATATTTATATAGGCAAATCATTTTCAACAAAAAAGCCAAAAAATATACAGTAGAGACAGGAAAGCTTCTTCAATAAATGGTGCTGGGGAAACTGGAAAGCCACCGCAAAAAAATGAAACAAGACTGTTGTCTATCACCACACACCAAAATTAACTCAAAATGGATTAAGGACATGATATAAGATCTGCAACAATAAAATGCATAGAAGAAAACATAGGAACTAAGGTCAGGGACCTTGGACTTAAAGAGGATTTTATGAATTTGCTCAAAGGCAAAGGAAGTAAAAGCAAAATAAATGGTGGGACTACATCAAACTAAAGCTTCTGGTTAGCAAACAAACTGTAAACAAGGTAAAGAGCCAACCATCCAAATGGGAAAATATATTTGCAAGCAAAATCCCCGATAAGGGCCTAATATCCAAAATATTTTTTTTAAAAAAAAAAAACCTCATACGACTCAATAACAACAACAAAAAACATATGATCCAATCTAAAAATGGGCAGAGGACCTGAGCAGACACTTCTCCTTAGAGGATATACAAATGGCCAACAATTATATGAAAAGATGCTTAACATTGCTAGCTATTAAGGAAATGCAAATCAAAACCACAGTGAGATACAATCTCACATCTGTTAGAATAGCTATAATCAACCGGACAAGTAATAACAATGTTGGAGAGGATGCAGAGAAAAAGGAATCCTCATACAGTGCTGGTGGGTCTGCAAATTGATACAGCTGCTATGGAAAACAGTATGGAGGTTTCTCTGAAAACTAAGAATTGATCTACCATATGATCTAGCAATCTCTCTATTGGTTATGTACCCCAAAGACTTGAAAACCCATATCACAGTGGCCAGGATGTGGAAGCAACCAAAGTGTTCTACCATAGATGAATGGCTAAAGAAGCAGTGGCATATATATACAATGGAATATTACTTAGCCATAAAAAGAGATGAAATACTACCATTTGCAACAACATGGATGGACTCCAAGATAATCATGCTAAGCAAAATAAGCCAGACTGAAAAAGTTGAAAACCACATGATATCATTTATATATGAGATATAAACCTAAAAGCAACAAATGAACAGGACAAACAGAGACTCATGGACGTGGACTGTAGACTAGTGCTTACAAAAGTGTAAGGAGTGGGGGAGGAGGGGGTAAAGGGGGGGTCAAGTATAGGGGAGTTGGGGGAGGGTGAAGTGGGGAAAGAGGATCAAATATATGGTAGCTGGAGAAAACCGGACTTCAGGTGGTAAACACACAATAGAATATATAGATATCAAATTATAACATACTTAAAATTATATAATTGTATTAACCAATGTCACCTCAAAAAACTTAATAGAAAAATTTTAAAACTTAACTCACTAGCATATCATAGTTCTTCAATAAATAGTATTTATTATTGTCCAGAAATCCCCTTCTTGCCAACATCTGGGTTTAAAGAGGCATTGAAGGTGGAAAAGACACCTTCTTGTCTGAGGCAGCAACTCCAGGTTTGGAAACGTCCACCCCACTCTGTTCTTTCTTTACTAATGTCCCCCTCAATGAAGCTTTCTTGATGTTTTGCCTTTTTGGTGGGTGCAGCCCCAGGCTCTCCTGTGTGCTGTCATCTGCTGGCAAATCAATGCCTTGCTGACACATGTTCTGATTCAAGAGCAGGTCTGACTTTCCTCTCATCTTGTCACCATGCTGTGATTGCTGAGAGAAATAATCTACATCTCCATTTCTGTGCACCCCTAACCCAGCCCAGGTCTGGCAGGGAGCAGTCAGGGTTTGAAGGATGCAGAAATAAAGGACCAGCAGCTTCAATAACAAGGTAAAACCTCTGTGACAGAAACTTCTCTGTCACATACAAAGTGATTTTGTCTCTCTTGGCAGAGGACCATGGGCCAAGCCACCAAGCACTTGGCACAGATGATGATAGGAAACCTGTTAAAGTTTTTTTGTTTGTTTGTTTGTTTTTTGTTTGTTTGTTTGTTTGTTTTTGCTGCTCAAAAAAAGAACACATACAAAAGAGTATGCAGAACAGGGCCCATGCTAACCTTAATTTTACTGGGAAAAAAAATAATATGTCATCAGTAGCTCTTCACAAAGCAGAATATAGGAGAGAGCCGTAGGCTCAGAAGGCCAGGGGTGAAGCCCTGGCTCCTGCTGTATCTACCCATGTGACTGCCAACCTGTCACTAAACCTCAGAGCCTCAGGTCTAAATTGCAAACACCCGGTTGAACACTGAGGAAAATAAAGACTGCAAAGAGTTGTGAAGGTCTAGGTTTGAATCAAAGTTCTTACTTTGCAAAGTCATTTCTGCAACATGCATAACTCACAATACGCACAAAGGGAGGTTTCCAACTTATCCTCATAGGAAAATCCAACGACACGTTGCATCATTTAGCATTGTGTGATGTGTGAAGCTCTGATCCCCAGTGGACAGTATCTGAGGACAGAATGGTACCTTTGAGAAGTAATTAGGTTAGATGAAGTCATGAGGGTGAAGCCTCCATCATGAGATTAGTGCCCTTATAAGAAGAGACAGCAGAAAGCTCGCTATTCCCACTATATGAGGACATAGAGAGAAGGTAGCTATCTATCAGCCAGGAAGAAGGCTCTCATTAGAACCCAACTAGTCTGGCACCTGGATCTCAGATTTCTACCCTCCAGAATTGTATGAAAATAAACGTCTATTATTTAAGCCACCCAGTCTATGATATTTTGTTATAGCAGCCTAAACTGATTAATATGAGTAAGAAATGATTTCAGGTTCACCTTATTATGAATTCATTGACTCTTTTCTATAACATTCAAATGTATTTAAAAGCATTAAAAAATAGCTAAGAGAAAAAACAAAACAGCTATTTTTTCTATGTAATAGCTGAGTTGTCTAATCTCATGCCACTTGACACATTTGGTTATTGAGCACTTGAAATATGGCTAGTCCAAAAGAGAATATAAAAGGTATAATTTTAATATTGATTACATGTTGAAATACTAATATTTTGAATCCATTGGGTCAAATAAAATGTATTACTGGGATTAATGTCACCTGGTTTTCCCTTGTTTAATGTGGCTATGAGAAAATATAAAATTACATATTTGGCTCATATTTGTGGCTCACATTCTATTTCTATTGGACAACACTGGTCTAGAATCTGAAGCATAGACAAAGCATGGGCTTTTGAGTCAACAGCTCTACACTCCAATTCAAACTCTGCTGGTACCAGCTTTGTGGACATGGGCAAATGGTTGAACCTCTGTGACCCTTGGTCTTTCCACAGTGAAATGGAGATAAAACTGTATATTTAGAGTGTTGTGGTGAGGACTAAGTGGAAGCAGGTCCATAGAATGCCTAGCAGGAGTTTGTTACCTAGTAGAAACTCAATAAATATTCGCTACCAACCCCATAGTTGCAGGAAGAGAAAACCACACTGTCAACGCCGTTGATCAGCACCAGCTGCAGGGCTGGCAGACTTGGCAAAGCTGGAGCTCTGAGCAAGCGTTGTGAGCAAGAGAACGTTAACCAATACAGAGAAGGAATGTGTTATGTTGCATGAAAAGCTGACAGGTGTTTTGTTTGTTTGTTTTTTGTTTTTCTTATTTTGGGGGAATATCTTTATTTAAATTTATTTGCTTGTGTTTCTTTAAAGCTTGTTCTACAGCATGAAATGTGTTTTTGATAAGTAGAGAATTGTGATGGATCAATACTGGTGCTGTGTGTATTATAAAGAAGTCACAGCTGCACAAAGCACGTTCTATTTCTGTCCTCCCATCCTACACATACAGTTGTAAGCTCTGTGTAGGTTTTCTCATCTCTGAGTTTTTCTCACTCTGCCTAGCAGCAGTTCCAGAAACTACACATTACGACACTCATAGAGACTTATCAAAGAGAACCAGCCTCACAGAACCAGCCTTCTCAATATAATTGAGATGAAATACAATTGAGAGAAATTGAATATATGTCCTGGAGATAAGGGTCTTATCTTAGTTTAGTTGCTCAGACATTCATAATAAAGGCTTGGGAAGTGTCATTGACTACAAGCTGGGTCTAAGACCATGGTGGGCTATGACTTCCCACACTGCTCAGTGCAGCACCTGGAGTCTGGAGGCACACATATACCAACAGCTCCCATGTCTGTGAATTTATCTGAAGAATTGTTTACTTCTTCATACCACATTCTAAGAAAAAATTAAAAAGTGAAGCTTGTCCTAAGGAACATGAGCTGGTAGGAACCAGGTTGCATGGAAACAATTGGAGTGACGTTGTCTAAAAAGAGGATACCTGGGAAGTCTTCAAACCTTGGAATCACTGCACATGAAAAAAGTCGTAGCCTTGTTTTGCTGGCTCCTTTGGGTGAAAGAGTGGCCAATGGGTGGACTCTCCTGGGGAGAGATGATTTACTCCCATAAGCAAAAATGTGTTTATTTACCTATGGTTTCCATTATTCCTAAAAAGAAATAAAATAAAATAAAATAAATGAAAGAAACAGGGTGGTGCCCCAATGTTAGGCTATGGACTCTGTGTCCCTAGAAACATCCTGTTGTGGGCAAGATTGAATAGACCAAACCAAGTATGCTCTCAAAGACTGTTTAATAGCCAGCAGCTGTTCTTGCTAGGAGCAGCCCTGAACAAGAATCATGTCCAGCTTATATACAATTGATTGTTTCTCACGTCATGCAAGCGAGCAGGGTGACACAAGCTAAAATTGGCAGTTAGCGTATAAGCTCATTGTTACAATGTTACAAATTTCATTATTAACGGGAGGCAGTTAAGGGTTCCGGGAACTAGTCCTTTTGCTTTAGTTAAACATTACTAAGGTATAGACCTCCTTTGTCTAGTTTTCAGGTTTTTAAATTAACTCTTTCCTTATCACATTTCAGCAGGCTGTCACATTTCCCACTGGTTTTCAGGCACATATCAAATCTTTGATTCCTTATAAATTGGGGGTAACTGAGGTACTCCTGTTACTTGAGGAGATAATACCATCAATTTAACAGCCTAAACTCTCTGCTTAACTCTTTGTTTTACTAAGGCTAGACTATCTCCAATTATGCCAGAGTGGTTGGCATAAAAACAGCAAGTTTAGAAATAACAAGTCTAAGTCCCTTCTATTCTTCTAAGTCCCTTCTATTCAACTTTAGCCAATGATTTTAGGGACTTTTTTAAGTGATTAATAGACTTTTTTAGGGTAAATGGATTTTTATTTATCTAATGGCTTAAGGCCTTAAAGTTGGAGTTTTCAGTTACTAGAGCGGCTGTTCCTACTGCTGCTGACCCTGCGACTCTGAGCCCCACTAGGAGTGGCACTAGGATGGGGGCTCTCTTTCTTCTTGTCCTTTCTCATGTTACTTGTAAATGTTCCCATCCCCCTTCTCCAGACTAGAAATATACGTGTGGCATCACATGTACCAACACACAAAAACCCATTTTATTATTCCAACAGTGTAGATTTATGCAAGGGGTTAACCCGGTATCGCAGGCAAACCAAGTTCCATTCAGAGCTGCAAGGTATTTGCTGGAGTGCCCCTCAACCTTAACAGTATTATTATAATTTCTATAATATAGTGAATTATTTAAAGCATAGCTAGGGATATGCAAGCAAGTACCCTGCCCCTGTAAATCACCGAGGGTTAACTTTGGGGAAATTCTCCATGAGCAAACAGTAGCATTAGAGCTCGTGACATTCTGAATATTATTATTATTATTTCCTAAAATGTCTACAGTGCCAAGTCCTACATAATAAGGAAGGACTGGGTTAAGACAAAGCCAACAATCACCTGTTACATTAGGGATACTAGAATTAGCAAAGAATAGACTGCATTTAACATATTTAAAAGAGAGGCCTGTGGGGTTGAAAAACTTTGTCCTAGTTTCTGGATTGATGTGGGGACAGACACACACAAAGGGGCTCTGGTTGTAGTTATTGGCCCCTTGGGTCTAGCTGGGCTGGAGTTCAGTATGGGATTAGGCCCAATAAATTGGAGTAAAGTCTTCACTGGTTTCTTCTGTATAGTTATTAAAAACCCTGGGTCTGTACCCAAAACATATAGTCTAAGGCCCCATGTTTTCCCTGTTAGCCAGAGAGGATCAGTCTACTGTTTTACAGTTTTGATAATTGGGTTACAATTTTCTGGTGTTTGGCATTCAGTCTGAGTTGGGCAGTTAATGGTTAAGAAAGAGTCTGTTTTTTTCTATGGTGCAACAGTTTTACAGCCCTAACTGGCACAGTAGTACTGATTTGTCCCAGTGTAGTAGGAACTATCTGTCTAAGGGCACATGTATAGTTGCACCTGTTGTAAACCCTTTTTATTTTAGTCTAGTCTGCACCCATACCAGGCCCCAAATCCTGATGATGGAATAGTGTTAAAAGTTTTTCCCAGTATATTATATAAATCTACCCAAAAAGAGGGTTGATACAGAGTAGAGTTACTAGTGATGTTAGTCCCAGTGTCAAAATGGGTTAAGTCCCATTTAAAAAGTGTTGATGAGGATTAGCAGTGTCACAAACTGCAAGTACAAATATTAAAAACGTGAAAGTCTTAACTTGAAGGGATCTCCAGTAGGTGTTGTCTTTCATCTCTGGTCACAGTCCAGAGGCTGGGCCGCATTGAGTCTGATATGGTGGATCCAATGGTGTTGTTAAGATGACAGGAACTGGGCCTTCCCACCGAGGCTCAAGAGAAGCAGGTTGTACTTTCTTTATCCAGACCCAGTCACCTGGGTAATGAGAGTGAGGTTGGGGAGAGAAGTGCTTGTCTTCTCTGGTGGCCGACATCAGGTGATTTATATCCCTATGGGCTAACTGTAAAGCCTGCAAAGACTTAAGCAAGGACAGATTATGTACTTCTATTTTCTTTTTACTTTCTAGTTTTGGCAGTAAAGTGGGTGGAAGCCCAAACTTTATTTCATAAGGTGTTATTCCTTTTACATAGGGGGTACATTTAGCACGGAGAAGTGCAAAGGGAAGGAGGCTTACTCAATTTTCACCAGTTTCCAGTTTATATTTAGTCAATGTCTCCTTTAAAGTTTTATTCATCCTCTCAACCTGGCCTGTCTATAAGCACAGTGCAATTTCTATTCTATTCCTCGTAATTTTGCCATAATTTGACTAGTTACAGCGATGAACACTGAGCCATTGTCGGACCCTAATATTATGGGCAGGCCACATCTTGGAACTATCTCTGACACTAATTTTTTAGCTATTGTGCAGTTTCATGCTTAGTGGGAGAAGCCTCAGTCCATCCAGAGTATATGTCAATAAAAACTAACAGTTACTTAAATCCAAAATTTCCAGGTGTAACTTCTGTAAAATCAAGCTCCCAGTGTTCCCCCAGGTCTCTTTCCCCTGAGTCTCACTCCTTGTTCTGTGAAGGTCCTTCCTTGGTTTACTTGTGCACATACTACACGGCTATTAGTCACATCCTTGGCTAAACTTTTCAGTCCTGGAACATAATAATTTCTTTTTAATAGTTCAATCTATTTAGTTCCTCCCAGATGGGTGGACTGATGTGTTAAGTCCACTAAGGTCTTTCTCAAAGCCTGAGGAAGGAGTGGTCTTACATTGGGGAGCATTCTCCATCCTTGCTCTCTTTCTTTTCCTCCCAGTTTTTCACTTAGTTCTAAGTCAAATAAGGCATACTCAGACCTTTTTTCAAAGGTCAGAAGAAGCTTCAGAGGCAAAATGTCTACGGGCCCCACTGGTTTTCTGGCAGCATCCTTTGCTCTCTGATCTGCAAAGGAATTCCCTTGTGCCACCTCAGTCTCTGCATTTTGGTGCCCAGAACAATGAATCATGGCTACCCTTTTTGGTAGCCAAATAGCTTCTAACAGGGCTAAAATCTCTTCCCTGTTTTTAATTTCTTTGCCTCCCAATGTTAAAAGTCCCGTTTCTTATATAAGGCTCCATGTATGTGGGCAGTAGCAAAAGCATATCTACTGTCTGTATAGATGTTTACAGTCTTGTTTTTTTTCCCCACTGTAAAGCTTGGGGTAAGGCTGTAAGTTCAGCCCTTTGTACCGATGTCCCATGGCTTAGGGCCTGTGTCCATATTACATCCTTGACCGTTATTACAGCTGCCCCGGCATACCTTACTCTTTTCGAATACAAAACTGCTTCTATCAGTAAATAATACCACATCTGGATTAGGCCATGGCTCATCCTTCAAGTCCGGCCGTAGTCCAGTTACCTGCTCAAGGTGCTGAACACAGTCATGTAATGAGCCTGCAGTTCATCATCCGGGAGCAGCGTGGCAGGGTTTAGGGCTGTAGTTTTCAAAATCTGGATCTGTGGAGGGTTAAGCAATAGTACATGATACTGAGTAATCCAGGCATTGGAAATCCATCTCTCAGGAGGGCTGCACAGCATGGCTTCAACTGCATATGGGGCCACAATCTGGATATTTTGGCCCAAAGTCAATTTCAAGGCTTCCCTGGTCAATATGGCAGTAGTGGCTAGTGCTCTCAGGCAATTAGGCCATCCTCTAGGATCCAGTCTCTTTGAAAGATATGCCACTGGTCACTTCCAGGGTCCTAAAGTCTGTGTAAGGACCCCTTTGGAAATCCCTCTTACCTCAGTCACAAATAGCTGGAACTGTTTTTTCAAGTCTGGCAAGGCCAGGGCTAGGGCCGAAATCAAGGCCCTCTTCAGAGTCTCAAAGGCCTGTTGTTGTTCAGCTTCCCAAGTTAGTTTTTCTTCCCTTCCCCCTGTGCTAGTGTATAGGGGTTTGGCCAAGTCCGCAAATCCAGGGATCCAGAAGGCGACAGTAACCCACTGTCCCTAGAAATTCTCATACTTGTCTTTTGGTCTATGGGGTAGGAATGTCAAGTATTGCTTGAATTCTACTGGGTGAAAGTTTTTGTGTTTCTCCCTCCAAATTATATCCTAAGTATGTAGCCTGGGAAGTGCAAAGCTGGGCCCTTTTAGCAGATACTCTATACCCTTTTCCTTGTAACTCTTTTAGTAAGTCCGTAGTTGCCTGGCGACAAACTTCCTCAGTTTCAGCAGCTAGTAATAAATTGTCTACGTACTACAAAAGTGTAACAGTCGGATGCTGCTCCTTATATTCAACTAAGTCTCTTACCAAGGTTTCATCAAATAATGTAGGGGAGTTCTTAAACCCCTGTGGAAATCTAGTCCATATTAATTGTCCTGAAAACAGCCCATCAGTGTCTTCCCACTCAAAGGCAAAAATAAGTTGACTCATCTTGGCCAAAGGCAAGGTGAAAAAGGCATCTTTCAAGTCCAATACAGTGTACACTTGCTGTGTAGGTGTCAAACGACTTAACAAGGTCCTTGTTGTCCCACAAATATGACCTTCTGCGCATCATCCCTGTTATTAAATACTTTCTGTGCTATCTCTATTAGCTTAGATAAATTCTCACCCTCAAATCCTTCTGATTTCTGTAGTTTCTTCCTGATATCTGGGGCCAACTGACTAGCAAAAGCCAAATTAAGTGCCTGTCTATTGGTAGAGTCTTCTGGGTTTATAGAGGTATATAAACAATAGGATTTCAATAATCTTTCTAAAAAGGTGATTCATTCTTTCCTTGCACCACCTCACTTACTTTAGACAAATTAATTGGGTGACAGGCAGCCACTCTCAAGCCCTGCAACAGCAACTGGCGATACCGTTGGAGAGCCTCCTTACCTTGAGTGGTGTTGGGGTCCCAGTCAGGACGAGTACTGGGGAATGCATGTTGCATCTGAACAGGATCCATGGTGGGCTGCCCTGTAAGTTCTAATACATACTTCCTTCCTTCTTTTAAAATTTTACCTTTTTCCTCTGTAGTGAACAAAACCTGTAACAACTGTTGGCAATCGTTCCAGGTGGGCTGATGAGTAAAGAAAATGGCCTCAAGTAGAGAAATTAACCCCTGTGGTTTTTCAGAAATTGAAAGGGTCTGCATTTTCCAATTAAACAAATCACTAGTAGTAAAAGGAACATACAACATCATGGGGGTGGTGTCCCCAGGCACATTTAAAAATATTTAGGGGCATCCAACATGGTATCAATCCATACATCAATATAGGGGGCTTGGTCTGGGTGGCCTGAATTCCCATATATTATACTTCTTACCTGGAAGGCCGTTTGTCAATCAGACAAACCCTCACTTGGCTATCCAACTCCAAAAGTGGGCCAATCTGATTGGCAAAATCGCTGTAAGTCAAAGGATGTTACTGAAGCCCCATATTCTTGTGCTCGCCTTCTAAAATCCTTGAAATGCTTCAGTAAACACTGAAGCGGTGTCGGTTTCCCAGATGTTTGGCCTATTATTACACAAAATACAAAACAGAGCAAAAACGAACATAGACAACCAACCAGACAAACAGACAAACAAGTAAGCACATTCAACACCAAACCTAGGTGAGGGTCTGTCAACACAGCCCCCACTGGACCAGTGATCCTCTATTGCGTGTGACTCACTAGTTCCTCTTGGCCCCCTGTCCATACAGTCCTAGAGCATACAGGTGGTTCCTTCTTTGCCACTGCTGAGAGGAGGGAGAATCCCTGCCTGGGCTGGATAAAATCCCCAGAGGCCTCCCTGAGCACATGAGGTTCCCCCGTCGCAGCCACCGCAACCGAACTACCCACACAACCAACTGATCTCCTTACCTGAAGATGCAGAAAAATCTCTCTGGGGCCTCCAAATGTTGTAGCCAAGATTGAATAGACCAAACCAAGTATGCTCTCAAAGACTATTTAATAGCTGGCGGCTGTCCTTGCTAGGAGCAGCCCCGAACAAGAATCACGTCCAGCTTATATACAATTGATTGTTTCTCAACCGTCATGCAAGCAAGCAGAATGACACAAGCTAAAATTGGCGGTTAGTGTATAAGCTCATTGTTACATTGTTACAAATTTCATGATTAACGGGAGGCAGTTAAGGGTTCCGGGAACTAGTCCTTTTGCTTTAGTTAAACATTACTAAAGTATAGACCTCCTTTGTCTAGTTTTCAAGTTTTTTAATTAACTCTTTCCTTATCACATTTCAGCAGGCTGTCACAATCCTAATAGTTGTCATGTGTACTTCTGAGTGGAGATTTTTGTTGAGTGAGAACCTCCAACTGGGTCTTGAAAGTACAGACACCACTCCTGACAGCAGATGAGGTGTTCCCAGGAAACTTAGAGAGCCTGCCTATACCTGCTCTTCAGTACAAATGGTGTTGGTGCTCAGTTACACATGTTTATGAAGCTAGAAAGTTGGTTTGGAACCTTCTTCTCTCCTTTAGCAAATTCACTTTTCCTGTTTCTTCCCAGGCCCCAGTAACCTCAGGCTCTTGGCCCTACCATCAGACTAGAAGGAACTCCCAAACCAGTGCCTAAATGCAAAGAAAAATTAAAGGCAAGAGTGGAAAATGTAGCATCTGATGTGAAAGGAGGAAGGGTAAGGCAGGTTAGAAGAAGAATCTCTGATGCCCCAAATAGCCCTGGGCTAGGGCAGAGCCCATGAGCTAGACTACAGCTAGAGCCTTCGCTGGCCTGGATATTGTTTTGCCAGCTCTGCCTGGCCTCTGGACTGAGTGAGCTCTAGGGATGGGCTTCTGTTTGGGCAGGGTGGGAGGTGCTTTCAGTGTTTTTAAGTTGCAGTTGCCTTTAGGGAATGGGAAAACATGAGTCAGACACAGTTCTTTGAACTGAGACCCTGGCTTGAACTTTGAGGAGAAGAAAGGCACTCTGGTTAGTCACTCTATTTCTGCAGGGCCACGCTGGGGAGCAAGGCCTGCTCACGTAATTTGGCACTATACATATTTCCATGGTTGGGTATCAGCACACTCAGGAGCAACAGCTTCTGGTGGAATTATCTAAGGCTATCAAAGTGCCCTAGCCTGAAATGTTCTTCAAGGCTTCAAAGACCATTGTGGCCCATGGCTCTGAATAAAAGAGAAGAGTGGAAGGAAAGGGGCAGGGAAATAGTCTCACAGAGTACCTTGTGGTCAGACTCAGGCCAATCTGCTGGTCTAGGACTAGTAGACAAGGGTTTTGTGAACAGAGGACTCACTACTCTTTCTGGGCACATGAAAGGTGGAATTCTAAGACTGGCCTTTCCCATAAGAGATCAAGAATCTAAAGAGTGTTCAGACCCTTTGATGTAACAGTTCCACTCTGGGAACTAATCCTGAATAATTGATCTCAAATTTAAAAAATAAACAACCAAAAGATGATCACTGTACTATTATTTATAACAGCCAAAGTTAAAATGGACTAATTAACCAACAACAGGGGATTGGCTAATTAATCTATTTCATGTCCTCAGCTACTACTTATGATATTTAGGAAAAAATTATAATCACATAGGAACATGTTTATGTCTTTCAGTAAAAAAATATAAAATCATGATATAAAAGTGTAGAATTGTATAACCATAGCTATGTAAAATGACAAAAAATATACACAGAAAAAGGCCAGAATGAAAAGGTGCCAAAATTGTTAATTAACAATTGTTAATTGTTAATACTGTGTGATAGAAATGAGAATTTTATTTTATTTTATTTTTGGTATTTTGTATTTGGTATAAACTTCCTTTGATAACTGAATATTTTTGATAATTATTTGAATGTTTTAGAAGGTAATTTTAGGCTTAAAGCAAATCAGCAGCCCTTCCATGCCTCCGTAAGTGGCCCCATCAGTGGTAATAGAAGAGAAACTTTCAATGTAGGAGGTTTCTATGTTAATTGGACTTAATGGAATTTGAAGACATACAATCCATAGAAAGTTTCCTGAAGATGAAGGTGCTGGTTCCATGATGCGGCCATTGGTCTGAACTTCACCATTCCCTTCCCCACAGGAGTTTCTACAACTCCCCAGAGAAAACTGACTGTCCTCTAGGGGAAAGACTTAGTCCTCCATGGAGCTACAGGGATGGGGATGTTTACCTTCCTGGGTGGCCCCTGACAGAAGCCATGGATGGATGGACCCAGGGAGTGGACTAGCCATGTGTTCTTAGTCCCCTGACTCTGAACTCTGTCTCTTCTTCTTACCGAAGGAAAGAGTTTCTCACTATTCCCATGAGTCTAGCCCCAGAACAGAAAGACACAATAATCACATGTGCTCCATTTACAACCTCAGAGACCCTCTGGACTGGCCTTCATCATGCCAGAGGAGTGATAAGATGACTTATGGTTGGTAGGACTTGGCACGTATGTGTCTTTCTGTTTCTTCATTACCACTGTTGTTTTCCTGTTATCCACCAGAAAAGATGTTTTTCTCCTTGAATTGGATGTACTTCCAGACCCTACAGACTTGTGCAAAAATAGTATTATAGTCTTCAAAGAATATTTGTCTCTAAAGATATTAAAAATCATCAGCAAAATGATAAACTACAAAAATTTCATACTGATCAATGTGAAGACTCAAGTTTATCCAAATAGAATAGCTGAAGACTTTGACAGAGGCAGGGACCATGTGGGCCCACAGTCATTAAAACTGTGTTGGTGAGGGCTCTAGGTGCTGTGCCCTTGCTTCTCTTATAGGTGAGAAATAGGCCAGGAGAGGGGGAAGTGGCTGGACCAAATTACTGGCAGAACCAGAACAAGGTCTAAGATACATCTTACCATTGGATCCTCGTGGCCTAAGAACCACTTCTCCCATGAATACAGTCAAACAGAAAAATGACCCAGGGAATACAAATGTTTGGAATGCCACATATCACTTCTTCTGGACAGTGGAGTCTTCTTAGAATCTTTGGGCTCTCCAGAGCTCAAAGAACTCCTAATTTTTACCTACAAGCTTTGTCATCAGTTGCCATCCAGTGGGCTACCTATACCCATTCTCTACCACTCCATGACACTTAAAGAAAAAAAGCTCCTTATTTCTCCCTCCTGTCCTCCATGATGTTCGGACCAGTGGGTTTCCACAGGTAAGGAAGCCCACTTTCTGCCTGAAATTGCCTGATGACCCCAGAATTTAGATTTTGGGTCTGATCTGACTCTGCCCCTGTGCAAGGCAATGGAACAGCTAGAGAGACCCTACCTGGATGAAACCGCAACAGATTCTGCCCTGCTGTGGACATGAGTGGATTACAGTGACATGACTGAGCCATATAACTAATCTCCCTGTGATGGTGCTGAGCATCTCAGGTTACATGTACCTTGGGGGGAGTGAGTACCTGCCATGTGTGAATATCTCCCTTTTACTACTGGGGAAACTGAGGCTCAGAAAGGTTGAGGGACTTGGTCAAACTTACCTAGTCAGCATGTGATGGGGCCAGGTAATTACTTTTAGATCCAAATCTAAAAGTAATTACCTTCAAGTCCCATCCTGCCTCCCCTAACTGGCTATTTCCAGGAGCTTGTTTGACCATGGTGCCTTTGTCCCCATGTTAGGGAGAAAATTGAGGCCCAGAGAAATGGTGGAGTGTCAACTTCAATGAAACATAGTGAGTAGAAGTGGCATTGTATCCACTTCTTCCCCCAAATTCCAGTAAATGGCCAAAAAGAATTAAAGTCATAAACCTTTATAAACCTTTCTTTATAAAAGAAAAATAAAAAAGAGAGATGGCTTCAGACTAGAGATGTTAATAGAATTTGGGGAAGTTAGAAAAGTGAAAGTTAAACTTATAATTAAAAAGACAATAAGAAGTCATGATTTATCTGAATAAAACACTGCAAAGACTCTTGAATTGGAGGTCTCAGGAGCTGTAAAAGTGGGGTTGAGGAGTGACTGCACACAGAGGTTTTGTGGAAATTCTCAATAAAGAAGGTTATATTCTCACATCTTCTCTCCACCCAGCACAGCCAGTTGTATTCCCTCTCAGAAGCCTCAGAAAATATACAATGTCCTTTCTGGATAAATTAGAGAGAAGCAGCTTTGAATTTAGTGACAGCAGTTACTGCTAAAGACTCAGGTGAGGCACCTTCCTGAAAAAAGGGATGTGGTGAACTTCTAGAGAGGATCCTTAATATCCTCATCTGCTTTTCCCCCTCCATTTTTTCAGCCTTGGCAGCCACACCTACCCCTCCCTAGAGAGAAGACAAAAAAGTTTCTGGTATACCCATGAAAAGAATGAATTGATGTTTTGGGTCCTCCAATGAAATGGTCAGGTCCCCACATGATCACACTACTTGGAAGGCCCTCTGCTGACCAGCCCCAGCCCTCACACACACACACACCTTGCTGTTGGCCTGGAATACTTTTCCTCCTTTTCCTGTACTGCTTTCACCACCTCATCTGGGAAGTAGGTCTCAGGATTTTCAATTAATTTTGGTGTCTCAGTCTGGATTTTAACTTTATATTTTATTTTGACTTTAGAAAGACAAATTTTAGTTAATCAAACACCTCAGTTTAAGCACACTGGCATCATTAGTCCCTGTAAGATCCGCTTTTATTTCAGCCTGTTTTCCCTTCTAACCTCAATCTACAGTCCAATCCTTCCAGAAGCAGCCATTCTGCTGCATTTAGTAAGTTTTACCAGGTCTCAGAAAGGACCTTGACCACCCTGCCATTGTCACATTCTCCCAGGTTGGCTCTGCTTCTTGCTTTCCTGGAACCCACTGTACTGGAAATGATCTTGTACTTTGTCTGCTTACTAGAACACAAATTCACAGGGGTGGTGGTGGGGGCCTGCTGCTTGTCCCCTGAGTTCCCAGGGTCTAGAATAGGCACAAGTGCAGGTTGGAGGAACCTGGCTAAATGGACCAATAACACCTTCCTGCTCCAAAATGTTTGTGGCCCTAAAGCTCTATTCAACACCAGATTCCCAGTAGACTATTCTCTGAATTTCCAAGAAGATACAGCAGGAAGACCACCTTGACCAGGGGCCTGCCTACCCTACATTCTCCATCTCCTCAGCCTGCCTCAGCCCAGTTCTTTCGTGAACAAATGGAAACAAACATCTCAGGAAGGAAAATCTGTGCTGAGGGGCTCATACCCCTTATCTATAGCTGATTCTTGGAATGCAGTCCCCAGTGTGGACCTACTGGGATAGCCTGGTGGCCTCTTCCCTTAGAAGAGGCTCAGTCAGGAGCACAGAACCAATCAGTAGCCACTCTCAGGTCTTGTGAGATACAAATTTGCCTGGCCAAACCATAAAACTCTAACTAGGCACATAAATCCTGCTTGCCAGCCCACAGATGCTTCTACTGACTCCAGAAAGGCACTGACAGGCCTCCCATGAGCGGTGGTGAAAGTCTTGGATGCAGAGGCACCAGCGTCCCCTGATGGCTGATACCACAGCAGACAGGAGCTATGGCAAGGCTTTGGTGGCCCACTTGAAGGACACTACCTGGCTGCCCTCTCATTCTAAGATAGAAAGACTTGGCATCATGAGAGGGATTTAAAGAATGATGTTTAAGTTTTGAGATGCACCAAAAGCAGACACTGTGCTTGAGTTGAAAGTCATTCAAGGTCATACAGTTAAGGCACAAGCAAACAGGCAGAGGCTAGTCCTCCACTCTTGCTGTGGACAGCCACTCTCCCTACCTGATTCATGTACCAGGCTTCTGAGAACTCCCTCCCCACTGAGGGCAGAGAGATGTCACAAGAATCCCAGCTCCTGCTAGGACAGTGGGCTGGATGGCAGGACCAGACCTGAGTCCTGCTTCATGAATTGCTCGGTTCACTGCCCTGTCTGCAGAGAAAACCCTAGCCCTATGCCTCTGCCCATGAATGGTCCTTGGGTTCCTGTGAGTTGCCCTGCAACTCTACAACTCTACAGTAGATGCCACATGCCTCTTTCTTCTCTCCCAATGTCCTAACTCAGTGGTCCTGGTGGCTGTGATTGTTTAAAGGTCTACACGGACCAGGGGTATCTTTGCCTCCCACCGTACATCCCCCTTGCACTTTCTGGGAAGACCATGCTTATTCCTCTCTCTCTGCCTCTATATACTCTGAGCCCTTGGCCTGGAACACCTTTTCTTTCTCTTTCCCTGTACTGCTTTTTTCTTGACCTAGGTCACCACCTCTTCTGGGAAATAGGTTCCTCCTGGACTTCACTACCCAGGCTCAGTTAGGGTCTCCCAGTGAGATTTCTACTATTGCATTTTGCCCCACACTACCCTCTCTAGCCTCAACTTGTGCCCACCCCACCCCCAAACACACACTTTGTTCTCAGTTTTTAGAAGCTGCCATACTCCCTATAGTGGGCACGCTTGGTCTTTTTTTCTGAATTTCCAGAACTATATGCCATAGTGCTCAGCTCATTGTGGGCCCTTAAGAAATACTGTCAAATGGACATTGAAATGGAAAACTGTCCAAATCCCACTAGGCATGGGATTCCAAAGGGTGCTGTGAGCCAGGATGGAGTAAGGGCAGGGCCAGTGTCTCCCTCAGTGTGGGATTGTCCCTGGGGTCTTAACACAGCAGCACATGGACTTATTTTCCACAGGACAGCCTGCAGAAGTCTAAAAGCGGAAAATAGAGATGTGTAAGGACATCAGTCCTTGAGAAAGGGCCATGGTAGAAAAGAAAGAAACCAGAATTGATGACCCTATAGCATTTACTGCAGTGTTTATTTATCTAGAACTGAAAGATATAGGACTTTCATTGCTAAAACCAAGATGGTCCTGGGCCAATCAAGATGGTTAGTCACACTCGTTATGGGATGAGCCTAAAACAGTAAATGTTATCTTAATTGTTTTACTACTCTTAGTAAGTGCCCTGTGAGGTAAGTTCATTATTATCTGCATTTTACAGAAGAGGAAACAGAGCTTGCCAAAGTCACACTTGCTCCAGTGAGTCATGGTGCTTCCCCAGGAGCTGGGAATTTAAATAGCGCACACTGAAGTCTAAGCTGAGACCAGATATAAATGGAAGATAGAGAAAGAAAGGCATTAAGTCAGACCAAACAGGCAGGCCCAAGAGGAAATGGTGGATAGGTAGGCTGATCCCAAAGGTGAGCTGACCCCAGAAGTGAGCAAAGCATGGGGACCTCAGGCAACTAGGAAGACAGACAGAGGGTCAGGTCTCTTCCAGGGTCTTTAGGGTGTGAGAGGGTTTAGCCATAAGCCTGAATCCACAGCGCTGCTTGCCTGGACCAGAATAGATGTCCAGTCAGCAATGGGCTGTGATGGGTTCATAGGTGGGGATCGGTGGAGGCCTCTACCTTTAGGGTCAGAGCAGGAAGGTCATAGCACAGTTTTGTCCATGATTAGATCTGACTGGACTTGAGCCTGCCAGTACTCCCTAGGGTCTGATCTATTCAAGGCAGAAAATAGGATGGAGAAGGGCCATAGGAAAAGAAAAAAATATCAACAAGAAACCAAGTAGGTTCTAGGAGGCAGAGTTTTTGAGTCTCTCTGGATTGAAGGATAGAAACTGGGAGATACACACTACATCCTGGAGTGCATTTACAAAGGTAGCAGGGGGTCAGGGACTGACTAAACACTCAATAGAAAACAACAGATAATGGGGCAGGATAAGTGGGAAAAAATTTTTTTAATCATTTTGTAGTAATAATCAAGACTCATTTCACAAAAATGATTCACAATGTACATTGATCATTTTTCTATACTTCGAAGAGTGCACACTTCATCTGAAAAATGGCGCTTCTCTCCACCACCAGAAATCTGTCAGATAACCTCTTTCACAGGCCCCTGCAAGGCTGTCTCAGAGTTGGGCATCTGAGTTGAGCCAGGCCAACCAAAGTTCTTGACTAGGAGTCTCAATCTGAATTAAGAGGAAATTATGCCTTGCCTCAATGGCCAGAAGCTGTGGAGGAGACAGTCCAGAGCTGCTGGAACCTCTGTCCTCCACTCTATCTCCTCCATTATTCTGGCATAGGAGGATGTGAAGCTGAAAGCTATGGATTTTAAAAGGGGGTTTATGGAAAGTAATATCACAGGGTGATCTGATCATAAATTCCTAACTGGGCAGGTCATGGTGGGTAGTCACACTCCAGGAATATAACTTTTTTAGTAAAAAGTTTATCTTTGCCTTAAGCAAGCCCCCTCCATTGTTTCTGTGCATCTGGGTTAACACATCTTTAAAATAAGCTGTAACCACCCTCTAGAGAGCACATAATCTTGCTAACTATCCTCTAAATCCAATTCCTGCCTTGCTTCTCCCACCTCCATGTAATCTTTCTTAAATTCCCTCCTTAGTTTTAAATGCATAAAATAATATGGAAAGCTGTTATTCTCTAGAGCATTTGAGATCTTGCTTCTCAGCATACATCATCAGTTTGACTCAAATAAACTCTTATAAAAATTCTCTAAAGGTGTGGACATTTCTTACACTGACATACCAGAGGTAAAAAAAAAAAATGTCCACACTAGGAGCTAACAAACTGCAGCCTATGGTTCAAATCCCATCCACCACCTATTTATGTAAATAAAATTTTATTGGTGCACAACCATGCCCATTTGTTTATATATTGTCTATGGTTGTTTTCACAGAAATAGTTGAGATTATATGGGTTACAAAGCCTAAAACACTTACTACCTGAGCCTTTATTAAAAAATAAAAATTGGCTGAGCTTGGTCTACACAGTAACCAGAATGTTAATAGGGTCAGCGCCGAGAAGGAAGGATCGATGATGAGACGCCCAGTTGGAAGAATGCAAAAGAAGCAGACATAAGAATGAAATGGCAGGCACCAACTTTATTGTGTGGAGCACAGTTCTATTGGGGGCAGTGCAGTCTATTGCATGGAGAACGAAAGTGGCATTTAGCCACACATGCGTGATACAATAAACTGAATTATGTTTACATATTTTAGGCTCAGGTGCCCTACTACACTAATGTAACATTCTAAGGTCCTAATCTGAGGTCCTATTTCTAGCTGTGGGCCTGGATCACAGCCAGAGCCTGGACCAGTCAGACCTTGGATTTGACCAGGCCTGGTGCCCACAGGTTCATCTTATACATTGGTCTTAATTTTTACAATAGCCAAGTTGTAATTATATAATCAGTTAACCATTAAAGCTGTTATAATTTTGAAGAGGAAGGAAGAAAAAAAAGGAAGGAGGAGGTTGGGAGAAAGGGAGTGGGGAGAGGTGGCACTATCAATGCTAAAGTTCTTAGGTGGAGTTTTCCCTAAGGCTGGCTGCACCTTTGCTTCTGGCAAGTTGAT
This sequence comes from Macroglossus sobrinus, assembly GCA_004027375.1. Classification (NCBI taxonomy): domain Eukaryota; kingdom Metazoa; phylum Chordata; class Mammalia; order Chiroptera; family Pteropodidae; genus Macroglossus; species Macroglossus sobrinus. Next base: position 185,327 of record PVKZ01001142.1, on the reverse strand, counting down.
CATCTGGGCCAGTCGATCCCTTCTTCTCAGATATTTAGGAGACAAGATTTACAGAACTGGCCACATTTTAGGTATGTGGCTAAGGAGGGGAGCAGCCAGCAATGAAACTAAAGCTTTAAGCCTGAATATCTGGTCTCATTCATCACAGAAGGAGAAGCAGGTGAGGGAGAAGAATGAGGTCCAGGAATAGATTTGTTCTCTACGAACTGAAGGGAAACACTGGCCTTGATGCAGACGTAGGTCTGGAGAACATGTAGTACTATGGAATAAATGGAGATATTCAGAAGAACAAAATAAGTGCAAAAGCCTGAGCTCAGAATCTAGAAATAAACTGAGGCCTGAGGCCCAACAACCCATGAGGATCTGAATCCTGCCAAAAACCTCATGAGAGAGCTTTGGAGCAGATCCTGCCCTTGTTGAACCTTGACATAACTGTAGTCCCATGCAACACCTTGACTGAAGCCTAGAGAAAGACCCTGAACTAAGCCACATTCAGATTACTGACCCATAGAACCTATAAGTATGTATTGTTTTAAGCCACTGTAAGTTTTGGGGTAATTTTTTTCCACAGCAACAGATAACTAGTATACATACCTTCCCTTCCCTCCTCCCCTCATGTCTTCATCTCTGTCCCCAATCTTCTCTCTCATCCTTGGCTGGTTCAGGTCTCTTCTATTAGAAATGGGTCTCTCTGTGTTACAGAGAACATGGTAACATCAGCCAAGTCTAACCTATATCATTCCATTTGAGCAACCTGAAAAATGAAGCTTTCCCCACCAAATCTACTTAGAAAACTCTTATAGAACAGTGACCGACCAACTTGAGATTCCTCCCTTGGACACGCTATGACTAGGACAGGTGTTAGAACAGGCTAGGTCGTGAACCCAACTCAGTGATACAACCAGAGGGCAGCCTCTCTGGCAAGTACTTATCATCTCTCTCCTCTACTAAGCATTCTAGATTCTTCTCCATCTTGGCTAGTGCCTCTGCTAGTCTAGGGCACTTACCTGGTGGAGTAACCCAGATTCTCCCCCTTGGAGGCCATCATGCCTTTCTCAAGCTGTGGCTTCTGGCAGTGTCTATGTGCCATTTTGATCAGGTAGGGAGTATGAGGAGATGTTCCAATGAACCAACCACTTCAGTGCTAAACACAGCTTTCCTGTCCCAATGTGTAACACCACAAAGCTGGTTATCTATGAAGGATAGTGATTACTATCCTTCTCCACTGGTTTCTAAGTACAGAATCTGGGAGTGACTGGGCAACACCTGTTGCTGAACATGGAAAGGGAATCTTATTATGTGGCCTGGTGCCAAGAACCCTAAACTGAGGGTGCCTACAGTTACAACATAAGGGATGGTGGTTTTTCCCTCGTCAGCCACACAGAGTGATGGTAAGCAGTGACATTCATAATTCTACACCCTGGCTCCTACACATTATCATGTATTAGTTATTGGTTTAGAATGTATATTATGTTCTGGAGGATTGCATCCCATCCTCTCAGGGTATCATCTTAAAATAGTGCTTTAGCTACAGTTTCCAATACTGTACCATGCCAGCAGCTGCTGACACGTGACACAACCAAAGGAATACCACTTGGTCCATGTTCACTATAGTGCCTGCCCCTTTGATATAAAGTGAGTCCCTTGGTCCCATGCTACATTATGTAGAAACCTGTATTAAGGTATCAAACCCTCTGTAAGTCTGATGGTTCTGGCTGAGGCTCTGAAGGAAAGAATGGCAAACCATACCCAAATATGTACAGACTTCAGTCAAAATGAATCATTGCTTCTTCCAGGATGGAAAGAATCTAATTAAATCATTCCTCCACCAAAAATTTCATGTTCTGCCAGGGATGGTGCCATCGCAGGAGCTCACCATTGGTCTCCCTTATTGGTAGGCTGGACATAGAGAGTGGCGGTAGCTAGATTAGCTGTGGTTAGTATGTACTTATGCTGTTGTGTTATGCATAGCTTCCATTTACTTCCATAGCTGCTTCATTCACGTACCCAACAGCCAGCCTGGAGTGGCTAATGATAGAGGCTAGCTGACATCAATCGACCAAGCCATTCTATCTCCTTGGTTGTTTAATGTCTCCTCCATGGTGAGGGGTCTCTGTCAGTGGACAGAGATTTTCTCGCTTTCTGCCCACTCTCGTACATACATCCACATGCCTTGCCCTCAGGCCTCTTTTTATTTGATATTTCGATCTTTTTTCTGCAGGTCCTCAATTGACCAACCCAGTCATTTGCACCTGCACACATATGTACCTTTATTGTCACCTCAGGTCTCTTCTTTTCACACAAAGTGAATAACCTGGTGTGCCCCCAAAGCTCTGCCCATTAGGAAAATCTCCTCTCTTTGCTGTCTTTCATGGCCACCCCCGAGTGGAGGTGCAATGAAATATAAGTTTGTTTTCAGTTTGTACCCTAATACCAAGCCAACCCATCCATGAACCAAACTCATATATTTTTCTTCTTCATTGGTTGTTCATAAGGGACCCCCATGTGACCATAGGTGTAAACTGAAAGAGAGGGACAGGTTGTACCCCTGGTACTACTCAGGCTCGATCTCAGATGAACCACTTCCATCTTTGAAGAATTACTGTTGCAGCTGGCCAAACTCATAATTTGGTGGGTCTAAGAGAATACAGTCCATGATGGGCAGCTCTGGTTGCATGATCACCTGACCTCCCATGGTTAGGCTTTGTATCCTACCATTGCCTAGCAATAACTCAGGAACTGTTTTTCCAATGCCGTGTATTTCTTTGCTGCAGGTAGCTGGGCCCTGTTCCAAAATCTTGCTTCTATTAGACTTTGCCTTAAATTCCACATAGTGTCTTTCTTACACAGATACCTCTAAGCCACAGAGTCTGACAGATCATATGGTCCAAGCTGCAGGGCTACAGAATCCTTTCCTGCTCTGGGTTCCAATCAAGGCTGGCAGCTTTCTGTGTTTCTCTGGGTCAGAGTAGTATTCTCAGTGGTGAAATTTGTAGTCTCCAAAACCCAAAAGGGCTACCAGGAGTTGTGTTTCCTACTCAGTGCTGGGAAGTATAAGATACAAAACTCTGTTGTCTCCTTTGGAGAGGATATCCCAACATGCTCAAATCACTAGTCTCCTAATAGTCTCACTGATGTGGCTGACCTCCTGAAAAATTCATAAGTCTTGTCCTCCGCTCTCTGAAGCACGTGTGTCACCCAGGTTTTCAAAGTACTTGCCACTTCTTGTTCATTCATTCTGGCTAGCATCATATCATCAATACGGAAGAGCAACGTGACGTTCAGTGGAATATCCACATGGTCCAGGTCCATTTGATCTATTTTGACAGAGGTGGTAGAATTCACATGACCCTAGGGAAATAAATACACAAACTAATAAATGTATACTGGTGTATGGCCACATGTCAATGTAAACAGTTCCAAGTCTTTCTTGAAAGAGATAGAAAAAAAAAAACATACTAACCAAATCAAAGGCTGCACTTCATGTACCTGAGGCCGATCTGCTCTAGCTAAGATACGGCATCTGGCACCGATGCTGCAGTTGGGCAATTAAAACTACATTTGGTTGAGTCCACTATCATTCTCCAGCACCTGTCTGGTTTCGGTAAGGGCCAGATTTGTGAAGAATGCTTTTAAGATGGTACTAATCTCTGCTGTTGCCCTTAGGACATAAGACTGCTTTTGATTTTTTATTCTGGCCAGGGCAGGAGTGAGGGAGTAGTTTCAGAGATTTCCACTTGGACTTCTCTACTATAGTAACTTACCCTGCAAACTTCAACTTGCCTTTTCCACTATCATATATCTCACCCTGCAAGCTAAGGAACAAATGTGAAAGTTCTGGCAGGTAACAAGGATGTTTACTCTAGTTATACATTTGAAGCTTGGAGAAATGACTACTGGATGAGACCATGGGCCCAGTGAGCGGAGCCTAGAACAGGATCCATTTATTACTTAGCCCCACAGAACTCTAACAGGGGGTTAATGATGCTTTGGTCATTCAGTATCAATATCAACTTAGATCCTGTGTCTGTCCATCCTTGAAGAGTCTGGAGTTTCCCTTCCCTATTGTATAGTTGTTCCCTGAGTAAATGGCCATACATCCCTCTGTAGGAAAGCAGGAAATCACCACCATTTTTTTTTTTTTTGCTCTTCTAGTGCAGATTCCTTCCTCCTGGAGACCCAGACTCTCCACTCAACATTTCCCAGGTCTAAAAACTGGCCCAGGTCCAGAAATTGGGCAAGAGTGTGTGATTTTTCTTGGAGTAGCTGCCCTCAGCCTCATTCATTCATCCTTGCTTTAGTTTTCATTGTATAAATTGAACAATAGTACTCTTGTTGACTGCCCTTCTATCCATGTTCTAGTAAGCACCTCTATAGCTCCATGTAAGTTAGGCACCTTGTGCTACAGCTGTGTCTCTCATTTTGATAGTTGTACTCACCTTGATTTGGACAGTTAAACACTCCATTACTTGGGGATCTTTTCATCCTATTTCTGCTAGGAATTACATTTCTTACAATGAACCCTATCCTGCAGAGAACAGACATCAGTGAGCTTTACAAGACATTGGTATTCTTCTCACCACTGAATTGCTTGTCACTTGGGTAAATGAAGAGTACTCTGAACCTTAAATGTGGTAACACATATAAGCTCATAGTTCTCTGGCCTTATGTATGATTTCTACTCTAGCATGTTCACTTCTCTGAGCCTTTAATCCATTCTTCTTTTACCTTGGCAATTTTAACATTGGAATTCCACTTAGTGTAGGCCATCTCTTTTTCCAAGCATCCAAGAGCCAAAATATAAGCCTTTAGCTCAATCTTTTGGACCCTTGCCATTATGTGAGTCCTGCATCATGGGAGACTGCTTCTGTATTGATAACTCGCCCCCCCCCCCGCCCATCCAACTCTATAGCCTGGCTTCCTTGATCCAGCACTTTCAGGATCCAATTCCAATCACTCTCACAAGCCCTACTAGGAAATGCTGACTCTGTATTAAGACTCTCTAATCTCACAGTACCTTTTGTGGTTGATGGACCCAGTGCTTCCTTGGCTGGGTAATATGGTGCCATTACCCCAGGTTTCACGTGGCAGCCAGAAAAGAAAGCATGGGTACATTTTGAGAGATATATGTGTTATGTCTGCATCATCTTTAAGTAAGGGGGGTGTGGGCTACTTCCTCAGGTCCAGAGCAGATTTTAAGATCTCAAGTGTATCAACTAAGATGCCCCCATCCCAAGTTTTATTGTTGTACTCCTGTCCAACAAAGGCCCTGACTTTGGCATGGCAGACTTGCTGGGGTTGAGAATTCATCTGTAATCGGAGCTTTGCTACCTTCATATCTAAGTCCTGAGCCTAGCTTCACCTGCTGTAAGATATGAGGGTTTGTTTATATGTTGCCAAGAAATCTCTTTAATTTGCACATTTTGCCTTAAATTAGATTAAATTAAATTAGTGATTAATTTATCTTCCATTAATTTATCTCACTCAACAAGAGCCAACCACTTTCATTGTCTTTCCAATGTTCACTTCCCCTGAACCTTTAATATATGAAATATTGAACCCTCCACTTCACCACTGCACATACCAAAGGCTATCTGGACTCCAGCTACACCAGTCACAGAATCCTCTTTGCCATTGGACAGTATATGTCTCAACCCCCAGATCCCATCTTAGAGCCCACTTCCTCACATCACTCTTGATACTCACTATCTTATGTCAAGTATTCTATGAAACAGACTCTGAGATGGAAATGTACATGAAGAGATTTGTAGGAGAGTGTGTGTGGGAACTTTATTGGTCAGAGGGAGAAGGTGAGTGTGATATGGTTACAACAGGTGTCTCAACAGAGTCCATGCGGAGTCCTGGAGCTGGATGGCCCTGCAGAGTTGTCTTTCCCTGGGGCAAGGGGGCCAGGCCTTTGCACCCTTCAGGGCCTAGTCACTGCATTTGGGCTTTCCTGGGGAAGGGAACAGCTTTGGGTCCCCTTTGAGGCAATTCCTGGGGGAGGAATATAGCTATGAGCTATCCAAAGACAACTGTTCTGGCAGCTGGGGGATTAGGACCTACATCCTGGAAGGGGTATGTCTTTAAAAAAGTATTGCAAGAGGAGGCTGGGAAGTATACTAAGAGAATGTGAGCTCTTCTGAACTCTGGAGCATGAGAGGACTGGCAGGAAGAGACTGGAGAAAGGCTGTACTGACACAGAGACAGATCAGATGATAATAAGGACTTTAATGCAGGACAAAGATGCAGGGATTTGTCCTTCTTGGAAATGTGTTGAGGACGATTATTTTGGGGTAGTAAGAAGACCATGCAGCCCCTAAAGTGTCCTAATTTCTGAAGTGTCCCTTTGCCTTCTTCTCCTGTAGACATCTCCTAAACTGGCTTGCTCTGGCCAACTCACACACGCCACTGTTCCCCTCCCCCCAGTCGGCTCTCTTCAAATTGTCGCTCCCCACAGTGCAGCATTCATGCGTCAGTTCTAAATAGTCCCACTGTTCAGCTTTAACGAGAAGTAATACCAACTCCCATGTTTGCTCAGAGAGCACCATATTTCATCAAACCAGAGCCCATGCTGGCTCAGATTACTGACCGAGACAATGTTCTATAATCCTGGTTTATTCACATGTCACGGGTATTTTAGCAAAACAGAAATGAATGGCCCGAGCCACCCTAGGAAGTAACGGGAGAGTTGGGTTCCCGCCCCAGGGAAGTCATGCTTTCTCCTGCCATATTTCTCAGGAGAGCTGACTTTGATTCTCAGAGTTTTCCCCAACTTTAAGAATGAGAATATGGGCTGAGGAGGAGTTATTTCCCTATAAAATGGTAACTCCACGAATGGATTTTGCCAGAGCAAAAATAAAATCTGTCATTGATTATAAAGTCCTTTGTGCTTGTTATTTCACAGATTTATTACACTCAGGCCCAGAGTCCTGAGGAGGCCCTGGGATTCTTGTCTCTAACACCCCAGCAGTCACTTTTTCACAGCTCATGTCCCAGATGAGAACAGGAACTTGCTGGCATTTCTTTTGTCCCAAGAGCCAAGAGCTTTGAAAATCTAGATGAAGAGCTATGAATCATCCTCCCAATCTTTGGACAGGGATATGCAGATACTGATAATAAAAATTTATTGGTAGATAGAGGTCTATGACTTCCTTATCAAGGAAACATTCTCTTTCCTTTTTATCTCCAGCTCTTGGCATGTGTGTTAAGAAATGCATTTCCTCTACAGAGCAAGGAATGGCCAGGCTGAACCTCTCACCAAATCACCAATAATCCTGCTCCACTTTAAATAGGCTAAAATCTCTTTTGAACACACAAGAAATAAAAAGAGTATGAAAAACAAGGAGCAGTGGTACTTAGTACCATGTCATGTAAAAACCTCACCAATGATCTTCATAATATCCTGCTTTTGTCCCCATTTTAGAGTTGAAGAAACTGAGGTCTAGAGGAGTCAAGTAACTTGCTTGAGGCCATACAGCTTGGTAGTGGTGAAAAGAGGGATGCAGTGAAAAGAAGGACATGAACCTAGTCCCAATTGACTCCAATGGGTCATGTAGACCCTCTACTTCCAGAATGGGTTGGCATGAGGCAATAGATCTATTAAAAAGTGTGGGAGCTGAAACAGAAGCTACTGAGGCTCCAAAGAAGTGATATGGCTGGCCTCGGATGACAGAGCTAGTCAGAGCTGTAAACTGACTCTCCCACAAACTGTCTGGACAACATCATGAAATAATTGCTCAGAAACATTTCATGTTGTATGACTTGAGAAGAGCTTCTGGATGAAACCAAACAAATCTGCTTCTCAGAACTGTCCAAAATTTGCACCTTTAATCAAGTGTAGAATTTTGTAATGGTCAAGCCTCCTCACTCCTTTCTTATGGTTTTCTGAGCTTAAGGAACCCCCGCTACTCCAAAATGTGTGGCAAAGAGGTCTGAAAGACTAAAGGTCCTCCAAAACCTCTCACTTCCCTGGAGAGAGCACTCTTTGTCTTAGTCTGCAAGTTCAAGACCTCAGCACCCTGGGCAAGAAGACTAACCTCAGCACCCTGGGCAAGAAGACTATCTCATACTTCCAGGACCAGGATAATTTTAGTAGGAAGTCGTCAGAAATCACTCAGGACTTGAATCCACAGTCTGCCATCGCTCTCAGGACTTGAATCCACAGTCTGCCATCTCAACTTTTATTCTGAGCTGCAGTCTGAGCTATTAAAAACAAAACATTCTCAATGGCAAGCTCCACAATTAGCCTCATTTCCACACTAGAAACACTGTTCTGCATGAACTGAAATTGCACAGCAATTGTTTCTTGTCTTAGTGATGCTGTTTGCAGGCCATGCTGGGAGCCAGCGAGGATGTGACCCGGTGGTAATCTGAATTGCTTCACCAAACACATTTTTATCCCATCATCTCGGCTACATGAAAGGCAGCCATAGTGCTCTAGTGTTCAAGACTTTACAGTCCTGCTGTTCAGCAATAAAATGAAGCAAGAAATATTAGCCATCTCCGGCTGATGCCTTAATTCTTTCCCAACAATGTCAGAGAATCTGTAGCCTACAGGTTTTAGTGCCGCCTAAAGCCTGACCCTCTGGCTAGTTTGAATGGAGAGGGAATGAGTTAAGGGGAGCAAGAAGGCTTTAATGGACACAGATCGAGAATAGCCCAGCTTGTCCCGGCCTCCTGCAGACTCACTCTCCTTTTCACAGGCCTCAATTGTGTATGGCCCCAGCAGAGACAAAACTACCCATGAGCAGGGGTTACCCCCAGCCGGTACAGGTCAGAGGCATTCTGGGGGAGAAGGGGAAAGGGGGGCAGAGGGGAAGTGAGGGGCACATAGAGGAGGAAAGTGGGGGTGGGGTGAGGAAGGGAGCAGTAAAAGATGGTGTGGATCATTTATAAGGAGATTTATCAGGTCCAAGATTGAGACTCGATCATCTCACCTTCAGCAAACCATTTTTGAAAACTACTTTACAGAACAAATAAGAGATATAGGAATGAGAGGTTGAATGCAATGTGTGCTAATGATCAAAATCAATAAAATTCTCCACTGTAATTTTCCAAAAGTTACAATCCTGAGGTTCAGAGGCTCTCAATGGGATGGCCTCTAATTTGACACTGCAAGGTTTTTAAAAATTACAAATGAGTTGTGTTATGCACACCAACAGAACCTTTTTCCAGCAATTTTTCAATTATTGCATTGTGAGCCCTCCAAGAAAAGTAGCTATTTTGGCTCAGGAAGCCCAAGTTCCCAAGTAAAGGAACAGTGTGTTCACAAGTTTTCAAATAGCCCTTTGAAATGTAGCATGGACAGCATCCTAGACCTGCTGGAAGAACATGGGTTTGAAGAGGTCCTTTCCTTCCCTCAGAAGGATTAGTAAATTTTTTGTGTGGGCCTTGGACTCCTTTCTCAGACTGAGGAAGGGATGAACCCTTTCTCAAATATGCCAGGTTATAAAGGAAGCCAATTACATTAAAATATAGTTATCAATCAAAATATTTTTAAAAACAGCTTTGCAAGAAGTAATATATGTCTTTTTAATTAATTCATTAATTAACTAGCAGAAGGCTTAACAACCACTTTAATTTCAGACTAATGAGGAGCAAAAAAGATATTTTGAGAAATATGAAACAACTCATGATATGAAAATATCTATGGGTGTTGGCCATTGGTGACAAAGTCACAAGTATGGTTAATACCACTGTGGTTGGCTGTATGCATTTCTAAGATGGGAAATGCTAAGTTTCAGTTATAGATAAGTGAAAATAAAGATGTACTTTTTCCTCGTCCAAGTTCTTAGACCCCCTGAAATTCTATCTGTAGATTAGAAGCCTGGCTAAAGGCAACATGAAGTTCAAGACCTTCTGCTCAGGGCTATGTGGAGTAGCAGCCGGCCAGGGATTCATGACTCCCTTACTTCAGAGTGAAACCTTCTTGGAAAAGCTACTGCTTTCACGCCTCCCATCTTGACACTTTGGAAACGTTTTGTAAAGCCATTTGAACCCATGTCCTTTTTCAGGACAGTCCTGAAGACTACATATCCAAAGATTAGCAGAGACCTTTGATGTAATTCTTCAATAACCTGGATCATTGTCGCCGAATCCGGGGTCATTGACTAATTCCGAACTTTAATCAGGATCTCATTCCAGTTGCTTTGGTTTGTTGAGATTTGGAGATAGGGTTTTTCTTTTCAAAGACTGCCCAGGGAGGGTTCATGTTCCCCTCACTCTTGCATTTAGGACACACACTGGCTCAGAGGCAACTGGGTTCACAAACATCCCCTCTAGGGCCCTCACGGGGGAGCTGTCATCTTACAACCACACAGTCATCGCATGCCATTGCAGGGGCAACCCGGCAGGCGGGCCCCCCTCGAAAGACTGCCCAGCCCCCGCGTAGCCCCAGGCTGGCTGCGGCGGCGACACACAGGAGCCGCGCGGGTCTCCGGCTCTCCGCAGGGGCGCGGGAAGTGCGTTCCGCTGCGCCCACGCCCCCCACACTCCCTGCCACACACTCGGGCGCACAACCCTGCGCGCGCGCGCCGCCACCTACGGGAGCACGCACCCACCGCGGGCCAGGCACGGCCGTGTAAGCCGCGGGCCGCGGTAGTCCGGGACGTGCAGCCGAGTCCCCTCGAGGGCACCGCTGGCGCCCCGCCCCACCCCGCCCCTCGAACCCGCTGAGTCCGCCGCATCGTGAGCTGCAAAGTTTCGAGGCGCGAGTGTGCAGAGGCTGCGCGCCAGGGCGAGCTTCGCTCGGCTCTCACAGCACCGGACAGCCGTGACCGCGCGCTTGGCTGGCTGCCCCGCTCTGACCCGCGCCCCACACAGCTTCTCCGGCTGCCCGCGCGCCCCCCAGCCTCGGGTGCGCCCGCTCTCTCTCTCTTCTCCTTGTGGGCTCTGGCCCTTCACCACAGCCACCCACCATGGCCCTTGGCCCTGCTCGGACCAGCCCAGGACCGGAGCCCCGACTGCTGTCGCTGCTGACTCTGCTGACGGTGCTGCTTCGGGACGCGGGCAGCAGCCACACAGCCCCTGCCCACTCCAACCCTCCCGCAGCCGCAGACGGCCTGGAGAGGGACAAGGACCCCCAGCGGTTCCTGGGAGACGCGGCTGCTGCTCTGGGCCCGGGTGCCCAGGACATGGTCGCTGTCCACATGCTCCGGCTTTATGAGAAATACAGCCGAAGGGGCCCGCGGCCTGGAGCAGGTAACACGGTCCGCAGCTTCCGTCCCAGGCTGGGTAAGTAGATGGGGCCCCGAGGCCTCTTCTTCTCATTCTCTCCCTTCCTCACCTATCCATCCTCCTAGCCTGCACCTCTTCTTTTCCTCTTCCTTCTATTCATTGACTCATTCATTCATTCTTTCATTAACTATTCACCAGGTACTGCTGTGCCAGTCCCTGAGCCTCCAGTGGGGACACGGAAGTGGCAGAAAGTGACACTGAGTTCTTGCCCCTGGTGTGCTGCCAAGCCTGGAAGGGTGTCACACCTGCTGGACATAGAACACTCCCTATGCAAGGCTTTAAATACAGGATAGAAGTGGGACTGGGCTGGGGGAGCTTTTGGGTGGGGGAATCCATGTCATAGGGGATCAGTTGTGTTGGCTCTTGACAGAGGAGGAGGGCACTGAAGAGGGCATGTCAGATGAGCATAAGACCAGATAGAAATCCCAGGCACTGGGCCCAGAAAGAGGGTGTAAACCTCTAGCTGGAGGCAGTTAGTAGGTTCGGTGTCTCCGTAAGCAGAGTAGACTGAGAAGGGCCTTTGGTGCCTAATCATGGATGCTCGAGACTGAGACCTATAGGGCACTGGCATGTAGCGCTTAGATTGTGGGGATTTGAGGAAGGGTCCAGAAGCTTAGGCAGGGGACACCCCCACCCACTTGAGCAGATCCTTGCCCCTCTTCCCACACCTTGAATGGAGCTGGACAGAGGCTACTTGCACAGCCCTCCCTACCTTGCTCAGAGAGTAGAGTACCACCAGGTTTCAGCCCCAGCCATCTGTCTACCTAGCCTGGCCTCTGTAGGCCCCCTGGTGCAGAAAGGAGATGCAGCTTGGTGTCAGGGGTTGTGGTAAGATACATGTTATCATGGGGACTACTCATGGTCACAGAATGTCATTCTAGAAAATGTGAGTAGGGGTCCCCTGCAGCCCTCTGGGAAGGAGGCCATTCGTCAGGAGAAAGACCATCAGGAACAAGCCCAACATTGGGGCCAGACAGCCTGTGGTCAGATCTGCCACCTGCTGATCACTGGCTGTCTGACTCAAGGTAAAATATGTGGCTTCAGAGCCAAACATGGGAAGCTTGGCCTTGCATAACTATGTACTGGGGAGCATCTGCCACAGAGAGGCCCAGTCTTCCATACTGAGCAGACTCAGGTGGGCTCCAGGTCAAAAGTATCTAACTCCATCCTCCCTGGTACCTTTCCTTCACCACCTGGGGTCCATTTCTGCATCATTATTATTAAATTAAGCCACTCAAGAATTATCTGGCATAGATGTGACCTTTAGATAAACATTTAAAGCTCTGTGAACTTGTGGGATATCATCTACAGAAAGAGCAGATCATGCCAGCATCTTTCCTGTGGGGATGCAGAGAAGATGAGATGAGGTAATGTGTGTAAGCCCGAGCCCAACCCTGGCCAGATTAAGTGCTGGTGTATGTTGTTCTCCTGGAAGTATGAAGCATTTGTGTTCATTCAGATGTAGACTTGACCTTATACCCATTAAGTCAGTTCTCAAAGCCTTGCAGTTGAGAAAAGCAAGGCTAGCAAGGTCACTGCTACAACAGGGAGTGAGCATGCCTAGTGAGCCCACATACTCCAGGATGGAGATGCAGAGTTTGTCTCTTTTCACAGAATAGGAACAGGACAAGTAACAATGGAGCACAGGGGATTAGCCCTGAAAAAGACCTGGTGACAGTCCTTCAGAGGCAGGGGATGGGACTGTTCACAGTGACAGTGGTTGGTGCCTCCCATCTGCCAGGCTGGTGCCATTCTCACTTAGTTATCTCCCTCTCCCTTGAACTAAGCCCAGGGTTTGGGAGACAGAGAGTGGAATAGACAATCTGGGAGGTTATTCTGGACAAGTCTGAGACTGTCTGGCAAACCTAGCAATCTTGTTCGGAACCATTTGAAAGCCATGGGTATACATCTCAGCTCTACTGGCTTTGTGCTGTGGTGCATGTCACTTTACCTCTCTGAGCATAATTTCTTGTGTGTACAGTGGGGAGGTGAAGATTCAGTGAGATAAGGTGGATTTTGTGCCTGGCATAGGTCCTGGCAGTTAATTTTTCAACCCCTCCCTTTATTCACTGAAGTTGTTTTATACCCAGCCCCTCAGAAGTGACTGCTTCCTGACCCAACGACCCAGCTATGAGGAGATGTGAGCCTGGGCGGAAATCCCTCACCTCATGGATGAGGCACAAAAATAGCAGGCTTCAGTTCTGGTTCCGGAAAGTATCAGTACCAACCTGCTCCAAGATGGTAGCCTCTGCTGTCTCAGTGGGGTGGCACCTATTCCTGACAACAAATACATCAGTACCTGCAGGACTTGTTGCAGTAGAACTGTGTTCCTGGCCTGCCACCAGGCAGCAGAGCTCATATTCCCACTACCTGTTGTGAGCTAGACTGGTAAGGTCCAAATACTGAGTCTGTGATCTGGGCGAGGGATTAAACTTGCCCATGACTCAAAGTTTTTCACTTCTAAAATAGGGCTAATAACTCTTCCTTTCTTAAAAGTTTTTTAAAAATGATCTGATATATGTCAAGTGCTTAAAACAATGCCTGACACATTTAAGTGACAATAATTTATTAGCCCCTACTATTATTACTCCAGCCACTCCTCCCTCCCTTCCATTGCTCCCTGAAATATATTTTGTTCCCTGTTAAGTCTACATTGGTGGAGAGAGCCTCTAAGCCTGACCTAAGGATTATGATTAGATTCCCCTGGCCCAAATAACCTGTATTTAAATGTAAGCTTTCTATTTGCCTATGTGACATTGGTCAAGTTACTTAACTTTTCTCAGCCCAATTTCTTCATCTCTAAAATGAGTGTAATAATACATACCCATTTGTCAACAATGCCAAAAGTCATGTTTATTCCAAGTCTTTTCTCAGAAGGTGACAAGTGCTGTAAGCTCAAATGACACAAAGATGCATACATAGACTGTCAGCCTTGCGTAGTAAAGCTCAGGAGCTGGTGGGGAATGTAGGTGTTAGCAGAAGAATATGGACATCAAGACAGGTAGACTGATGGAGTGACAAAGAGCTGAGGGTATTCTTCCAGAGCCCCAAGGCACAGCACTCACCCAGCAGGGACGGAGCTCTGGGTAGGGGCCAGTGAAGTCTTCACAGAGCAGGTGAGGCCCCAAACATAGTCTAAAAAAACAGGTGGTGTTTAGGCAAGTGTAGAAGCAATGCACTCCACTCTGTACCTGGAACTGTGAGGACTTTGTTTTCAGTAAGGAAATAAAGTGAGGAGAGAGGCAGGAGATGGAAATGGACCAGGGTGCTACAACTAAGCCATCAAGAGCCTTGAGTGTTATCAGTTTCCTATACGCAGTGTGGGACTATACAATGTGCATATAGTTAGTGGGGTGGGAAAGAAGAAGAGGAGGGGGAAGGGAGCAACAGAGAGGGAGAGAAATGGGGGAAAAGGAAGGAAGGAAAGACTTAAGGGGAGGGGAGAGGACGGTGAAGAGAAGAAAGAGGTTATAAAAGAAATACATACTTACTGGGGAAAAATCTAGAAATTATAGAAAGTCAAAATCAAGAAAAGAATTCTAAAAAACAAAATAAATGAACAAACAAAACAAAAACAGACTCATAAATACAGAACATGAACTGTTGGCTGCCAGATGAAAAGAGTAGAGGGGCTGGGTGAAAAAGATGAAGGGATTAAGAAGTATAAATTGGCAATTGCAGTACAGACACTGGGATGTCAAGTACAGCATGGGGAATGTAGTCAATAATATTGTAATAACTATGTATGGTGTCAAGTGGGTACTAGATTTATTGTGGAGATCATTTCAAAAGTTATGTAAATGTCTAACCACTATGCTGTACACTTGAAACTAATATAATATTGAATGTCAACTATAGTTAAAAAATTATAAAAATTTTTTTAAAGAAGGAAGTCATTCTTAATTACACACCCAGATATAACCAG
The DNA here is from genome assembly GCA_004027375.1 of Macroglossus sobrinus. Taxonomy (NCBI): domain Eukaryota; kingdom Metazoa; phylum Chordata; class Mammalia; order Chiroptera; family Pteropodidae; genus Macroglossus; species Macroglossus sobrinus. The sequence continues at coordinate 170,164 of PVKZ01001142.1, read as the reverse complement.
AGTTAATATTTTGGTGGAATATATCTCATTGTTATCCTAATAAGATCATATTTTCGACATGCAGGTAAAATATTGAAGTTACCTTTTTTTATTTTTTTTTTATTACTAGTCACCCTAGTCTTCATGCTTATTGGCCATTTGCAATTTTTCTTGTGGAAATTGCTTCCTGCTGTTGGCGTTCTTGTCTTTTTCTTACTGATTTGTGGAATTATTTTATGTAGTAAGGACATTAACCCTTTATTTATAATAAATGATTTTCTTGTGAAGTATGAGCGTGATATGAGGGTTGATGGTGCTCTGGAGTCATAGTGCTTTAAATGCAACAGTAGTTCATGATGCCACATGACCAGTGTATTCTAAGCATATGCAGGGAGCTAAGCACCATGCTGTGAGCTCCACAGAGATAATCTTATAATTTAAGGAGGTGCATAAAATTTTTCTGCCTGATTTACAGATGAGAAAACTGAGGCACAGACAGGTTCCATGGCTTGCCTAAGGTACCAGAGCTAGTAAGTAATGCTGGCAGGATTTAAACCCTGACTCTGGGAACTGAAAAAAAGACCTTTAGTTCATGTTATTTCTCTTCCCTTCTCCACAGTACCACTGGCTAGCCCACTGCTTCCTTTCTCCAGCTTATGTTGGTGCTTACTTCTTCAGCTCAGCATTCTCACTCTGGTCACCCTGATGATTGTTGCAAGGACAATAGATGATGGAACAAAACTCCAGGTGGCTTAGGTTTTGCTTCTTTAGGGCCATCTGAGCATCTTCTTGGCCTGATGGTTAGCCATCAGGGTACCTAGGGGAACCCTGGGGCTAGGAGGCCCCTTCCCTACCTTTTCACCTCTAGTCCCATTCCCACTGAATTGAGAAGGAGGCTGATTGCCCAGCAAAGCAAACCTGTTTAGGGTTCTGAGATTTTCAAAGACCCATAGAGAGAGCGACTTGTCTAAATAAGGTGAGTTTTCTTTCTTGGAGAGTCACAAACATTCAAATAATGACTGTGCTTGCAAATCATTTTGCAGTTCACAGCACATTATCACTATTAGGCACCTCATGGTTCTATATAAAGGTTTGGCTTGGGGTCAGATAGATCTGAGTGTACACCGTGGCTCTTCCCTTATAAGTCATCTGAGGCTCCATCTTTTTGTCCATAGAATGAGTGACCCATCCCTGCTCCCTCACTGAACACGAGGAATTAAACATGCATATGTGCTTGCAGCTTGGAGCTCCATAATAGTAAACAATAGCATTCTTGTTTTAAAGATGAGAAAACAGGCTTAAGGGGAAGTAACTGGACAAAAATTCTATAGCCCAGTGTCTCCAGTTGGATTTGCATTATCAATTGTATTTTTCTGTACTGCTTTCAGGATACGTTTGCTGAGTACCAAGGCAGCAGGCCAGAAACCCCCAACAAATCTAGCAAAGACCACACTCTTCTCCCATTCTTCAACACGTATTTCTGAGTGCTGACTGTCACTCAGGCCTTGTGCTGGGATCTAGAGATACAGCAGCAATAGACAAAGCTGGCAAATCTTTTACTGTCTTGGAGTTTGTGTTCTAGGGAAGAGAGAAGCACAAACAAAGAAATATATATTAGGATGTTGGGAAGTGACATAAAGACAAATGAAGCAGGAGACAGACAGAATGATGGGGCTGCTTTTTCTAGCCATGGGAGCCAAAGATACCCTTTATTGAAGACGCCATTTGAGCAGAGACCTGAAGGAAGTGCCTGGAAGAAAAATGATGATGCCAGAAGGAAGAGCTGAGGCAGAGCCCTGAGAAGGTTCATATTGCAAGGAGAAAAAGGCTAGGGCAACTGGGGCAGAGATGGGGATAGTGGTAGGAAATGAAGTTGGAGAGATAGGCAGATGAAATCAAGTATGGCCTCTGCAGGGGGTTGTGTTTTATTTTAGGGCAATGGAGGGCTCTGAGTGAGGTGGTAACTTGTCAGTGAGTGAGTTATTGTACCAGTATTCAGAAGTTCACGTGACAGTGTTGTCAGCTGTGACTACACTACAGATGGGCATTGCCATGATTATCTGTCTGTTGCATCCCTAAGCTGGGCTCCTCTGGGATAACTCTCATTACTTTTGATAGGACCTCAGTCAGCCCAATGCTTAGCCCATGGTAGGAATTTCCTCAATGTTTATTAGAAAAAAAGGAGGGAAACCAAAAAGGAAGGAAGAAAGGAAAGGAAAAAGAGAAAAGAAGAAAGAAATGAGGGAGGGAGAAGAGGAAGATCTTTTCTCACTGACCATAAGACATGAGCCACAGGCACCAGTAGGGTTCATAGGATATAGGGACTTCTCACTGGGGTTTCTTCTTGGAGGCCTGGGCTCATCCAAGCTGGGAAATTTCAGGCAGGTGCCCCTTCTCTCAGCCACATCCTAGAGCTCGGTGTATTACATGCCTGCAGGGCCAGCCTGTGGCCCTTTAAGTGCTAGAGATAGGGGTGGCCCATCTCTAACTGAACAGTTCCCATCAGGGAGGGTCTTTATGCAACAGGCTACCTAGTGAATGGGGAGATCCCTTTGGCCAAAGGTATTTAAGCCAAACAGAGGAAGGACTTCTGCCCTGAGTGCAATCTGTGGAGCAAGAAGATTCCTTCCTCCCTAACTTTATGATCATGCTTTCTATGATTCTACATCCTAAGGGCAGGTCAGCATTTGCTATACCTTGTGCAGAAACAACCTTCAGATAAAGCCTCTTGCCACTGGGTAAACAGTGTTCCCAGCACCTTCCTTAAGGCCATATGCACCTCAGGCCAAAGTTGCTGTTCCTGACATGGTGATCACAGTTGTCCTTTATACCCCATCTGGTCTTTTATCTTGTCACTGGAAGAGGGCTGAGGTGCTTTTCCCTGGGAACCGCATCTCTGTTCCTCTGGTTACCCTTTTCCTCCTTGCCAAGGGCTGTAGGTTTCCAGTCCAGAGATGTTTGCTTGCATCCTGCTACAGCGGGACAGTTCTTTTGTCTCCAGTGTTCTCTAGCAGAACAATAGAGTTAAATCTTGATCTGAATAAAAGAAAAACATTTTTATCTGCTGTGTTAGCTGTGCCAGAACTTCAATATTTGGATCATTCAGTAGAAGATGCCTGAGCCTGAGCTGGTACAGGAGGAGCTGCTCTACCAGCCATGGTCCTTTGATGAAAGAAGTAGGGAACCACATGTGGGAGACTCCTCCTTTGTGTCTGGCACATTACATATGCTATTTATTTAGTCCTTTAAACAATTACATGAGAGAGAGAGAGAGATGCTATTGTCTTCCTGAAGTGGATGAAGAAAGTGAGGCCCAGAATGCTGTGTGGCCCAGTTGTGGCCTGGGGCCCAGTTCCTCCGGCCTTTCCTAGCATCGGGTGGGAGGGCTGTGGTTGTTGGTGAACTTTACTCTACCCACAGGTCAATCCAGACTTTGCAGGTACACAGCCACTGCCTACTTCTCAAACTTTTTTGATAGTTAGAATCCCCTGGGATTCTGGCTAAAACATGAATTCCTGGGCCCATGGTCCTAGACCCTCTGGGCTGTGTCCAGAAGAAGAGGGCCATGGGCCATGTCTAGGACGTTTGGTAATTCCAGGCTCCACACCATGACACTCAGGCTTCAGTGTTTGGGGAAGCCACATTTAAGTGCGCATTAAGTCTGTGCAGTGTTCCTTAGGTGTGGAGCAGGCCGTACCACACTGAGGGGTGTGGAGAGGCCTCCAAACCTCTCTGTAAGTTTGTTCTGGGAATTAGATAAGGCAAGGTCTTTAGAGTGTCACATAAGCCTTGACTGGCGTTTACTGAGTTCTACATATGTGTTTTTTCCTTCCTCTCTCTCATAGTCCCTTAAGAGTGTGTGAATTATGCCTCCTCAATAGAAACAATTAACCTTAAACTGAAGATTTTAGTTAAAACAACAACAAAAATTCTAGCTGATCCTGTGACTGTAGGTATCAGAATGTAGGTTGCCCCAGAACATGCCCTTTGGAGAACTCAACGTCCCCACAGACATATATACTCCTGCCCTCTGAAGCTCTGTTTCTCTTCCAGTTTTGCCCAGCAGACTGACACTGGCAGCAGGATATAGAGCAGCAGGACATAGAGCAGTAGGACGGAGTCAGGCTACCCGGCAGTTCTGGTCTCCTTCTAGTCGGCAGCATCACAAGAAGGCCTAGAAACCACTCTTCCCTCTCATGTAAACCCTAGAGAGGACTTGGACATTCAGAAAACTCATGCTGCCAGGCTAGACAGCTTCTTGGGGCTGCAGATCAAGGGGTTTTGCCCCAGGGCCCTGGGGTATACCTGATAGAGCCAGAAGAGAAGGAAGGGATGGTTGACAGCCCCAGGGATGCAGGGACTCAAGTATTCTCAAGCTGAGGATATAATGTTTGAGGGATCCTGGTCCTTATCATGATTTGGGCCTCTGGAGAACAACCTGGATACTGAAAATTTTGTTGAGTGACCTTGTACAACCCTGATTTCTTTCTCTGTAAAATCTTTTTTTTTTTTTTTTTTTGGCAAAACAACCTTAAAATAGGTTGGGCAGAATAAACAGCAGACATTCAAATGGCCATGTTCTTTTGCCAGTTTTTCTCAGAAGACACTTAGAATGCAGGGAAAGAATGAGGCAGTCTATTTATTTCACCTCATTTGGAAGAATGGCTGCATTTAATGTTTGTAAAATAGAGAAAATGACTGTGCAAATACAGAAGAGGCTGCTGTCAGGAGCACTTGGACCTAAACTATCCCTAACGCCTGATTCCACCTTATCTCACTAACATAGGTGTCAGAGATAATTTGTTCATTTGTTCATTAAGAGACATTGGAGTGTGGATGTATAGGAGAGGTGAGACAGGAGTTTTAGGGTCCAGCAGGCCTGAGCACCCACCCTGTTTGCTGCTACATTTTCTTTTTTTGCAAGGGAATATTGACATTCCCCAACCTCTCTGACCCTAATTCCTCATTTATTCATTGAGGTTGATAACTGGCGCCCTCGTGAGCTTCATGTGAGAATTACATGAGATGAGGACAGCCTGGCTGCCCTGCAAATGCTCCCTAACTGAGTGTACTTCTTCTGTCCCAGCTCTGGGAGGAAGACCCTATGAGCATGGAGGTCTGTGTGGGAGAGAACCTAATAGGCTGTGATCTGTCTTCCTCTCACAGAAGTGATCAACCAGAAGGCAGTGTATTTCTTCAACTTGACTTCCATGCAGGACTCGGAAGTGATCCTCACAGCCACATTCCACTTCTACTCGGAGCCAAGGTGGCCCCGGGCACGTGAGGTACCATGCAAGCAGCGGGCCAAGAATGCATCCTGCCGCCTGCTGCCCCCAGGCCCACCCTCACGCCAGCACTTGCTCTTCCGCAGCCTCTCACAGAACACAGCCACACAAGGGCTGCTCCGAGGGGCCATGGCCCTGGCGCCTCCACCACGGGGCCTGTGGCAGGCCAAGGACATCTCTTCCATGGTCAAGGCAGCCCGCCGGGATGGTGAGCTGCTCCTTTCTGCCCAGCTGGATTCTGGGGAGAAGGACCACAGGGTGCCCAGGCCCAGCCCCCATGCACCCTATATCCTCATCTATGCCAATGACCTGGCTATCTCAGAGCCCAATAGTGTGGCAGTGACACTACAAAGATATGACCCCTTCCAGGCTGGAGACCAGGACCCTGGCGCAGCCCCCAACAGCTCTATAGACCCCCGTGTGCGGCGGGCCACACAGGCCACAGGGCCCCTGCAGGACAATGAGCTGCCTGGGCTGAATGAGAGGCCAGCACAAGCCTCCCACACCCAGCACTACCACAAGCAAGAGCTGTGGCCCAGCCCCTTCAGGGCCCTGAAGCCCCGGGCAGGGCGCAAGGACCGCAAGAAGAAGGGCCAGGATTTGTTCATGGCCTCATCGCAGATGCTGCACTTCGATGAAAAGACAATGCAGAAAGCCCGGAAGAAGCAGTGGGATGAGCCAAGGGTCTGTTCCCGGAGATATCTGAAAGTGGACTTTGCAGACATTGGGTGGAATGAATGGATTATCTCTCCCAAATCCTTCGATGCCTACTACTGTGCAGGAGCTTGCGAGTTCCCAATGCCCAAGGTAGGTTGTGTTCTGCCTGTTCTCTAATTGACTCTCAGCTCTACCCCTACTAACAAGTCCTTCTGCCTTGTGACCTCTGTTTCCTGTCTGTAAAATTAGGATAATACCTCTCATCTATTGGACGTGGGGAATAGATAGACTGAAGTCCCAACATGGCCATTTTTTGGGTGGGTAAAGCCCACAGGCAGACATGGTTCATCTATGCTTTTGAAAGTGTTGATTTGGTTGAATTTAAATTTTAAATCAAAACATTTCTTCCTTTGGAAAGAGGAGAATTCATCTCCTTATGTGTGTGTTCCCACAAAGCAACAGTCTACAGAGGTAGAGTAGATGCTGCACTCCTGCAGACAAGACAGGTCTCTGAAGCATTGTCCTAGCCAAGGCTTGGTTTCTGTTCCTGGCCTGAAGCTCAGAGCATTAGTATCTATGACCAGCTCAGAGCTGGTCTCAGGCTTCCCAATGAGGACTCCCACCTCCCTTCCCCCACTCAGGGAAGGGACGCACAGGACAACCAGCTCTCACTGTGCAGGAGTCTGCAGAACACACAGCATGAGGTTGTTTCAGCCATTGTGCTGGAAATGTATTCAGATTCTCACCTTCCTTCTAGGCTGGGTTGCAGCTCTGTCTGTCTATCTCCCCGCTGCCTGAACTGTGAAGGGCTGGCTGCTAGCTGATGTCAACTCTCGGCACACAATGCACACTTCCCTCTTGCTTAGCTCCTCTGCTGAGTTCTGGGTCATGCCTTCCCCTTCAAGAAAGGAAGTCAGTGCATAAATCCAATTTTAACCTTAATAAATCAGCCAGCTGGGAAATCCCAGACCCAGACAGGGCAGCATTACCCCATTTGGGAATTAAGGGCTTTTCCTCAAAGCCATACATATGCAAGAGAGAAGAAGGGAGGTACCCTACAGAGACGACATCTGCTGGAAGGGCCTAGTAGATTCAGGAGTACTCAGCAGGTTTCAGCTGGCTGACCCCACACTTACCTTGTCAGCCTGGCTGGCCGCCTTCCTACCTTTCCTGACATCAACCTGGGTCTTGCAAATCAGATATCCCTGCCTTTCTCTTCCCCTCGATCCCCACACAGGAGGCTCTTTTTTTCAATACACTACAAAACTTTTTGGTTGGCGATGAGCTGAAATGCATGCGACTTGGTCCTGTTCATCTTGTTAGAGGTGCTTAAGGAATGACATTTTGTGTGTCTGCCACTGGGACACAGACAACCCTTCTGAATGTGAGATAAAGGGGAAGAGAGCAGGTGTGGCCACAGCAGGCATGATATCCAAGCCTGGCTACCCTAACTGAGAGGTCTTGGTCGAGTTTCTTATTAATTTTAAGCCTCAGTTTCTTCACCATTAAAATTAAAGTAATACTCATCCCATAAGAATGGTATGATGACAAAATAGGGTGATGCAGGTGAGGCAGCATCTGACACCCACAGTCAGATATCCGGAAAATGTCAGTTTCCAGCAGCATCACTCTGAACAACATAAACATGAAAGTCTTTCCCTTCGGTGCTAAGTAAGGATCACATGAAAATGTTTGTACTCCTCAGACTGTGAAACCTGGGCAGCTGTAACGCCAGGCAGAACCTGCAGGGTAGTTCCCTCAACCTGCCCTCTAAACGCTCCCGCCAAGTTCCACGTGCTCCTTGGGTCTGTGCGCCCCCTAGTGTCCAGTGCCATTTAGGGATTGTGACTTCCCTCTCCGAGGCCTGAGGGGCAGGGAGACCTGAGGCTCTTGCAGACCTCCCAGGAGCTCAGTCTGTTGGCAGACTTGGGAGGAAAAGGGATACCAGCCCTGGTATCTCACCTCTTATTCCTTGCCAAGGCCTGAGTCAAAGACATGCAGATGGCACAATACTAAGGTAACCAGTGTCCTTTCTCGCCTTGCAGATTGTTCGCCCATCCAATCACGCCACCATCCAGAGCATTGTCAGAGCTGTAGGAATCATTCCAGGCATCCCAGAGCCCTGCTGTGTTCCCGACAAGATGAACTCCCTTGGGGTTCTCTTCCTGGATGAGAATCGGAACGTAGTTCTGAAGGTATACCCCAACATGTCTGTGGAGACCTGTGCCTGCCGATAAAACCAACTGCTCCAGGGTGGAAGGAAATCTCTACCCTACTTCACACACGGTAGCATCTTCAGAGCCTCTGGAGAGAGAGATGAGTAGAGATGCAGCTGCAAACTAAGGGCAGAACTCAAAGGCAACCTTGTGTCCAGGAGGATCTGTCCTCTAGAGAAGCGATCCCCAACCTTTTTGGCACCAGGGATCAGTGCTCCTACAGGAATCTAATTCCTAATGATCTGAGGTGGAGCTGAGGCAGTGACATTAGCGCTGGGGAGCGGCTGCAAATACAGAAGAAGTTTCACTAGTTTGCCCACCTCTCACCTCTTGCTGTGTGGCCCGGTTCCTAGCAGACCACGGACTGGTACTAGTCCACAGCCTGGGCATTGGGGACCCCTTCTCCAGAGCATCATTCTGAGGTTTTCATTGCTAGTGACAAAGTCCCTAAAATGCCAGTCTGAATTCCCTGAAGAAATCTGGAAATTAACCCTGGCCTGAAGACTGCCCATTTGCTCTGAAGGCCTGCAAACTGAACATGTCCACATTTTTGGCTTTTGTGATCATCATCTCATAGCCTGCGAAGAAGTCTGCATATTTAAGGGCATTTGCTCTTTCATGTGAAAAGAACTTCATTTAAATAGTTTCAAACATTTCAGGCCACATATTGATATAGGGCCTAAATAATTGTATAAACAGATGTTTTCTTTCAAACTTTACTGCAAAAGCTTTTATACACACAATATGCATATATAACCAATTTTGGTTTCTTTTCTTATATATATTTTATTTTAAAACAAAAGAAAGGAGTTGAAAACATTCCCACAGAGGTAATCATGCTGGTTGTGTGCACTGTTTAAACATGCTAATGGAAATAACATATGCAAGTAATATGTTGGATCACTAAAAATAACCAAAATGTTTATATTTTTGTAAATTATACTTTCTATACTGTAGATGGTTTCTGTTGTGTGTTTTTATGGAAAACTAATAAATTAAAGGTCATCCATTTCAAAATATTGATGGATCTCTATCTGTAAGCATGACATCCAGGGCGCTACTGGGAACACAGTCCCCTTTGGGATCAGCTGAGTTCCCCCCTAGTCCATCTCCACACTCTCTTATCTCTGTCATTCTCCAGAAACTGGCTGCTCCTATGCCTGCCCACCTACTCTGGCCCACAGCTCTTAACGCTGGGCTCATCCAGGCAAGACATGGCTTAGGCAACACAATAGCCTTGTAGAGCTTCCTTACATTCTTAGCCTCAGTGGAGAAAGAGATTGAGTAATTGGGAGAGACCTGAGACATCAAAGGAACATCTATGGTTGCCTGGTTACAGATTTCTTACTTGGGATAGTTCAAGCAAGAGACTCAACATAAGCAACCAAGGGTCTCTTCCAAGGTCCAGCGGCTCCTATAGGAATGGAATGTTTGTTTCTCCCTGTGCATATTTGTAGGACTGCCTCCCTTCCTTGTCAGTGGCTTTTCCCAAAATAGCCTCCTCCAAATGGCTCCCTTATCTCTGAGTTGCATCGCCTTATGGCTGTAGTACCTGAAGTTGATTGACCAGCATTCTTGGAGAAGCTAGGTGCATCTTGTGGCAGGCATCTAACAGTCCTTTGACTGTGACCTGAGAAGAAGGCCCTCAGTCTTACATGGAAGAGATCAAGAAGCCATGAGAAGTCCTCCAAGAAGAAACTTAGAGGAGAAAAGTAGACCAAGGTGTCTGTCTTAGGTTTGGGCTCCAGAAACCAGGTTTCCTGCACAAGATACTTATGAGGAAGTGCTCCCAAGAGAAACAGGTATGGGGTGGGTAAAGCAGGACTAGAGGGTAAGAAGCCAAGCATCCCAGACTCACCTGAACCCTGTGGGGAGCTCTGGAGCTTAATTATACCTTAGAATCAATCTGGCTTTGACAAGGGAGCTGGATGTTCAGATCCCTCCCACAGCTGCCCCCAGGGGTTAGGGCTGGGCAGGGCCTCTGACTCTCTACACAGGCAACCACTGTAGCTCCAGATATATAGGCAACCTCTGAAAAAGGCTACAAGGGCAGCTACTAGAGACAAAGTGATCAACAAGAGATTGCCCAGAACAGATAGGCAGAGGAGTCTGAGGGCACCTGAGTAAGAGTCCAGCAGCATCTGCTCAGCATCTCCTCTGAAATGCTCCAAATGATCTTGGCACATGTGTGTGACAGCTGCCCTGGACACATAGCCCTGCTTCTTGGCAGAGATCAGGTGAGTCGAGGGGGTTGGTCCTTATTCCTGCAGAAATTGTAGTAGGACTTAATGATTTATTTCAAGTTTCTGTGGCTTGCCGGGATGTCTCAAATGGGTCTGCAAACTTAGTGGTTGAGTTGCCATGTCTAATCCCTTTTGGAAGATGGCAGAATACAAGTTAATAGCAAAATAAGTAAAAAATATTGGTGCTTGATAAGGCTCCAAATGCCTTTCTTCTCAATATCAGATTCTTCATTTTCCTTTCTCCCCTTCAATTTTCTCTCGTTAAACTGCTTGCTTTTCATTTCTTGATGAAAATGGGATGTTTTATAATATTTATATTTTATTATTTTGGTATTTGCATTTTCTGAGAGATCTTCTGAGTTGTGGCCAAAGTATAGAACTCCTTTGTTTTATTTATAGACTTTAGGGGTGGGGGGAGAAGGCTGGGAGGGTCACCCCTGGGTCTAGCCATGGGCAGGGATTCCATGATTGTATCAGGGTGGATGGTACTCAGTGGTGATGACTTTAGGGTGGGTGGAAGGAGTTAGTGTCATCAGTGACCCCTTACATTTTTGGAGCACCATGAAATTTAGATGTGGCCTCTCATTTAGATTTAGAACAACTTTGCAACTTACTATCCAACTGGTACTTCAGAAAAGCAAGTTCAGAATAGGTAAGTAATAAGGCCATCCATGTCTTATCAACTTTGACACAAAAGGCTTCCTGATTCAAGACCTATGTGGCTTGGGCTGCCCCTCAGCTTCCTGGCCAGTGATCCCATTATCAGCCTATTAGGGTTGTCCCAATGGCACTGAGTGTCCTCACAGTAAAGCAAGGTTTAAAAAGAAATATATGTATGAAACAATTGCTTTTCTTCTTAAGACCAAAATATAAGCATTGTATTGTCACAGGAGTAAGAAGTTCTAGCACACAGTTCAGATGTGCATGGATCCCTGAGGTTATTCAACTGTGTCTGTGTTAGTCTACAGGGAGCAGTGTGATGGCCTGCCACCAGGCCTTATTTGTGAAATTATACATCCTCTGAAGGGGCTGGGCCTTATAGATTAGTTCATGTGACAAATATAAGCAGTACAAATGAAAGCTAGAAAATTTAGGGTTGGGAGAAAACTCTGGAAAAGTGATACAACCATTTTACTGAAAAAGTAGGGAAACTGAGTCCAGGTACTACCAGTTGTCTTGCCTAAAGTGTCCCAATAGGTCCCTCTCTGTGTCTAAGTCACTCATAAAATGTCATCAGAGCTGTAGTTTATCACTAGTACTTCTGTGGCCAGGTTGGAGACAGAGCTGTGCTGGAGGAACCTACAGAAATCAAGTGGGGAAGAGGAGTGTAAGGAGGGGACTCCAGAGGAAGAGGAATGAAGATGGCTTCACAAGGATGGAATAACTGGGCTTGGCTGGTGGCATAAAGACATTGCAGGTACCAGCTTGTGCAAATGCATCTGATGGCACCATATGCCTAAAAGAGCTGGAGGGAGTTTCAGTGAGAAGACCAAGAAGGCAGAATCAGTTTGCCAGCTCTGGATACAAATTGTGTACCAAAACATTGATGTTACAATTCAAGGCTCTTTTCTTTTATCAAAGCTGGAAACAAAATTCTCGACTGATACTCCTGAGATTTCCATTTCCCTTCTCTCTTCTCCCTGAGATAATGATGCTCATTTAAGCTGCAGTTCACTTTTCCTTCATACTCAGCTCTAAGCTGATTCTAAATTCCTCCAATCTCTCCCAGCAGTCCTGTTTATATGAGTAAGGGGTAGATGAGCAGAGGAACAGACTTCTTTATTTATTCAATTATTTAGCGTCTGCTATATGCCATATACCATGCTAGGTAACATCTACATACTTTATTTCTTGGCAGGCTCATATGAATTTCTTCTTTTATCAAAACCAATGTGCAAAGTTGAATGTTCATCAGAATCACCTGGAGGGCTTGATCAGATTTATCAATCTGACTCAGGTCAAGACCAGTTCCCAGATGCTGATGCTGCAGGTGGTGATCCAGAGGCCATGCTTTAAGAACCTCTATTCTAATAAATGTGCTAGCCACCTGGGCACAGTCCCAAGACAGGGAGTTCACATTGGCTGAATACTTTCCCTGTGCTAAACGGAAGTGGGATCTCAGGAAGGGTAGGCTTGGAGCTGGAAAGTGACCTACCCTCTGCTCTTGGCTCACACTCTCTCCTTACAGAATCAAGGTGGGTCCAGTTTTCATTCCTCTGAACAATATGTGATTGAGTATGGAGGAGCTTGAAAAGCTCACAGAGGGATGGGTGTCCTTGTAGTCATGTTTCCTGGAATGGAAAGGGTTCCATGACCCTCTGAAGACAGCCATATCACCGAAATTCAAGTAGATCCTGTCCCACCTCCATAATTAAGGCTGAGGTCAGTGCCTGCTAGAGGGAAGAGTTTCAGTGATCCTTGAAATAAATGAATGAGTCAGATCTGCCTCTCTTGATTATTAAATCATACTTCTACCATAACAATTACATGTGATGATTCTATTTTTGTATTTTGCAAGTCCTGAGAGAGGACTTGCTTTCAGCAGTTTTGATAAAAAAATTATCACAGCATAGAAATGCCTAACTGTCTGGGAGCAAGGCTGAGCCAGGGACCACCAGAGCCAGCCTGACCAAAATACCCCATGGATCACCACGAGGTGTTAAATGACACATGCAGAGATGAGTAGAACTTATGCCCAGCAGGGGCTTCAGCTCCACTGTGAACACAGGACTGGCTCAGTGGGCATGCCAAATTGCTGAAAGGATGTACTAACTCAAGTCAGCAGCAGACAGGAAGGGCCCTTTGTAGTGGTTATCAGAAAAATCCAACAAGTGCCATTACTAAAAACACACAGGCTGCACTGTGAAGGGGAGTCCTGAGCAGGCACTGAAGGCCATGCAGGTTTGGCCCAGCTGGAGAACAGGTGAGAGGAGCATGAGGCATTCCTAACTGAGAGCAAAGCCAAAGCAGATGCTCTGCAGAAGGAAGGACAAAGCTGCCCCAGGGGTGATAGAGAAAGTGAAAGAAAGATCCAACTTAGTACTGACAAGAGCAATAATGAGTACTTGTTGAATGCTTACCACATGCCAGGCTCTGTGCTAACAGCACTCAGTGTTCCTGAGGAACACCCAGGCATCTGTGATCTCTCTGGTACTCTCCCTGGACACACAGCATGCCGCCATACAATTCCTGAGCACAGCCCTGGGGCAGCCAACGAGAGGCAGCTACTCATGTACCTTCTGTGGTATGGCTCATCCAAACTTGGGGAAAATTAGTCCATGTCAGCTAGAAATGCAAATTAACATATTTTTGTTCATTGAATGACTAAAAGACTAGAAAGAAGTACTGGTGAGGGGGTGGTAAAATAGGTGTTCTCAGGCTCTGCTAATGGGAGTAAATATTAAAAGAGCAGTTTCTGAAGAGTGACTGCAATGTTTACCAAGAGCTTTAAAAATTTTTACATATACTTTGATGTAGATATTTCACTTTTTATGAACTGTCTTAAGGAAATAATATAAACTATAGACTATAATAATATGCCTTGCAACATTATCTTAATAGATAGTCTAATTGTCCTACAGTTGGAGCATGTCAATATAGGAGGATATGGTTGAATATTGTTCAATCATTAAAAGTGAAGTGTATAAAAATTTTTTCATGGCATGGGAAGATACTTACATAGTCCTTTAGTGACATCTTTTCCCGGTGAAAAGATTTAGAGCCCTCCAGGAATCATCCCAATGTAACTCTCATTCTTTGCTGCTAGTGACATCACCCCCACCTAAGCCAACCCAGCATTGCATTCCCCTGGCAACAGTGATTGTCTGGTCATGGGCAGATGATCCAATGAGACTAACTGGGACTTCTGGAAAAGAGGATTTTGCTCCTCTCCCATTGGATATAGACCTGCTGTAGATTTTTTTGTCAAGACACAGATGGAGCATGAAGACCACACAGTTCTGAGTGGAGAAAATATCACTGCAATTTAATCTGTACTATGGACCATGCTGTGCTAAAGCCAAACATTTGCTGAACTTGTCTGCTCTCATTAGTTAGCCCTAATCCATTTTTCTTAAGCTTGTTTGGATTCTGCTTTTCTGCAAACCTGAAATAAAAGGAGCTCTTAACTGTGTTAAATATACATAACATAGATGTCACCATTTTTAAGTAGTTCAGTGGCGTTTAGTACATTCACATTGCTCTGTAACCATCACTACTATCAATCTCCAGAACTCTTATCACCTTGCAAAATTAGAACTCTGTACCCATTAATAAATAATGTCCCATTCCTCCTTCTCCTCTGCTCTTGGCAGCTATCATTCTACTTTCTGTCTTTATGTACTTGACTAATTTAGGTACCTCATATAAGTGAAATCATACAATATTTATTTTTTTTGGTGGCTGGCTTATTTCATTTAGCATGTCTTCAAGGTTCATCCATGTTATGGCCTATGTCAGAATTTCCTTCCTTTTAAAGGTTGAATGATATTCTATTGTATGTATATACCACATTTTGTTTATCTATTCATCTATCAGTGAATACTAGGGTTGTTTCTATCCTCTTGGCTATTGTGCTGCTATACATATGGGTGTACAAATATCCCTTTGAGACCCTGCTTTTAATTCTTTTGGGATGAACACAGAAATGGAATGCTGGGTCATAATGGTACACAATTTGGGAGAGAAAAGAAGGGAAGAGGAAAGGTGAATAAGATATTTTGTGGCTCATTTAAGGCAACCCTTCCAAGAGGTCCTAGCAATGGAAAGCTGGTGTCAGTAGAAGGAGGGGTTCGTTTGTAAGAAGACCCGTACATCTTCTAAGAAAGATAAAACAAGACTCAAACTTTGTTCCCTAAGACCTAGAGTTAAGGGGATCTATGCAGGTGGACCAAAGGCCCATTCGTACAGAAAGGTAGCAAGGTATATAAAATCACACCACACTGAGGAAAGTAGGAGTCTGAGCTGTTCACCTAGACTCCCCTATAAAAACCCAGAATTTTATAAGAGAAGGCAAAATGGGATAATAGTTCGACTACAGCTGACCTCTTCTCTTGACCCAGCCGCCTGCCACAAAGACGTGCCTTCTGGAGAATGGCTAAACCTGGAGATGTGCCTAAAAATAGCTGTTACCTTGGTACCCATAGGTAGACATCACAAAAAACTGATAAATAGCAAAAACCTGGCCTGGCTAGGGCATTCTAGCAGCTGTGCACATCAACAGTTAGATATGTGTGACCTATCTCCAACAGCAAATCCAGGTGTTGAGAAGCAATAGCAGAGGGGATCTGTTAGGATTCTTTTCTCCTTTTACCCTTTCAGCATTAAGAAGCTGGACTGATACCATGCTACCATCATCTCTTTTGGACAAATAAACCTACAGTACACTTGGACAATTCAGGACAGAAATTCCCTGAGAGGGAAACACTGTACTTCCCAGTAATTTGAATCAGGCAACCTTACACAATTATTTAAAAACAATAAAGGAGAAGTGGATATGCTGAGTTTATGAGGCAGATAATTCCAGAAACTCATAGGCATGTTGCACGTACAACGCTGGCACTGCCACCCACATTACAGTCAGTGTGACCAGCATCTCTGAACCTTGTTCGTGTGTAACCTCCACAGCCAGATATGGTGGCCTCACTTGTAAACAGGTCCACAGCCCTTTATCTGATATCCCCATACCTGAAACTATCAGAAAATATGATGTTCCTTTTAATTCCTTTTATGGAAAAATTTGACCTGAATGGATATGTGTGTTTTTATTTGTTTCACTGCAGAAATATTAATGTGTTTGATCATAGGGTGTTATCCCCAACCCACTGGATATATTAAAGTATATATGCCATACCAAATTTTGAAAATATGAAGCTTTCTGAATTGTAAAACCCTTCTGGCCACAAGGCTTTAAATAGAGAACTGTGGAGGCACATATATCTCAAAATGTTAACTGTGGACATCATTGAATGGTGAGATTGTAGTTTATTTTTATTTCCTTCTTTATAATTTTTGCATTTCTCAAATTAACTGCACTATATACTATTATTATAATCAGAAAAGAAAACGTCAGGTAGCAACCCTTTGAACTTTCCTGAGTGTATACAGGCTATCCTCAAGCATCCCTTGGCTCCGCCTCAAGTGGGACAGATTTCTGGGCTGCCTCCAGAGACTGGAGCACAGTAGGGGACCCTGCCTTGCTCTTCAGCTCCTCCCAACTCACTCTTACTGCACAGTTGCAGCTCCACTTGCCGAGTTTTTCACCCCCTTCATCAGTGCAAGAGTTCTTGCACTGAGCTGGCTCAATGCTCAGCATGTTTCCCACCCCCTTTCCAAGCAGCACTTCTGAAGTCTCACCCTTCCTGTCCATCTTCCCCTGGAAGTGTCCTTAACGAATGGGAACAGCAAGTTCTGTCCAGTCCTGGCCGCTCCCGGGCTCCTGATTTCACCCCGCCCCCATTGAAAGAAAAGCAGGGTGTGCGCTGGCATCTCTGACCTCAGCCTGCCATGACCTGTCCTACAGCTCCCTGAATCTGTTCAGCTCACTTCCACCCTTTCCAGGAGTACTGCCAGCATGGAAAAACTTCATGTTCAAACTCTCCTTAAAGTAGAACCCAGAATATTTTTAGTTAAGCTCATTTTTTTGCCTTGTTCAAACCCACACATGATGAAAATAATCAGAACCTAAGTGTGGGCATGATGCTCTTAAAATAACACAGACCCTGGGGCCTTGCAGGACCCTACTGGATTTTGTCAGCTTCCTCAGGCCAGGGGATATCTCTTCAGCATATACTGGCCTCAGAGCTCCCCTTTCTTTGCTTTGAATACATGGTTCTCCTGACTAAGAAATGTGGCCTAGGTAGCCACCCCTCTTGACAAGCGCAAAGACTCTTTGCCCAAGATCATTGACAGAGCTCTTCTGGGGTTCTTGGCAGCAGGCCTCTATGTATGTGTGGTGTCCCTAAAGAGCAGCCTGGGAGGCACAGGGCTTCCTTCTTGACTCTCAGCTTACTCAGACCTGAAACGGAGAAGTGGCAGCCAGCATGCAGCTAACCAATTGATCCAGACTAACTGTGACTGCCATGACATTTGGCACATAATCATCTAAATTCTTACAACTCTCTTCTGAACCAGAAGTGACTTGCTCCAGATCCCACTAGCAGAGAAGGAGATGAAATTTGAATCCTCATCTTGTCTGACTCTGAAGTCTTCATCACCTCATTGAACTTTGTGCCAAATTAACACATAATCTCCAATGCTGGGAACTCTCACTTGACAGATGAGAAACTGAGGTAAAGAGCACACTGGAGCCACTCCTGAAGGTTTTGATTCCACTGTGAGCAACCCTCTTACTGGCTTTGGTGCTGTCCCCAAACCACCCACTCATTCCAGCCTATGGTTTATAGGTCTTCTAGGAGTTTTGTGTTGTTTCTATATTTGGAAGACTTTTTGGTCTTGTTTGTTTCCTGAATTCTTTGTTTCTGTGGCCCAGAAGACAGAGCATATGTCACCCTGTCTTGAGATTCTTTCAAATAGAGCTGGCAAGGAAATGAGAAAGGATCCTAATTAGGGGGCGATAACCCCGTGGAGAAATTAGGATTCTTTGCAGCAGGCCATGTCCTTCCCACAAATCCTGTGTGTTTGTCAGATGTTTATAGAGCCTTCATTAAAAGAGAGCTCCCTTAGATAAGAGGTTGGAGCTCAACATTGAGGGCCAGATAAGAACAAGTGGAGGACACTCCAGGACGACGGGTGAGAGCCTGGGAACTGGCCAGGGTGCTTGGTGCAGAGCAGCAGGCAGGACAATGCGGGCCCACTCCTCCTGGGCTCCTCCCAACACCCGCTAACACAAGGTGGTCGCCGGCAGTCTCCTGTCCAGGGCAAGCTCGCCGTCCCAAGATGTGCCACAGGGCACTGTGGGTGGCCCTGCCAGTGCTCTCCCTGCTGACCTTCTCTGGGCAGGGGAAGCCTCTGGAGAGCCGGGGCCAGGCGTTGGCAGAGGGCGATGCCCACCACCTGCTAGCGGGGCCTGGAGATGAGCATGAGGGAGGCACTTTCGACCTAAGGATGTTCCTGGAGAACATGAAGGTGGATTTTTTGCGCAGCCTCAACCTAAGCGGGGTTCCTTCCCAGGACAAAACCCAAGCGGAGCCACCTCAGTACATGATCGACCTGTACAACAGATACACCACCGACAAGACGTCCACCCCCGCGTCCAACATCGTGCGCAGCTTCAGTGTGGAAGGTAGAGTTGGCTCCACCTCGGCACCTGTGGGTTGGGGGAAGGGCTCAGGGGTCTGCAGCTGTGCTGTCCAGTATGTTAGCCTCTGGCCACAAGAGGTTCTTTAAGTTTCAATTTAAATTAATTAAAATGAAATAAGGTTAATATTCTTTAGTTTCACTAGTGTAAATTCAAATGTCTGACAGTCATACGACTACCCTACAGGACAGTGCAAATAATGGAACATTTCCATCATCGCAGAAAATTCTACTGGGCAACTCTGCTCTAGAAGATTCTCCTTCCCTGGGCCAGTGCCACATTTAATTCAGCCAGAGCTGGGGGAATGCCAGCTCTCTTTCTTCCTGCCCTTCCTTTTGTCCCCTTTCCTTACTATCTATCCCCTTCCAAGTTAGAAATAGACGACTAAGCCACCAACCAACCAGATAAATTCCTCTAAGAGATAAATATTGGAGGAGTACTTAATTATTTTCTAAATATAAAATAATTTTACTAATTTAGGAAGACTAGAAGATAACAAGTGTTAACCTTAGGGCTTATTTCAACCCACAATGTAGGTGACTGATTTTGTAAGCAGAGAAACAAAGCTCAAAGATGCTGTAGGAACTTGCCTAGGTCACCCATTAGTTAAGCAGCTGGATCCTGACTCAGGCCTACCTGTCTGTTTGCACAGCTCAGGTATTCCCTGCTGCTGCAGTCTCCCTCGAAAGAGCCAACTCTGCTCCTGGGCTGGATCTTTGTAAACTCTAACAGGCTTTGTTCATTGCCAGGGCAATCCAGACCTGCCTGGCCTGCAGAGTGTATGCCCTGTTTAAAAAACTCTATGGTCACAATACATGCCCAGCAGTGATCGCCCAAAAGAAAAAGAAATCTAGTTTTTATGTAAACTTGACTGATTTTTTAAAACATGAGCTTTATTTATTTATTTTTAATGCAATCTGCCAGCATCTCACCAAGACCATGGGGCATGTCTATAAGTTCTGTATTTGGGGAAGGTTGGGCTTATTTGGCTGGACCTAATCACTAGATCCCATAGTCTGAGAATCCAGCATTTAGAGCCATCATGTTAACACTCCTCTCCTTACCTCCAGCATTGTCCACGTCCTGGAAATGATTGCTCTGATCTAATCCTAGCTCTGCCTGTGGCCAGCACTCTTGTGGCAGCCAGTTATGCTTCTCTGTGGCCAGCACTCTTGTGGCAGCCAGTTATGCCTCCCAGGAGGGAGGGCATTTGCTTTCTAGATGTCTGACTGCAGTTCCACAGCCATTATCAAGGCATGCCACAGTAAGAGCATATTAGGTCACTGATGCACCTCTCACAGACACTCCTCATTACAGATATGCCACAAAAGCTCAGCACATTCTGTAGGAGCTGGAATAGCTGTTAGGGGGCCACAGAGAAATGTGTGAAAAGTCATGTGCTTTGGATGGGTGGCATGCTCTGGTGGGAAGGATGGTCTGGAGAGGACACAAAAATATTAATTGAGTATCTATTATGAGTCAGTGACAATATTGAGTAAGTTCTATGCTCCATCTTGTGGAAGACTCACATTAACCCTGGGAGGCAGGAAAGATGAGCCCCATTCTGTAGAGGAGGAAACTGAGGCACAGAGGGACTCAGGACTTCTCCAAGATCATAAGCATAGGAAGGGACAGAGTCATGATTGGCACTTTAGTCTATCAGACACCAAAACCTGCTGGTTTTCAGGACAGCACTTGGTCTGCCTTCAGTTGGCACATGGTAAATGCTCATGAAATGCAACTTCTCTTCTCTCTTTGTAACCAAGCCATGGTATAATAGAGACATGCTAATGGCCATGCGCTAGCCAGAAGTGAAAAACTAGACAGTTGTGTGGCTAAAAGGCAAGTCTCATTTTTGCCTGACATGACAAAGCAGTTGAGGCTAAGATATATTTCTACCATAAACATTTAAAAAGTCAGCCACTTTCACTTTGCTTAAAAGTTACAATTCTGAATGATTGTTCCACTATTTAAATGCAGAGATTTTAAATATTTTTTAATGTTAAAATCTCCCCTTCTCTCTCAGGATCTCTCCTGTAAAATTGGCACTCAGAACCTGACTGCATTTTATAGTTTTGTTTATCTGGTAATTTTTTTTTAAGTGAGGATCTTTACAGAATGTGAGTGCTTCTTCATTTAAATACACTAATCTCAGGTTCCACATCCAGAAAAGCAGAATAGTAATTAGATCTTTTCAGTGTCAATGTGAAGAGTCAAGTGAAATATAGCAAAGCCCTTAGTGCATGCTGGGCACGTTCAATAAACACCTGGACCTGCTCACTCCAATGCAAGGCATTTCCTGCCTTTTCTTTTCTTTGGAAGATCCCAAATGTGAAACAAAATAGAAATTTGATAATGTCATCCTGAATGCCCTTTCATTTAAGCTATGATCTCAGTTTTGTTGTCATAAACAAGAGCCTCCCAGCAGATGCTCATCAATATGTATTTGCATTTCAGATGCCATCTCTATATCTGCCACAGAAGACTCCCCCTTCCAGAAACACATATTGCTTTTCAATATCTCCATTCCTAGGCATGAACAGATCACCAGGGCAGAGCTCCGACTCTATATCTCCTGTCAAAGTCACAAGGACTCCTCTCATGAGCTGAAAGGAAACATGGTCATTTATGATGTTCTGGATGGAGCAGACACATGGGACATTTCTGCAGGAACCAAGACCTTCCTAGTGTCCCAGGACATTCGGGACGAGGGCTGGGAGACTGTTGAGGTCTCCAGTGCTGTGAAGCGGTGGATCAGAGCAGACTCCACAAAGAGCAAAAATAAACTGGAAGTGACCGTGGAGAGTCACAGAAAAGGCTGTGATAAGCTGGATATCAGTGTCCCCCCAACCTCTAAAACCCTACCCTTCTTTGTTGTCTTCTCAAATGACCGCAGCAATGGGACCAAGGAGACCAGATTGGAGCTCAGGGAGATGATCAGCCATGAGCAGGAGACTGTGCTAAAGAAATTGTCCAGCAATAGCCCAGCGGGTACAGGTCAGAACAAGGATGAGGAGGAGGATGTGGAAAGCCACATGGCTGTGGGTTCATCCTTAGCCAGACAGAAGAGGAGTACTGGGGCCAACAACCACTGTCAGAAGACCTCCTTACGGGTGAACTTTGAGGACATTGGCTGGGATAGCTGGATCATTGCGCCCAAAGAGTACGATGCTTACGAGTGCAAAGGTGGCTGTTTCTTCCCCTTGGCTGATGATGTGACCCCAACAAAACATGCCATTGTCCAGACCCTGGTGCATCTCAAGTTTCCCATGAAGGTGGGCAAGGCTTGCTGCGTGCCTACAAAACTGAGCCCCATCTCCATCCTCTACAAGGATGACATGGGGGTCCCCACCCTCAAGTACCACTATGAAGGGATGAGTGTGGCAGAATGTGGGTGCAGGTAGTGTTGGCCTGCAGGTGGGGGAGACCAGATGGGGAGGGAGTGCTAGTAAGAGGTCTTATGTCCCCCTGCACAACAGAGACTAAGTCCATCTGCATGCCAGCCTGGAAGGAAGGGGAGCTGTCACATCCTCAAGGTAAAGGCCTGTTCTCCTTCTCATGGCTGAACCCATGCACATCATTGGGTTTTAACTGCAGCAGGGGAGGTATGGATCTGGGGAGAAGAGGGAAGCCTGGAAGGGTTGTTGGAGTGGAAAGGGATATGATGAAAGGGGGAAAAGAGAAAAATAATCCAGAATCAGTAGAACACTGAGCGAAGGTGAGCCAGAGGGGTATAGACAGGTGGAAGATGTGCAGAGACTTAGAGAAATTAAAGTTGTTGAGGAGAATAGGGTTTATTCCAATAACCTCAGGGAGTGCAGAGGAAAGGAATAAGGCTATGTGCTCTACACCTATCATTTCACATATTCCTACAATCTAGTGAAATGGGCATTATGACCCCCATATTTTTACATGCAGAATCCAAAACTCAGGCAGGTCAAGTAGCACTAGTCAATGGCCTGATTCCATCTCACAGGTTTATGTAAGTCTGTCTATCGTCAAAGTTCAGGACTTTCCCATGTGCCCCACTGCAGTTTAGCAGATCTTGTAGCTAAAGAAAATTAGAAGTTGGGAGGTGGGGAGTGTGGGGCATTGGGCAGAGACTGGCCAGTGCTCACCAGTGTGACTGGATGGCCTGTCACACCCAGGACTCATTCTAACTGCTCAGTGCTTATGCTGATTCAGTGGCCAAATGCTTTTTTAAGATCACCCCTGAATCACTGAAAAAATACCCCTTAAACCAACTGTAGGATGGAGAAAGTGCAGGACAGCAGCACTCTGGCCACAGCATGCATTGTGGCCAGAGCTATTTTGACCTGCTGGCACAGTACTTGTGCGGCCAGCAGGTTCACACAAGGCCACTTCCTTCCTGTGGACTCAAACTGTGTGATGGTTTGGGAGAGGTGGGCACAATTTACCCAGAGAGATGGGGTGGCCTAT
The DNA here is from genome assembly GCA_004027375.1 of Macroglossus sobrinus. Taxonomy (NCBI): domain Eukaryota; kingdom Metazoa; phylum Chordata; class Mammalia; order Chiroptera; family Pteropodidae; genus Macroglossus; species Macroglossus sobrinus. Next base: position 147,087 of record PVKZ01001142.1, on the reverse strand, counting down.
GGCCTGCATGTCTGCAATTACTTACTCAACATGACCAACTCAACTGCAGTGGGCTTTCATTCACAAGGAGACAGGGATCTCAGGGGAATTCAGGTTTTTATAGGCCACAGCCAGCTCTGCATGCATTGCTGGCTTTCTTAAGTAGTATGCATCCAGCCCCTGTCCTGGGCTTGAACCCCAGAATCAGACTCAGACCTCACTGACCCTAAGAGAAGACAGAATTTCTGTTTCCTCTGCATTTCATTCTCTCCTCTGACTCTTGAGGCACACATGGAATGGGGTGGAGTGAAGAAAAGTCTGGAAGTGGTAACAATTTCACTCCATGGTCCTTCTGACCACTTGCCAGAGCAAAGCCTAAAGGAGGTCTAGAGAGACCTGAGCCATTTCCACTGGTAGAAGCTTCCAGTTTATTAAAAAAAAATGATTTGTTCTAAATGTTTACATGGAACCAATGAACAACTTTACATAAAAATGCAATAAAACATCATTGTTTAATTACCGGAGTTATAGAAAATAATAATTCCTGGTATGACACTGGTGTTCAATCATAAAATGAGTGATGGATATCTTTTAGTCCTGGTGGTGTATTTCTGTGCCTGCATCAAAGTTTTACTTGGAAATAAATGCAAATGTCTCTTCTGTGGCCTTTGGTGCATGTGAGTTCTAGGCCTGATGATCTCCCAGCCCCACAACCTGCCCACCCCTCGCTGCAGGCCCTTTCCTCCCTACATAGGTGGAGGGGAAAGTATGGAGATAAGCTACTATGGGGCGATGGACACATGTGGGCAGTGTTCTTGCATGTTAGGGGTGAATGGATGTGTCTGTATGAAGGCATGTATGTGGGTATGTAGGTATGTGGGTGTGTGGGTGTGGGCATGAACATGTGTGAGTATAGATAACTGGTGGACAAGAATAGTTAGTCACCATGCCATCATTGACCTTTCTACATCAAAAGAGAGGCCTTGACTCTTGCTAAGAGACACATCGACCCTAAGTCATCTGCACCCAGTGCCCACACAACTCTACCAGCATCCACCTTCACTATACCCCTGCTTAGCTGCCTAACAACAATCAAACACCCTCAAGGACACTCCCTGTTCTCAGCCTTTAGGTGACTGTCCTGGCCACCCCACCTCCAGCTCCACAGCCCAAGTCCACCTTCCGGGACCCCGCTCTAGTGCCACCCCCTCTGATCCCTCTCTTGACACTCTGATTCTGATCTTCCTGGCTTTGAGGAGCACTACACAGTTGTCACTGGCTTGGCATGAGGACCCAATGGCCTCTTGTCTTGAGCCACCTGTGGCACCAAGTCCTCTGGAGACAAGGCCCAAGAGCTTCCAGCCTCTGTCACTCCTGGAGGGCTGGCACGACCTGTGGCTCAGGATAAACCAATGTGAACAAATGTGCTGGGACAAGACATAAAGAAGTGACCCCAAGAAATGTGTTCTGGCTCCCATTTCACAGCAGTATTATTCCACCAGCTTCCTCAGCACTGGTCCACTCCAACCAGAGAATGAAAGGCAATAGCACCATCCTCTGGACACGGTTATGCAGCAAGTTAGGCCTCCACCTAAAAACCATTACTTTTACTGCTTCATTTGTAATGCTTCTTAATGTGTGTTCTTTTTCTTTTTTTGTCATATCAGGGTAGTGATATTATCGCTATGACATGTATAAAGCTGAAACACAGCAAAGTGATGAGTTGTCAGGATTGATGGCTATCCCCTGCCCCTTGTGTGACCTACCCTTGGAAGCAAGGGGAGAGAGAGACTCAGGGATACCAAGCAGAAGCCACAGGCAGAAACAGAAAAACAGTGAGATGGGAGTAGAGCAGAGAGACTGCGAGGACAGCCACAGAGGAAGGCTGGGGGTGCTCCGAGCACCTAGCTGGGATTGGAACTTGCACTCAGTGGCTCAGACTACAACTATAAGATAATAAACATTTTTATTTATTTTTACAAATGAAGGGGAGATGGAGGCCTGTGAAGATCTCACATTTTGCTCAGAGCCACTAGCCAGGAACTGGCTAAAATCCCAGGATTTTAATCCCAGTTGTGTCACAAGCCCACATACTCTCTGTTGCACTGGCCTCTACCCTGAAGTCTTCCTCAAGGTCAAGGTTACAGTCACACTAGCAGGAAGAATCAAAGCTACAGCATGAACCAAATGAACCAGATAAAACCTATATTCTCCTGGACAGGCACTGCCCTTCCCTGGACTCTGTCTCTGCTAATGTAGGGTCATCTAGTCAGCTAAACACCCATAGGGCACTATTTACTGGAGAAGGAAGAGAAGGAGACCCCTCTCCCCTTTGGTTAATGCTCTGTTAACATGTTCACTAAACATTAACTTGTATATCTTCCAGAATTTCACCAAAATTGGGAGAAAGGAATTCCTGGATCAAATTCGATTTGCAGCTTTCACTTTTCTAAGCCTGTCTTAATTCTCATGTGAGCTGGGCCAATACAGTTGAGAGTGGGAGTTCACATTACTCTGAAATTCTTTTTCTCCCATACACCAAAGCTTTGGTTCCATATCCAGTTTGTCTGACCAGCTTCCTCTGTCACAGACATAAGTTCCTTCCCAGTGTCCCTTAGAAATCTGCTATGCCTGCCAATGGGGCCTCCGTATCTGGGCCCATCCTAGGATCTCCAGGAAGTTCCTATATCATCACCTTGGGTGGTCCTTATAGTAGTAGGGGGAGGAAGCAGAGGCCCAAAGGGCACAAGGCATGTAATGGGGAGCCCAGGCAAAGCTCATCTCTGTGGGTGCTCCTTCTGCCTAGACAGCTCCTGCAGCAGACCCCAGTCTTTAGCTTTGATGGCAATAATTGACATGAGGAGAGCCAGCCGGGCTATATTGGCCTCTTACCCACAGAGTACCAGTGCTCTTGAATGCACACAGGTACATGTGTGTGGCCTGGGCAGGGCCCACTTGGTTTCATGTTCTGCTGTCACCATTCTGAAATTCAAAACAGATTTTGAATAAGGGTCCCTCATTTCCATTCTGTATTTGGCCCTGCAAATGAAGTAGCTGATCCTGAATGCATGTGTGGTTTCCCACATATCAGGGATACACTGGAGGCTGTTTCAGTCCTCAGCACTGATTTGATTCTGGTGGGACAAGGAGCCTAAGATTTGCTGCTGAGAGCTTGCCCCAGGGTCTGACCACCATGCCTCCTCCCCAGGGGCTTCTCTGATTTGTGACCAACGGCAACAACACAGTTCAGATCTCAAAGGTTGGCTTCTTACGTATATATGGCAGCTCCTTGGGGGGATCCAGATTCCTGGGAAAGTCAGATCAGTCTGTTTGAAGGGGTCTCGCTTTTCCCAGACTCTCTTTAACAAGGAGACTGGAGACTATACACAAGGCAAATTTGCATTGCTCTGCAAAATGATTTTTTAATAATTAAAGGTTTTTGAAATCCCATGCCTCTGACTCCTCCTAGATTTGGTCCCCACCTACACGCTTGGGAGCCACACGAGGATTGTGTGCCTATTGATGTCACCACATCCATGAGGGGAACCAGCCTCACCCAACCTCTATTCAGGACTTGTCAGCCTCTGTGCCAAGCTGCAACCTTGGTCTCCAGGGTCAGGCCAGACCACCTCAAGCTCTCACTGTGCCTCTCTTTCCTGGTCTTCCTCCTTTAGTGTTTGTGAATCCTTTGTTTTTACACTTGCTCCCAGCATCTGCCCATCACAGATACATATGCAATGCCCATTTGCTCATTTCTAACTTTTTACCATGGCTTTTAACCTAATTTTTACCATAGCTTTATTCTCAAATATGACTTGGGACATAATCTATGTGTTCTCACATGGCCAGGCATGCCCTGCTTCCTGCCCAGCCCATACAAGCCACCCATCTACCCACCTGACACTTTGTTGGAGATGGAAACAGATGGGGCCGTGTTCAAAACTTCAGGAAAACACCCATATCAACAAGATGCAGCAAGCAGGGCCAGCCCCCAAAACAATAAGAGCACATGTTTACTTATGCAGAACACAGACCTAGAGGCATTGAGGCATCCCCTCTAGAAGGGGCCTGGGAAATGGTTCCTGGGCCCTAAGGTCTCTGAGACTCATAGTTCAGACACTTCATAAGGCCTCATTGAAGGTAGTTATTATCACTATTAATCACAGGAATGCAGATAAGAATAAGGAAGTTCTATTAAAGAGCCTCAAGATGCTTATATTCTTTGATATAAGAATCCCGACTTTAAGTCTCCATCTTAAAAAATTTTTAAATATGGAGAAATCTTGATGTTCACTGAACATTGCTTTTTATGGTGAAAAACAGGAAACTATCTAAAATGACCAATAAATAAGAAAATAATTGAATGAACTATGGTTAATTCCTTTCCCATGTTTTCCTGGGCCTGACTGATGATAAGAATCAAATTTTTCTCCAGAAGTTATTGGAACAACAGCTGAGTGGCAACAGGAGGACACTTGCCTGCCCTCTGAGCTCAGAAAGAAAGACATGGCAGACAGAATAGTCTCAGGTCACACCTGGAGGCCAGCCTCTGGTTAAGCTAAACATGACACAGGTTTGAATACAAACAGGGCCAGACAAGGAGTAGTAGCCCTCTCACTCAAATGTCCATGGATAGATATGTGGGCACGCATGTTCATGCATACACACATACCCATGCAAACACTACACACACATATGCATGCATATAACACACTATACATATGTGCGCATCACATACTTGCACACATTACACATATGCACTCATGCATGTGTGCCTTTGGCTCAAAGGTAAGCAAAATCACCAGGACTTGTTTATGTGTTAGGTAACTTCCAACACCACAAAAAGGTTCAGAGGAGATAACTCCTTCTTGACAGAACTGAGAAAGGCAGAAAGAAAGGAAAGGAAGCTGAGTATAGTCTAGTTTAATATCAGGGCCAAAGTAAGATGTAAATGAGAGAATTAGCCACAAACTATCTTTTGTGTTCAGTCTTATTCATAATCATGGAAATGATAATGAGGTTCCAGTTCATCTATACTTATTAGATGTGTGTAAATGAAACCATGTGAGATTATAAAAGATGGGCTCTGGCTAGGGAGAAAATGAGCACTGTTATAGGTGCCTGGAGGGACTGCCAGTGAGTTTGGTCATGCCAGGTTATAATTCAATAACATCAGTTAGAGCTGAGAGATCCAGAAACTCCATTGCTTTATATACACTCTAGGGCACATGAGCAGAGGCACACTCAGAGTTGGATAATAAAAAAAAAAACTGGGGATAGCCTTGCAGTGGGGGCCAGGTATCCACCCAGATCCCCCTTCAGGACCGTCCGCTGATAGCTCACAGCCTGCCTCTCCCTAGGAATTGTCCCCAGCTACCTACAGGGAGTAACTTGCCCAGTTTATTTCCCTTCCTCAGGGACAACCTCCATTCAATGAGGTGTGGGGGCATGAAGGCCTGGCCACTAACTTCAACATGGGGTAATTCTGAAGGGCCATCCACTCCAGAGCCCTCTGGAATTGGCTGAGGCCTCTGTTGCAGCTGTATCACACTAAATTTCTTCCCTTGTCCAGTCCAATGTCCTCTTCCCTGACAGGTACAGCTCCTGGAGTGCTTCCAGTCCTGTCTCAGTATGTTTTCCTGGAAATCTGACCTGTGATGAACCAAATATCTGTCAGTAGGCAAATAGTTGACGGAAGGGTGGCACATGCATTCGGTAGAATAATGTAGCTCAAATAAAAAAAAAACTAATGTCTAAATATCAAAAATATAATGCTGAATGAAAAAAGCAAGCAGCAGAGTAAATGTACAGCATGATATTAGTTACATAAATAAAAACCTATACAAAGTCTGCATGTATCCTTATATACTTGCATATAAGGAAGCCTATAGAAAGACACATAGCAAATATCAGGAAGGTGAGGAATGTCAAAAAACAACTTGTTTTATTTATAAAGTTCTTTTTTTTCTTATTTATGTGATTTTTAAAAAAGAACACATATATTGAAACAAGAATGGAAGTAAATTGGTGTTGAAACTATTAATTTGGTGTGGTTAAAATATGAATGAATGTTTTGTTTAGGGTTTTTTTGGTAATGTTAAATATTTTTAAAATTTAAAAAACAAAAAAAAAATTATGTAATCACACTGTTACCCTCTGAATTGGGACATCCTTGGTGGATTCGTACAGACTTGATTTCTCCTCTCTTTAAGGTCTCTAAATCCTGAAGCTTCTAGCTTCCCCATAGTGAATACTCCACATGGGTTTGCCCAAGCTCTAAAGACTAGGCCTTAAGAAGGCTTTAATTTCCCTAATACATGTATTAGTTAGGAATGCTTTCAGCTGCAGGCTTTAGAAAACATGGCTCAATTGCTATGAAATTTGCTTTTCTCACACAACATTGTTCTGAAGATGGATAGCTACCTAGTGTTGATCAAGAGCTAGATGAGAGTCAGCATCTCAGCAATGCTTTGGCTTTTGGTTCATACTTCTCTCCTTATGGACACAATATGGCTGCCTCAACACTAAACATTACACCTATATTCTCAACAGGAAGAAGAAGAAGGAAAACCCACAGGAAATGCTAATTCAGAGGTCCCTAGAATGCTTTAGTTACATCTCATTGACTAGACTGGGGTCTACTGGCCAACTCTAGCTGCACCAGAGGTTTCAAATGGAAGAAGTCCACTTTTTCAGCCTCTGTGATAGCAGAAACCTAGGGAAAGGAGGCAGGGATGGTCACTAGGGTCTCTAGCTGAGAGCAGCTCCCCCAGCACACATACCTTGTCCAAGACCCACATCCAGGCCCATAGCTCTGTCGATCCTCACCCTGTCCCTCTTCTCTTCTCCTGGAAGGGAGTGTCCATTGGGCCCTACACAGGGTCTCCACAGCATTTGGCAATGTCTCTGTAATCATCCTTGCAGTAATTTCTTGATATATTTGTCTTCCTTCCTGTGAGCTTGGTTTGTCTTTGGGTCTCCAACACTGAGCCAGGGCTGGATTCAGCATATAGTTAAGTGAATGTCTATTCCTTCCACCCTTCTACTTGTCTGTACTGTGCAGGTACATATCTGTGATCTCTTATTACTCACCTGTTAACACTATAAGACTGACAAGGTGGGCAGGTAGGGAAGACAGATTTCAAAGTAAACTTGAACTTTCAGTCTCTCACTGTTCTAAACTCCCTTGCACACATTGCTCACTGTCCTCAGTGGAGGAAAAATGACATTCTTAGTACTGGAGGCATTAGCACTAGATAAACAAAGGCTACTATTTTACAGGCAAAACTGGACTTTGCACCTCTGATTTGCAATAGTGAGCACAGAAGAGAAGGAGAGACTCTGCTCTAAAAAGCATGAAGCTCTAAACATTGTTCAAATCCCTGAAAATATCCTTGTGGGAGCTGGAAAACATTCCTAGGTCTGCAGAACTAGACAGTGAATATGTGAGTTCTGTGCTTTCTGAGGACCTCAGTATCACAGTTGAATGTGGAAGCCATGCTGGGTCTCACCCTCCAGCACCATCAGGATCATCCATGTCGATGCCTGAACTGCCCTTCTTTTGACTGATCTATGTTTCCACTGGGAAATGTTTGGCCATCCTCTTCCTCTGGCTCAGTGACCATCATCCTAGTTTGCCAGGGATGGTCCTGGTTTATGCCATGTGTCTTTGTATAATTAATATTAGATGCCTTGTTTGGACAGCATGTTATGTGGTGTCCATAGTCAGAGACAGTGGTCAGACAGCAGGGTGGTAGGAAGGGTATGGGTATGGGGTTAGCCCAGTCTGAGCTCAAATCCTGACCAGGTCACTATTAGCTTATGATCTCATCACAGGAACAGGTTCACTGAGTCTTGATGTCCTTGCTTAAAACTCCAAAAATGACATACAATGCTTCTCAGCTATTTAGGAAAAGTTCATTTGGGCTCTTGCTTTTCTGAGCAATGCTTAGAAAAAAGTTAGAGCCACTTTATTATCTTCTATTTTACTTTACTTCTTTACACTCTTTTACTCTGAAGCCTTCATTGCCATCCTCTTTATCATCTCTCTCATGTATCCTAGTACCTTTGGTCTTCTTACCTGTACCTGGGTTGGAAATGAGTGTCCTGCCTGCCAGCATGTGTCCTTTCCATACACACACACCAGAGGTCCTCTGTGTGCTTGGCACCCAAACCTGAAACTTAGCTAAATTCTTGGGGCCCATAGAGACAACTCTCCACTTCCCTGATGTGTGTAAGTCCAGGGGCCTCACAGAGAAGATCCTAAAGCCTGTTATTTATTGAGATTCAGACATATACAAATATAGCTAGTGAACCTGGGGAAAATGGCAGAAAAAATGCAATAAGAACAGCTAAGTCTTGAGGAAAAATTATCATAAGTGAGGATGGCTTCTGGCAGGCAGGCCTTTTAAGCAGTAGTGTGTTGATGACCTGAGACATGGGGTGAGACCACCCCAGACAAGACAGGCCAGAGAAAAGAAGACTATGGATAAATCAGGCTAAAGAAGGTTTGAGAGCATCATTGAGAGGGGGAACTGATAGAATTATAGCAGGAAGGACAATTGTTCCCTGATCTTCTAGAAGAGGTCTGGGTACTAGAGAAGGAATCCCTTTTTTTAGTGCATTGAGAAAGAGGTGGGGGCTGAGGAGAGAAGGAAGAAAGAGAAGAAGGAGGAAGGGAAGGAGGAGGAGAAGGAAAAGGGAAAAGAAGAAGAAAGAAGAAGCAGGAGGAAGCCCCCTGGAGAGCAGATGCTCAGGGAACATTATGAATGTCCCTTCATGATCCTGGATTTGGCAAAAGATGCTTAGGTATGAAACCAAAGCAAGAGCAACAAAATAACAATTAGATTAAATGGACATCATTGAAATTAAAAATACTGTGTTTCAAAGGACATCGTCAAGAAAATGAGAAGACAACCCACAGAATGGTAGGGAATATTTGTAAATAATATATCTGATAAAGGGCTTATATCTAGAATATATAAAGAATACTACAGCTTAATAATAAAATGACAAATGACCCAATTTAAAAATAGGTAAAGGATCTGAATAGATGTTTGCCCAGAGAAGATATATAAATGGCCAATAAGAACATGAAAAGATATTTGACATCTTTAGTCATTAGTGACTTTCAAATCAAAACACTTCATACCAGGATGACTAGAATTAAACAGAGAGATAATAATGAGTGATGCCAAGGATATGGAGAAACTGAGATTCTTATACACTGCTGGTGAGAACATAAAATGGTGTCTGCTTTGGAAAACAGTCGGGTAGTTCCTCAAAAAGCTAAACATAGAGTTATTATATGACCCAAAAATTCTGTATACCCAGGAGAAATGAAAAACTATACACTAATGTTTAAAGCACCATAATTCATGATAGCTAAAGATGAAAACAACCCAAATACCCCTCACTGATGAGTAGATAAACAAGTGCTATATACATACAATGAAATATTATTCAGACATAAAAAAGAATAAAGTATTGACATATGCTACAACATAGATGAATCTTGAAAACATTATTTTAAGTGAAAGAGCCAGTCACAAGAGACCATATATTATATGAGTTCACACATATAAATGTCTAGAACAGGGAAATTTATAGAGACAGAAAGTAGATGAGTGGTTTCTTCAGCCTAAGAAGCAAGAATGGGGGATGGTAGATAGAAGACAACAATTGAAAGGTACAGGGTTTCTTTTGACGTGATGAAAATGTTCTCCAATTATTGTAATGGCAGCTGTTCATTTCTGTGAATATATTGAAAAACATTGAATTCTGCACTTTAAATGAGTGAATTGTATGCATGTGAATTATATCTCAATAAAGCTGTTTTTAAAATAAAGATTAAATAAGACTGTGTTCATAAAAGTAATACAACATGGTACAAATGAAATGAGTGATTATTTTTCAAACTCATTCTTTCTTCAGAAGCCATGTGTCTCTATGTCCTGCATTATTTTCTTTTTGTGATTCTAAGCATCTTTTCCATCCCTCCTTATTAGGCTGTCCTCAGAACCCCAAGCCAGGTTGGCCATCCAATAGGGACCAGATGACCTCTCTGCAAACTAGCTCAGGAAATACAAGCTGAGTGTCTCCAGTACAAGAATCTCTATTCAGCCACCAGAAGCTCATGGGAGTGTTGATGCAGGAGGACACATGGGTCTATCTATAGAATGGACTGTGACTCAGCAATAAAATTAATTAATTAATGGTTCACTGAACATCATGGATGAATCTCAAAAATCATTAAAGCAAAAAAAGTGAGTAAAAGCAGACAAAAAATAGTACTTATGGCATAATTCCATTTACATGAAATTTTAGAAAATGTAAAATAACCTACAGTGTTTGCCTGGAATGGAGATGCAAAGGCGCATGAAGAAAATTTAGGGGTGAGTACAGTATATGTTATCCTGATTGTGGTGATAGTTTTATGGGTGTACACATGTCAAAACTCATCAAATTCTACACTTCAAATATGGGCAGCTTATTGTATGTCATTATACAACAACTTGTAAAAAGAAAAAGAAAAACAAAACAAAAACAAAAAAACATGCATTTTTTATATAATTTAGGATTTACTAAAAATATAATAAATAAAACAATCAAATAAACAAGTATACATTCCCTATGTTTCGGCAAGCCCAGATTTGAAAATTTTGAAAAATTTATTCTACAGATATAAGAAGCACCAGTCCTTATGAACATGTGTTTGAGAACATTTATCACAACATTATTTATAGAATCAAAAACAGAAACAACTTAAAATATACCTCACTACATTACATTATAAAAGATCATTAAGCAGCTATTCAAAGAATAAACTTTATATACATGCTTCATCTTGGAAGAATGTTTAAGTAAAAAACAAAGTGCAAATTATTGTGTATACTATTATGAGATGACACAAGATAAATGGACAAATAGGACAGCTACACGTTAAACCGTTACTATTGGCTGAGCTAGAAAGGGTTTGGAAAAAGATTTTTCACACATTTATGAGTTATTTAACATATAAAAATGAGTACATTTTACTTTTATTTTTTAAAAAGCAAAAAAAAAATCAATAAAGACAATATTTAACTTGCTTTGAAATACATCCCCCCAAAAATATGTTGGGTTGAGAGTTAAGGAGGGAGCTGAAGAGGAGGAGGTAAGATAAAGAAAGTGTAATAAAATGTCATTGGTAGAATCCAGGTAAATAGTACATGGATATTCACTGTACTATATGAAAATGTCCATAATGAGCTTTGAGGGGAAAACTTACATGAGATGGAGAGAGAGAGAGAGAGAGAGAGAGAGAGAGAGAGAGAGAGAGAGAGAGAGAGAGAAGAAGAAGAAGAAGAAGAAGAAGAAGAAGAAGAAGAAGAAGAAGAAGAAGAAGAAGAAGAAGAAGAAGAAGAAGCAGCAGAAGCAGAAGCAGCAGCAGCAGCAGCAGCAGCAGGAGATAGAGGAGGAGGAGGAGGAAAGGGAGGGAAGGAGAGAGAGAGATAAATAGCCAGACCAACAAGGCCTCTGGCCACCGAAAGAAGTGAATCCACAATGTAGTAGACAACTTACTCCTTCCTGGATTGTCCAGGCTCCAGGCATGTTCCTTTTGATCAACCCACCAGCATACCTTTTGAGTCATTTAATTTTATGCTAGGGTCACTGTGGAATATGCTCTGAAGTGAACATCAAGTCTGGATATCTCTCTGACTCACAGACTCTCCAGACATACAGAGGCCTGTGGAAGCTTAATGGCCTCAGAAGCCCACGGTACCCCAGAGTCTTAAGGGCAACCTCTGTTCCTAGGTATATTTCTTCCCAACCTCACAGAGTTCTGATCATAAACTGCCTCTCACCAACTCCTAATGAGTCCTCAGCATCTTCATTATACCCACTAACACTGTTAAAACAATATTGTGAGTCTTTTCTCTTTTTGAGGAAGTCAAGGCACAGAGCAGTCATGTCACCTAATCTAATGCTCTACTCTAGGAAGTAGTAGGGTTTGACTGTGGACTCCTAGGCCCACTTTCCTGACACTTCTACCTACATGGCTATTTGTACAAGTGAGGGAGGAGGCAGGGGCTTCTGACTCCAACCCAACTCCAAACTCAAACTCCAAGATTACAATGGGGCTCTCTATAGCCCATGGGCCAATGGCCAGCAAGCCAGATGGGAGAATAGAGAGCATGTCCTGGCTCCTACTCACCCAGAACATATTTTTCTAAGCTGTTGCCACCTGTTATGTTCTCCCTCATTTGGGGGTTAGGGACCCCCGGCTCCTGGAAAGTATGGAGAGCTCCAAGGACAGAATTTCCTCCCACTGTGCTTAGGCCACACCCAAGAAGGACAGATTGTCTCTCCTCACAGGTACTGTCTAACTCGGGTGCACCAGTGACTTGCAACAGACTGAAGTTCACTTTCTCCTCTGTGAGACTCTGGGCCATCCACCTAAATCAATGCACAGCAGCAGCTACAGGCATCCCATCCTGAGACTGCATTTTGATAAGAGTGTAGGGGAAGCACTTTCCCTAAAACAGACTTATTCTGGTTAATCTTCGTCCCTGCCCTTCCTGGTCCAGAGACTCTGCCTGGGCTCAGACAATAATGGAAGTGTCCTCAGAAGACCAGGATGCATGCTCAGAGCTGTGATTTCCCCAAGTAAAGGCCCAGTGTTCCCAGCAGGCACTTAGGAGGCCTTATTATTATACTAAGTCAGGCTCACTTCATTGGCTGCAAACGGTGGAGTGATGTGACCATATGTCACTGGGCATTAAACAAATCCTAATGAGCTAAAAATATGTTTCTTTTAGCTAATTGACCTCTTTGGCCTTTATAAACCACTTGGTAAACATCCTCAGATAATGATTTCCAGAGAGCAGATTGTGGCTCTCAAGTGTGCTGAAAAAGCCCCTGCCCCCCGTCCCCAAGTCTGTCTCCTTTGGCTGCCTGCTGAGACACCCATGTGTGCCTGCCTGCTGTCTGCACAGCCCATGAAGTGTGTGCTGGAAATAACAGGGCAAAGTGAGAGGAGTAGAGCCAGGTCTCTCTCCCAGTGTTCTTCCCCAGCTGTGTGACCATGCTTTGAACCATAGTTGTCTCATTAGTTGAGTGAGGGAAATGTCCACCCCTGAAGTGATGCAGAGAAAAAGCAGGGGTTCTAGGATCTAGGAAGGACTCACATGACTTTAATGTGAAGAAGCAGAAACTAGGAACCAGAGAGTCCAGCACTTGGTTCACCTGGGTCTGTCTCGTATGCTCCATGCAGATGAGGAGACTGATCTTGGTACCTGTGGGGCCTAGGACCACAGAGACCCAAGTTCTGCTACTTAGTTCTTCCTGAAAGCAGCAGACAGTGGGCTAATCCCTCAACCAGCAGGAGAATGGAAACTCCCTATATCTCAGAGCTAACTTCATCCGACCTAGAGTCACTGGTTCCATGATGTCTAGAAGGCAGGTCCTCTCCTCACTCACCAGGTCTAGACAGGTCATTACCATCATTTGAAAGCTGTCAAGAGGACTACACGGGTTCCCTGGAGTCATTAGCAGGACATGGGAATAAACTTTAAGCTTAAAGTTGATAGGAACCTCAGAATCAAACCCAGCACTGTCTGAACCAGTGACCCCACAAGCTTTTTCTCTCCACCCCCACATACTCCACCTACTGTTTCTTCAGCTATGAAACAGAGATAATATGTAACAAGAAAACCTTAGTAGTTGAGTGTTTCCTTCTTGCTTGACACTGTGAAGTACTTTACACATATTTTCTAACATTATTACACAATAAGTGAGACATTTCCCTAAGACCACAGAATAAAAAGTGACAACCATGAGTTCTACCTAATGTGAGAAGCATGGACTACCCAGTGTAGTGGAGGAAATGTTATTTACTTGCAGGTTGATTACCCTACTTGCAAGGAAGACTGTCATCTTGTAAAGCATGGAGCACAGTTTCTGCATGTGGCAGGGACTCAATAATAAATGGTAGTTATTCAAACTATTATGTACAGAGATGACACAGCAAAATGATATTTAGTATACCTTCTGGGTTAAACCACCTTGGCCCCTTCTGCCCAGTCCCTAGGGCTGATGCGCTTGAATTAGACAGGATTAAAGGCTTACTGAAGGTGGAAACTACACCCCAACTCCCGCATTTAGCCTCAGACCTTCTGTCTGCCAGCTGAGAAGGACAAGGAAGGAGGACAGCCACACAGGGCAGCTCTGTGGCCTTGAGCACAATCAAGAAAGTTTCTCTGCAGGAGCCAGCCCTCCTTCTGATTCCCCATGACAAGGGAATGGGCCCTGCTCTTGTCCACACTGCTGTGTGGCCTGGCTGGCCCCTCACACCTCTTCCAGCCAAGCTTGGTGCTGGACATGGCCAAGGTCCTCCTGGATAACTACTGCTTCCCAGAGAACCTGATGGGGATGCAGGAAGCCATCGAGCAGGCCATCAAGAGTCGCGAGATCTTAGGTATCTCAGACCCTCAGACACTGGCCCATGTCCTGACGGCCGGGGTACAGAGTTCCTTGAATGACCCTCGCCTGATCATCTCCTATGAGCCCAGTGCCCTCATGGCTCCCCAGCAGGCACCAGAACTCACCCACCTCACACAAGAAGAACTGCTTGCTCAACTGCAGAAAGGCATCCGTCACGATGTTCTGGAGGGCGATGTGGGCTACCTGCGAGTGGACGACATCCCGAGTCAACAGGTAGTGAGCAAGCTGGGGGGCTTCTTAGTGGAAAATATCTGGAGAAAGCTCATGGGCACCTCTGCCTTGGTGCTGGACCTCCGACACTGCACTGGGGGCCATGTTTCCGGCATCCCCTATGTCATCTCCTACCTGCACCCAGGAAACACGATTCTGCATGTGGATACCATCTACGACCGCCCCTCCAATACGACCACTGAGATCTGGACCTTGCCCCAGGTCTTGGGGGAGAGGTACAGTGCTGACAAGGATGTGGTGGTTCTCACCAGTGGCCACACCGGGGGCGTGGCTGAAGACATAGCATATATTCTCAAACAGATGCGCAGGGCCATTGTGGTGGGCGAGCGGACGGTAGGGGGCGCCTTAGATCTCCAGAAGCTGAGAATAGGCCAGTCTGACTTCTTCCTCACTGTGCCTGTGTCCAGGTCCCTGGGGCCCCTGGGCGGGGGCAGCCAGACATGGGAGGGCAGTGGGGTGCTGCCGTGTGTTGGGACACCAGCAGAGCAGGCTCTAGAGAAGGCCCTGGCCATTCTCACCCTGCGCAGAGCCCTGCCGGGAGTTATGCGGCGCCTACAGGAGGCCCTGCAGGACTACTACACGCTGGTGGACCGCGTGCCGGCCCTACTACATCACCTGGCCAGCATGGACTTTGCTGCAGTGGTCTCTGAGGAAGATCTGGTCACTAAGCTCAATGCTGGTCTGCAGGCTGTGTCCGAGGACCCCAGGCTCCTGGTGCGAGCCATTAGGCCCAGGGAAACCTCTTCTGGGCCTGAGGCTGGAGCTGACTACCCCGCAGAGGAGGTCCCAGCAGTGCCAGAGGATGAGGTTGCACGGCAGGCCCTAGTGGACTCTGTTTTCCAGGTGTCAGTGCTGCCAGGAAATGTGGGCTACCTCCGCTTCGACAGGTTTGCAGATGCCTCCGTGCTAGGGGCACTGGGCCCGTACATCCTGCACCAGGTGTGGGAGCCCCTGCAGGACACGGAACACCTCATTATGGACTTGCGCCAGAACCCTGGGGGGCCATCCTCTGCCGTTCCTCTGCTGCTGTCCTACTTTCAGGGTCCTGACTCTGGCCCCGTGCGCCTTTTCACCACCTACGACCGCCGCACCAATGTTACACAGGAGCACTTCAGCCGCAGGGAGCTGCTAGGCCAGCGCTATGGCTCCCAGCGCGGGGTGTACCTGCTCACCAGCCACCGCACCGCGACTGCTGCTGAGGAGCTGGCTTTCCTCATGCAGTCACTGGGCTGGGCTACGCTGGTGGGTGAGATCACGGCAGGCAGCCTGCTGCACACCCACACAGTGCCCCTGCTGGAGACGCCGGAGAGCAGCCTGGTGCTCACCGTGCCCGTACTCACCTTCATCGACAACCACGGCGAGTGCTGGCTTGGTGGTGGAGTGGTGCCTGATGCCATCGTGCTGGCTGAGGAGGCTCTGGACAAAGCTCAAGAGGTGCTAGAGTTTCACCGCAGCCTGGGGGCCTTGGTAGAAGGCACAGGACGCCTGCTGGAAGCTCACTATGCGCGCCCAGAGGTTGTAGGGCAGACAGGAGACCTGCTTAGAGCCAAGCTGGCCCAGGGGGCCTACCGCACAGCTGTGGACCTGGACTCTCTGGCCTCTCAGCTCACAGCCGACTTGCAGGAGATGTCGGGGGACCATCGTCTGCTGGTGTTCCACAGCCCCGGTGAGCTGGCAGCAGAGGAAGTGCCTCCACCACCCCCCGCCATTTTTTCCCCAGAAGAGCTCTCCTACCTCATCGAGGCCCTTTTTAAGACAGAGGTGCTGCCTGGCCAGCTGGGTTATTTGCGTTTTGATGCCATGGCCGAGCTGGAGACGGTGAAGGCCATTGGGCCACAGCTGGTACAGCTGGTGTGGCAGAAGCTGGTGGACACAGCTGCACTGGTTGTCGACCTGCGCTACAATCCTGGCAGCTACTCCACAGCTGTGCCCTTACTCTGCTCCTATTTTTTTGAGGCAGAGCCTCGCCAGCACCTTTATTCTGTTTTTGACAGGGCCACCTCAAAGGTCACAGAGGTGTGGACCCTGCCCCAGGTGGCTGGCCAGCGCTACGGCCCCCACAAGGACCTCTACATCCTGATGAGCCACACCAGTGGGTCAGCCGCTGAGGCTTTTGCTCACACTATGCAAGACTTGCAGCGGGCCACAGTCATTGGGGAGCCCACAGCCGGGGGTGCGCTCTCTGTGGGCATCTATCAGGTGGGCAGCAGCCCCTTATATGCCTCCATGCCCACACAGATGGCCCTGAGTGCCAGCACTGGTGAGGCCTGGGACCTAGCAGGGGTGGAGCCTGACATCACTGTGCCCATGAGTGAGGCCCTCTCCACAGCCCGGGACATAGTAGCCCTGCGCGCCAAGGTGCCCACTGTGCTGCAGACAACCGGGAAGCTGGTCGCCGACAACTACGCCTCTCCTGAGCTGGGGGCCAAGATGGCTGCCAAACTGAGCCGTCTGCAGAACCGCTACTCGAGGGTGACCTCAGAAGGCGCCCTGGCTGAGATGCTGGGTGCTGACCTGCAGGTGCTATCTGGGGATCCACACCTAAAGACAGCCCATATCCCTGAGGATGCCAAGGACCGCATTCCTGGGATTGTACCCATGCAGGTGAGATACAAGGGAGACTTGGCCCAGCATAGTCCTAGGGGGGGTTGTCTGCACATCCAGGGTTCTGTGCGTGGTACAAGACAGTGGCTTCCAGACTTGTTTTCATGCTTAAATTTTCACTAGTCATATCTTTTTTTCTCTCTCATCCTGTCATCCTAGTTGCTCCCTATGCCCATGGGGTCTCTGAGCACCTCTGTGGAACATTGGTACCCACAAGGACTCAATTTGAAAACCCTTGGTATAAAAGGAGCTTCACTCTTAGCTGGTGGAAGGCAAGTATTTACAGGGCTTCTCATTGTCAGTTTTGTGAAAGGAATCAATAAGTCACATGAGATTACTACAATTTCCTCCTCTGGATATGTGGGGTTTGTGTTAATGCTTATTACTTGCCTACCTCAGGTGTCCACAGTTTTTGTAGATGGATTGGGGAAATGGAGACAGGGAAACAGGCAGAAGGCCTGGCCTCACAGTGCCTTGGAGCTAAAACATGGAACCTGGATGCAGGTCCTGGAGTGACCAAGTGTGCCAGTGTACAGCCCAAAGAATTACGGCCATGAGTTTTGCTTGGTTAGGCATGGACAGCCTTCTCTACCCCTCCCCTCCCACAATGCAAAGCACTGCATTCTGAAGGAATTGCCCTCACTGGACGTGCAGCCTGATCCAAGTGCCAGCTGGGTAAGAAATTCTGAGAAAAGTTGATGTGGTCAGAATTTCTGAAGCCAGCACTGAAGCTTAGGGAAACACTAGAAAAGCGAATCAGTGCTGAGGAGTTTTGTTGCTGGGTAGATGAGGGAAAGACCAGTGGCCAAGGTAAGCCATAGGAATCAGCAGGAGCTCCCGTCAGTGAAGAGCTACATCAAAAGCAACATTTACAACATCTCTCCACGTGATTTATAATCTATGATTTCACTGCATAGTCAGGGCTGCAGTTCTCTTAGGTCTCCTTGAAAGCAGGGCCTGAGAAAAGGGCTTGGGTGCAGGCAATTTATGTAGGAGGTAGTTGCCGAAGTAGGAATGAGGGAGGAGGGAGAGTGGGAGGAAGGGTGGAAAAGCTGCCAGGTGAGTGCATTATTGAAACTGTTGCTTCTGAAGATTCCAACAAGACCCCGACAAGTGTGAAGAATGCTTCCTGGAGCCATCCCTCTGAAGCTTCTAGTCTCCATTGGCTGAGCGCCACCCCCACCTCCATGGAACATGAACTTTCTCAAATTCTGAAGAAGTTTGGAGAAGGTCCCAAAGTAGAAAGCAAAAAAAAAAATGGAGGTGTGCTAGAGGCAGGACCCTGATAACTGGGGTCCAGTTGCAGCTGAAATCAGAGGAGGACTGAGGGCACCAGAAGCATCTACTGCAGAATTATTATCTCATTTTACAAAAGAGAGTGTTCGACAGTCAAAATGCTTGTGACTAAGGGTACAGCAGGGCTTGCAGGCTGTGTGTCCCAGTCAACAGTGGTATCCCTGTTGGCTTCTTGCCTTCAGTCCAGCTCATAGAACTTGCAGCCTTTTAGGAGCCTTGGAGAGAAAAAAGGAAGCCCAGGCATGTTGAGGGAGCCTAGTAAGTGTTAGAACTTTGCTAAGCTCACAGGGCCTCTAGATTCAAATCGAGGGGCTCACTCCTTTCTAGTGTAGTCAGAGTTCAGTTTGGTGTCACAAGTGGATTCAGATTCTAGTTCCACCACTTACTGGCTGTGTGGCCTAGGGCAAGTTGCTTTATCACCCTGTGCTTTAGTTCCTCATTGAAAAGATGGGGATAATGGTGTCTCCTCTACAATGTTACCATGGGGGTGATGGTAAGTGCTCAGTACCTGGAAAAGATTCAGGGGCCCAGTAGCTAATGTTATCTCTCCCTGTCCTAGGAGAGGAGATAATGAGCTCAGGGACATCAAAAGGTATCTGGGGAAGTCAGAGGAAACAGAGTGGAGACAATGTCTGGCTCTTTCAGCTCTGGACACCAGGGCATGGGGCTGGCACACGAGCTTTTTCAGTAAGAAGGCTTCTGACCATAGGTGGGTTCATATCTTAGAGTCACCCACCATGTAACCTCCCAAAACCATCAGCAAAGGTCCTGGCACCTACTACATCCTTCAGAAATGTTAGTTCCCTGTGCATAAACTTAGTATTTCTCATGATGTGAAGAAAATTCATGGTGTCCACTTTTGTAAGCTTTAAACTCTGCTCCTCTCTCCTAACACTGAGCTGGACCCCTTAATCTTTCAGATTCCTTCCCCTGAAGTTTTTGAAGACCTGATTAAGTTTTCCTTCCACACTAATGTGCTTGAGGACAACATTGGCTACTTGAGGTTTGACATGTTTGGAGACTGTGAGCTACTCACCCAGGTCTCAGAGCTGCTGGTGGAACATGTCTGGAAGAAGATTGTACACACGGATGCCATGATTATTGACATGAGGTCAGTGGACTAGGGGTCAGTGGTCCTTGGCCAAGCCAGGAAAGTTGCCAGAAAACAGTAAAAGGTATGGGTCTATTCAGGGGGAAAAAAGACCCTGGGACACAGGGCTGGATCTAAAAGGGACTAGGTCATTTGACTATCAGGGCTCTGGTCAGCTAGTTTAGGGGTTCTGGTAAAATTTTCTGGGCATGACACCAGCAGTGGTAGATTTTTAAAGCTCCTCTTATGATCTCAATGTGCATTCCAGGCTAAAAATCACTGGACCAATTCTGTTGTCCCCAGATGTGCCTGGTCAAAGGAGTCCTTGGAGAGGAAGTGGGAAGGAGGAAGGTAGACATGAATAACGCTGATTCTAGTGCCCTATACCAGCCCTACTGAGTTAAAAGCTCCAGGGGTGACACCCAGTGATCTGTGTGTTTGATAGGCATCATCCCAGGTGATTCTGATGGCCAGTCATGTTTGAGACAGGTAGTTCTCCACCTGTGGTTGTGGCTCATTTCACACAAAATCAGCCCATGACTACCCTGGTCATGAGAATCATAAAGCCAGAGTCTCAGAGAGAATGTGCAAATTAGCCGCTATTGTTTCAAAAAGGATTTTTTGCTTTACAAAATGATTATTGAAACAATGTTTTCAGCTAGCTCCCTCCCTTCTGCTTCTGTAAAGGCATGCCTCATAGAGATGGGTTTCTGTCTTATAATAGGGGGGAAGTCAAAGAATGCCCTGGAGCAGTGGCCAGACCCAGGCCCCCTGTGACTCCCAGGTCCATAGGCAGGCTTGCCATGGGCACCTTCCATAGCACAGGGAAGGGAAGCATGCTCCCCTGGGAAGCAAACAGTTCCCATCCCTACCTATTCCCATTACTAAAGATACAGCTAGGATTAGCTGAGATGGAGTTTCCAGGTCTGGTAGTTGGCCTGCTGCATTCCCATGGTTCTTAGTCATCACTAGGTGGCTCTGGATCCCAGAGGCTTGTTCTCCTCTGTGGAAGAGAAACCATCTCCTAGGGCTCTACAGTGTGTGCCCAGAACTTGAGCTTGGGGCCTCTTGTGTGTACCTCTAATTTATTTATTCTTCAAATGCTATTAAATATCTAAACCATCCTCATGCTAAGTCCCTATCTGCTTAACTGTACCAGGCACATTTTTTGAGTAGTCTACAGGTATGCTTTGTTTAAAGACCTTTCCAGCCTGAGGTATGGATGTTCAGACACTGAAGTCATGGACCTTGATCCCAGCTGGGCCATCCTAAATCATCAGCCAGAAGAGACTCCTAACACACTGCTAGACATACATTCTTCATTTCCAAGATGAGGAGAAGGGCCCAGGGAGGTCACAAAATGAGCTAAATCTAAATGGCCCAGTACAAGTGCAGATTCCACTTTGGATGCATACAACTCTGAGCACTCCACAACACTAAGTGCCACATTAGGGTACCTCAACTAAGACACCTAGTGGGTTTTGTGAAATTATCAAGAATGTAACTGGGGAGGACCCTGTTACCAAAATGTGTTCCTCTTACAGGCAGCATGGGTGCAGGGGTGCAGTCTGTAGTCAGTAAGCAGGAGAAATTTACTGAGTTCCTGACTACAGGACTTGTCAGAGCCTTTAATATAATGTATACAATATGTATCACACAATAGATATGTGATTAGAAGGGGTGAGTATGGTATACAGTATATTCTAAATAAACTTGACCACAAAGTCACTTGTTCTCAAGAGACTCGTACTCTGGAGAACACCAACCAAATAATTCTGTAGGAAGAGGAAGGGGCACGAGACTGAAGCTACCTGGAATTAGAACCTTCCACAGGGCAAAAATCCGGGCCTCCCATAGGGGCACCAAGAGTCTCACTGTGAGCTCTGCCCTCAGTGGCTTCCACTCCCTTCTCTCAGGTTCAACATTGGTGGACCCACCTCCTCCATCTCTGCCCTGTGCTCCTACTTCTTCGAGGAAGGCCCTCCCATTCTGCTGGACAAAATCTACAGCCGGCCCAATGACTCTGTCAGTGAGCTCTGGACCCACTCCCAACTTGCAGGTATGTGCAAAAGTCTTCTATTTCCTGTTCTTGTTCTAGAAATTTCTGGAAAATTAGAAAAAGACATTTGGGTTCAGGTTAAAGTAATAATAGGTGGACTAAAGTCCCTGTCCCATGCACTTGCATGTATGATCTTTAATCCCTGCAAAACTTGTACAATTATGCCCATTTTCTAGAGGAGAAAAATGAGTCTCAACTGTCCTGTCTAACATCACTTAGCTATTAAGTGAAGGTGCCAAAACTTAAACACTGGCTTGTCTAAAACCCAAGTGCCTCCCGTTCTCCCCACTATAACCATCAGCCTGCAAGACAAATGCATAACTAGAAGGATCTCCCTCCCCTTCCCATCACCAAACCTCAGCAGCAGCTCAGCATACCTGCCAAAAGAAAGTTCTGATGCTGGTGGGGCTTTTGTTACCTTCCCTGGGCCCAGAGCAGAGGCTGAAGAAGCAGTGCAGGCCCCATGCTTTATAGAGCCACGACTCTCCCAGCCCCATTCTTGGTGGACAGCCTCACTCCATCACCCTTGCACAAAACCAAAGAACCTGCACTCCCATAAGCAAAAGGGAACTAGGAGACCAATAGGGGTATGGCTATAACCAGAAAAGCACCCTACAATTTTCCTTATCACATGAGCATTTGGGGGGAACTTTCAAGACACACCTTCAATAATATTGCAAAATGTAAATAAAAATCAGAACCAGGTGAATTCTAAATTCAAATAGACATTCAAGAGCAGGGTATTGAAATAGACTCAACTCTGTAGGTCATGAGGTCCTAGAACTCTGATGTCTGATATGGGAGCCACTGAGCAAGGACATGTGGCACATATGAATTGTGATGTATAAAGTGTAAAGTGAATGCCAGATTTTGAACATATTTTATGGAAAAGATTTAAAATATCGATAATTTTATTAATTATATTTTTGATATATCGAGTTAAATAAAACATTATTAAAATTTATTTTATCTGTTTCTTTATACTTGTTTAATGTGCCTACTATAAAACAAGAAATGACATCTGTGACTCATATTGCATTTCTGCATGATTATTCTAGAGACTTGTCAAGTCACAAATTTGGCTCTTCTGAGAATCTAAAGTGAAAAGAAAATCTGATCAGGTTCATTGTTCTCATTATTCATAAAAAGGAAGCATGCCCTTTTCTGAAAAAATGTCAAGCCTTTTCCCACTACTTGGTAATAAAAGAACCTGCATAGGGGCACAGGGGGCTCTGAAGCACTTAGGATTGGGTACATGTTCTTATCCTCATTTTACAGATGTAGATATTGGGGATTCAGAAAGATGAAGTGACTTGCATGTGGACACAAGCATGCAGAACTAAATTTCAGGCCCTCATCTCTTGGGTCCAGGCAGTTTGGAGAAGGCAGGTTCCCCAAGGAGGTGACTTGACTCCTCATCTTGAAAGGCCTTCTCTCTTGCAGGTGAACGCTATGGCTCCAAGAAGAGCGTGGTCATTCTGACCAGTGGTGTGACAGCCGGTGCTGCGGAGGAATTTACATACATCATGAAGAGGCTGGGCCGGGCACTGGTTGTTGGGGAGGTGACCAGTGGGGGCTGCCAGCCTCCACAAACCTACCACGTAGATGATACCCACCTCTATATCACCATCCCCACGGCTCGCTCAGTGGGGGCTGCAGACGGCAGCTCCTGGGAAGGGGTGGGCGTGGTACCCCACGTGGCTGTCCCTGCAGAAGCAGCCCTTAGCAGAGCCAAGGAGATGCTCCAGCACACTCTGATGAGGGCCCGGCGGAGTCCAGGCCAGCAGGGCCCCCGAGAAGGCCTCCATGAACAGAGCCGCAGGGTGAGCGGGACCTCTGGGCCATTCATCTTAGACACTAAGTCACCTCAGGCACGTGGTACCGCATGAATCCTACAAGGGGCAGAAAAGGGGCCTGCTGATCTCTGGTTAGGCTTTGTGTTGTAAGTACCCTTGGAGTTCATCCATCCCGTCTCTTTGCTACTGCCAGAGTCCTTTCTGTTTTAACATCTAGGGACAGGGAGCTAGCCTTCTACATAGTAGTTATTTTGGAGAATTAAAGTCCAGATCTACTCCAGGTAATAGATGCCCTGTGAACACATGTGAATATTGGGCTGCAAGTCTACATTTTCCTCAGGTGGCAGCCCTCAGACACTTGAAGACAAGTCCATGCTTACTTCAAATCTTCTCCTCCCTATCCCAAACCCTCTCAATCCAATTCTACATAGCAAGTTTATCTTTCCTTCACATGTTATTCCCACACCCCTGTTCTCCAGCTTTTGCCATGGCCCCAAAAGCCATGTAGTGTCCCAACATGCCATGTTGCTACCAGAAAGGAGAGCAGTCCTCAGTGGTAGTCTGGGTGGCTGTCCTACTCATTCAAGTACAGCCTGTAACTGCACTGGCTTTAGTGACCAAGCCTACTCCTTACAGGGTGAGAAGCTTGTAGCATGCAGATCTCACGACCTCCTCCAGAATTGAGCAAGCCCCAGAAGGAGACAGGGAGCCCAAGGGTGACATGAGGGAAAGAGGTTCTTGGTTAGTGCCCTGGAAGCCATGACACCCTGCTCTACTGGAGTCATTGGGGACCCAAAAGTGAGAGACCTCTAGGACTCAGCCCAAAGTAATAGTGAAAGTGAGGCTAGAAGAGCAGGAGGGGACCCCAGGCCCTTTTTAGTGCTCCTGGGGCCCCTGGCTCCAAGATATCTGATTGAGGATTAAGAACTGGTCCCTCCTGGCCTTGCTGTCTGGTGAGACCAGGCTACAACTGCCACAGGCCACTTCCCCTAGGGCACTGGGCTGACTTAACCATATAACCCTGATTTCACCATCCCTTCCCCCGCAAACTCCAGAAAGCTATAGAATCTGGGCATACTGCTGGGCACACCCAGATCACCTATACCAAGGAATTTCCCCCTTGTAAAACTTTGAACCAGCCCTATATAAATAGGAAAGCCCAGATGGAAGGGAAGATTTTACTCCAGTTCCTTTTCCTTCTGCTAAATTCAAGTAAGATTAACTGCATGATTGAATTTTAGTAGTATTATGTACCCTGCAATCTCATATTTTTCTTCATTAGAACTATTATTGTCCAGGACATATTCAGATGTCATCTAATCAGATAAAGTCCCTTGATTTCTCTGTGCACTTCCTCAATCTCCCGCAAACCCCACCATAGTGCTTGTCTATCTTGCAGTATCAGTCTCCCCAGCTGTCTTGTGGGGCAGTCAGGGATGGGAACTTAATCTGTTTGCCTCAGCTCCTCCAGCCCTAAACAAGCCTGGCATCTGGTAAGGAGAGCTTAGCATACTATGAATGATGAATGAATGAATGAATGAATGAATGAATGAACAAATGAGGCCCCTCTCTACTGAAAGGGCGTTATTATATGATGTAGACACTCAAGGGGTTTTATTTCTCTAGCCCTCCTGGAAAATGGTGAGAAGGGAAGTCAGGCAAGAGTGAGCAGGAAGGGCTAAGGGAGGCCCCTTTGGCCTGTATCTAGGGGTGTTGGAGTGGCCATAAGACTCCAGCTAGGCTGTGTTGTAACAACATGAGTGACAAATGGATTATAAAGGACCTGAAAGTGTTTCAAAGCTGGCTCTGTAGGCCAGGACAGGCCTAGGGGCTTCCCTATCATTCATCAAACCCAGACCATACTCTGGGCTTCCAAAGCACAGAGTTATGATATGGAGAAAGGAACACAGTGATGTGCTGGGCCCATATCCTCCTCCTGCCTCCACCTTGGGACAGATCCGGAGGGTGTCAGGCCAGCCACAGCAAGTAAAAGAGGCAGAGAAGATCCAGGAGACCAGATGGGAGCCTCAGGGGATAGGCGCCGTGGAGCACACCTGCTCTGTGACCAGGGACTGACAGCACAGAGCCAGAGTGGGCGGGATGAAAGAAAGTGGCTCTAGGTGCTGGGGGCCCCATGCAGGTGTATTCCAACAGATCAAACCATGCCTCTGCCAGACTCTATGTAGTTTGAGAAGTTTCCTTGCTAGAAACTTGATCCATACCCCCTACTAGGGCAGTAGAGGCCCGGTACTTATTCAAGAAGGGTTGTGAAAGGGGCACCTGCAGGAGTGGAGCACCAGAGGAGAAAATCAGCTTTTCCCCCACCTTACTCTCTTGCTTCCTGCATCTGCTTACACAGCCCAACACACAACCAGTAACCACGTTTGCATGTCAATGAGAGCCCTAGCTTCACAGTTTTAATGAAGGACCCACAGGGCCTTAATGAAAAGAAAAAAAAAAAAAAAAAAACATGGCTCAGAAAAATGATGCAGCCAGAAGCACACTGCAAGGAAACCTGCCTCTGAGGTCCCCACTGGAGGGCACCCATCTCACACATCCTGATCTCTATAGGATTAGTGCCACCTGGCCTAAGGACCTATTCATTGCCTTGCTGACCAGGGCAGCTAGCTCTGAAAATAGTCTCCTAATCCAAGCATCTTAGAATAGTATCTTAGAAGGGTATCAGAGGCCACTGGCTTCCTTGTATTCTACCCAGGAAAACAGGATGGTCAGGGAAGAGAAAAGTTGAATTTAAATAACCCCAGCCCTTCACCCGGCATGCACTGTCTTCTCAGTTCCCATTCAAAATTAGTTTCCAAAAATTCTTTCCTAGAAGTAGCAAAAATCAACATACATCGAAGAATGGTTTATTTTTAAAAATAAAAAGGTTTATTTTCTATGGGATTCATATCTTGCTATGTGATCTTTAGACCTCCCACATGACTTGTACTACAAAAAATAAAAATATTATGCAAATAGCCAGGGTGTGTTAACCATTTCTCTGAAGATAAATGGCCCGCAGTAAAAGCCTGATGCCTCCAGAGGATGTAAGCACCTACCAAAATAAGGAAGGATGCAAAGTTCACCCTGGGACAATACTGACTTTCACACTACGGAGAATTCTCTTTATGTGCCCAGAGGAAAGGGGCAGTATGCTGAGGCCAGCAGTGCCAGACCCAGCACCTAGCCTATTCAGAGACTGGGACCATAACAGAGTTAGGGGTCTCCAGCTGGTGGTTCCTGCCCCTCCTCATCACCACCATCACTAATGTGCTTCCTTAAGTCCATGCCATTTTGGCTTAATGTTTAAAAAATAACTAAGTTGGTTGACCCTTAATTCCACATACAGTCCTGATTTCTGGCCTCTTTTAAGCCTGTGTTCAGCCAGGTGCTGAGGAACCTTCATCCAGAACATGAGCTCCAGGTGTCAGGACCACCTTTCCTTTCTTTTCTCTTTTCTCCCCCGAAACTGAGTGGGGTTCACTCACTTTCATTAACCTAATTATATGATCATTTGAGTAGGATCCATGGTCTAAGATTCAAGTCAGAAGTTGAAATCCAGGATCCCAGCCTTATCGAGGTTTTAATTCTCTCCCAGATAAAAACAGAAAGAAAAGCATATCTCGATTAAAATTAAGAACTAAAATGGATGTGAATTCCGAATGCATTATTTTAGCCTCATTAGGACATCTTGTGAACTTTTATAAATCTTAATTGAATGAATGCTGGGAGATAATTTATTAAGATACAATTAGCCATTTTTGCAGTGACTATAGGTATTTCCCCTTCCTTTGTCTAAGAAGTTAGCCAAGCCTTTCTGTTCATTGACTCAGTGGTTTCTACGTTCCCCACCTAATGACAGCATTGCCAGAAAAATGCTAAGGACTAAGACCCTGCAAGAGGTGAAAAAGAGAAGATAGAACACATTGGAGAATAAAAGCAAAGACACCAAAGCAGCATGGGGAGATGGTATGATGCTAAGAGAAGGTGCCTTCTTAGGGGGAGAACTTTCTCTGAACTTGAGAGGCAGGAGAGGAACTTCAAAATGACAGATTGCATATCCTATCCAAACCATGGGATTGGGGTGCAGAGAAAATTAAATTCGATACAAAGAATTTAAGAAATGTGGCAATTCTTTCCCCAGAATTGTAGAGAAAATTTATACCTGCTGATGTGATGTTTTATGGCAAAATCATCAGCCAAACTTTGTTATGGAAGGTGGCTAAGAGAGCTTGGGCAAAGTCATGATTAAAAGAGACTATTCTCTGGTAGATACAGGAGGGCAGGAAAGAAGAACAAATGAGACAGAATTCGACTGCCAAGGGGACTTTGGGAATTCAGCCTGGTGACAAGCAGAAACTGCCTCATTTATAAGCTGTGTGTCATCACCTCTAAAAATCATCTTTCAGTCAATTTAAATGACTGCAGAGCAACTTGCATCTATATCACTTTTTACCAAAATAAACTTCATCTTAAAAATTGAGTTGGGGAAGATGTTTTGTTGTGATTCTTTATAAATTTAATTAATTTAATTAACTTTATTATTTTTCAAAATATTTTTCTTGTTTGTAAATGATGTTGGTTATAGTTAGTAATAATTTCATATGATGCGTGGTTCCTTAAGGACTATAGACAGGCCAGGGAAGATGCGTAGATCTAGATATCTCAGGGATCTGAGGCCTTGACTCACCACTACTTGTCCTGTATCACTTTGCAAATCAGCTCATCAGTGGACCTCAGTGCTCACTATTGTAAAGTGAGAAAATAAACTAGAACTTTACAGTCTCTTTCAATTCTAAATTTTTATTTTGTCTTAGTACAGTGCATTTATGCCTTTCAAAGTCATGAATTATGAACCAGTCCAATAAGCCAGAGTTAAATGGCTGTGCACAAAATTTAACAGATGATAAAACCCTGTGATAAGCTGATTCAGGTTTGTCAGCAATGAGGCTGGAACTAGGCACCTCATTCATGTCTTCAACAAATGCCTGTTGAACACCTGCTTGTGCCTACATTGTTCTGGCTGCACAAAACAGCAAAAATTCCTTAAGTTCTGTGATGAGAGACAGTAAACAGGACAAACCAATAAAATAACATAGTAGGCAAGATATTGAAGAGTGCTAAAGAAAAAGGCAATAGGAAACGTGTGCATGTATGAGAGGGTGGGCATGGTGCAAGTTGAAGTTAAGACCTGGTCCTAAGTCTCAGTTTTTAAACTATACATGATGCCACATGAGCGCATGCTGAGGAAATGTGTGATAGGCTGGGAAGAATGTGAGCTCAGAATGGGAATTTCCTGGGGTCTTGTTCTTATACTCATGGTCTTAAAAAAGTCAGTTAACCTCTTGGAGTTTAGTTCTGCAGTAAAATGGGAATTAAATATTATCTCCTGGGTGGATTAAATGATATATGTCAGTGCATAGTGTGGAGCCTCAGGTTCAAAACCTGTGAGGTACCCTTTTCTGTCCCACATGGGACAACAGGAGAGGGGGAGGATCCCTACAGCTTCAGCCAATTTGGGCACAGCCTCTTTGTGAGCAACTTTTACCCCTACACAGCTCACAAAGGAGCTGGCCTGCAGACCATTCCTCATCCCTCTCAAGGAGTGCAGGGCCTCCAAAATTCCCTGTGAGAATGGAAGTGCTTCATTGATGTCTGCAGGGAGCACCCCTGGCTTCTTCCAGATACAAAGGGAAACGTCTCAGGGGGTCATCTCCTCCCCTCCAACTCACCCTACCCACTTCAGCCAAAGGTCCCCTTGAAGTGCTTCTTGGAGCCAGCCCTCCTGTGCCCCAGTCCACTCCTCCCCTTTGAGGCTTTCCTGTGTCTCCATCTCCTCTTGAGGGCCACCTCCCCCACTGTTTTCCTCACACTGACTTTGCAGCACACTAGGATTTCTATAGTTCTGGATCACCCCTACTCGCCAGCCACTGTACTACCTGTCTGAATCACCAGTCCCTGCTGGACTTTGAGGCTCAGAAGTTCAGCTCATGCCCCTGCTCTTCAGGAGCCCTCCAGGGGTACTGCACTCCCCTCCCCACAGGTCTGACTTGGGCCTCCCCCATGGTATCCCCATCAGCTCTTTCCCAACCACAAGCCTAAGCTCCGTGAGAATGCCCCCACCAGAGGGCTGCAAACTGCAGGTCAAACGAACAAATCCTGAAAATGAAGTGGAGGCTAGTCAAAAGAACTTTATTGACTCAAAAGAACTCTCAACAAATGTCTTTCACACAAACTGGCCTGCATGACATCAAAATTTATGACCTAAGGTCTGGAAGGACAAACATAGATAAGCAGAATACATAATAATGGGACCTAAAACTCTCCCAATTCTCACAATATTTTAAGCCTTAAACTTTTACGCAGTGTCCCTTCCTGAGAGCTAAGAGGTGCATGGTGGGTTGGGAAGTGTGTTGTTCTGTTTTTCCTTTTGTATGTATTCAGAAGACAAAGAACCATGGTTGGATTGATTCCAAGTCTTTATGCCCCTGTAGTAGGATGATAACATCCACTCTCTGTCATCGCTTCACCATGGGAAGCATGAACATTTCACTCTTTAACTTTGGGCTTGGCCATTAACTTGCTTTAGCTAAGTAAACATTAGCAAAAGTGACCCATGTAGAGGTATAGGCCATGTTTGTGTATTTGGACTTGCCCTCTTGTGCTCTTGGCATAACCATGAAAGAAGCATGATCTGGGTAGCCCAACAGTCCTAAAGAAAAAAATAAGCATGGACTGAAATATGTGACCTGGAGCCAAACCCAGTTAAGATCTGCCAAGACAAACTCAACCCCAGCAAACTCACATATCCATGAGTGAAAAACAGATACTTTGGGTTGTTTGCCACTTTGATTTTTTTAATAACAGCTGATTAATCCAGACAATGTTAATAAATAGCATTTACTCTGTTCACATTGTGCCAGGCATGATGCTGGCCATTTTCCACACATATTTCCATGTAACGCTAGCAACATCCCTAAAACAGAGGTGTTATGATTTCCATTTTACAGATAAGAAAACTGGAGCTCAGACAGTTAAAGCAATTTAACTGTCAAGTCTAGTATGTAAAAGGACCAATATTCAAATGTAGGTTTGTCTGCCTCCAAAGCCCATGCTGTGTGCTAAACTTGACTTCATATGGAGCATAAGGAATGATGAGAGAAACAGGACCTCCACTCTTAAAGGTGTAACACTTCTACATCTTGAAGATGTAGTCCTGATACCCTGAGTTTGCAAAGCACGTCATTTTATTTCATGACATTTACTTTAAAACACATCCAAGGGCTTTCTTTTTCAAATTATGACTGAGCTGTTTATTTACGCACTCCAATGTAGACAGTTCTGAAGACAAATGCAAACAGCCTTTTCAAAGGAAGCTCTGGTGAGTCATCTCTGCTTCATTGTCAAATGCTAGACACTGCACAGCCACCTGTTAACTGTGAGAAGTCATGTGTCGGGAGAGATGGTGGCGCTCCCGGAAGTACTCATGGCAAATGGGGCATGAGAGGGCCTCTTCTCTCAGATTCTTAGAATGTAGGTCAGGCCCTGCATGTTCCTTTTTGTGGTGGGACCGCATATGGAAAACCAGGTCAGAGGTCAGGTGAAAGGAGAGGTTGCACTTTGCACACCGGTTCTGGGTAGAAAAGCCCAGAGAGGTGAATGTGGATGGCAAGAGGGCCCAAGAGACAGTAGAGGAGGGTGAGGAGGGTGTGGGTATCTGGGTCATGGCATGCTTTAGCCACAGTGTGGGGACACCCAAGAAAGCACTACAGAGAGGAGCATTCTGTGGCAATGTTTGCAGGTTCCAAAAATCATCCACCAAAAGCTTGGAATTTGAAAGTCGACCCCAACAAGGGCCATCTATTGTCTTGATGAGTCCCAACAGCTCCCCAAGGGCATCTACAGGTCTGCCTCCCTGGAAGAAAGAGGTTGACCCAGGTCTCCCTGATGGACTCCAGGCTGGTTTGCTGAAGGCGCTTCTCTGCTCTATTTGGGTTCTGCTGGACCATACAGAAAAGACTGTGCTGCTAGAGAGTTCCCTGGGAATGTCCTGGGTCAACTGTTGGGGGCTATGCTGGCCTGTGAGGTCACCGTGCTCCCTATCCTTGGCCTGCCTGTCCTCCAGCCTTTTCTTGAGCCGAGTCACCTCAGTAAAGGCACTCTGTGCCCGTTCCCAGCACACCTTCTGAGCTAGTGGCTTTCCCAATCTGAGCTTGCCTGAGGTTTCTGACAGTACTGGCTCAGCATAGGACTCATCCTGACTACCACCATCCATAGCAGCCTCAGAGTCCAGGTGGTTCATTTTCTCCAGCTTGCAGCCCTGGCACTGCTTAGGTTCACTAAGCTGACTTCTGTTTTCAGCTGAAGGACTCTGCAGATCCCCCTTCCCAGCAGCCATGTTGACTAGCAGGGCCTGGGACAGCTGAGCAAGGTGGACACTCCAACAGCTGTCATCTTCAGGGTTTTGCTGGTCTGGAGGGCTTGGCCCAAGGAAGAGCTATGAAATTGGAGAGCTCTCCTAATGGCTGGACCAGTCACACTTGGACCACAGGACTCTGCAGAGAGAGGAAGCAACAGGCATTAAGAAGAGGTGCTCTTCACTAGTTGTTTGCATCCAAAAAACCCGGACTATAGATGCCACAGAGTACTATACCACCTGCTTTCACCTCCAGGATTCTCTTAGGGAGGGAGGACCACACTGCACAATGCTGCCACCCAGAGGCATGGCTCACCTGTCAGCATCCAGACAGCAGCCACTGGTGTTAACAGAGCACACAAGGTGTCAACAGAGCACACAAGGTGTCCTCCAGATAGTTATGACTTTGTTGACAGTTCTAACATGTTTGTACTCTGATTTAGGGCAGTTTTCATTCCTTGCCAATCTTCCCCCAAAACATCTAAAGTGCCAAGAACTTTAAACACCTAGGGATAGGAGCTCCTGAA
Source organism: Macroglossus sobrinus (assembly GCA_004027375.1). NCBI lineage: Eukaryota > Metazoa > Chordata > Mammalia > Chiroptera > Pteropodidae > Macroglossus > Macroglossus sobrinus. The sequence continues at coordinate 114,605 of PVKZ01001142.1, read as the reverse complement.
GGCACAGGTGTCCAGAGAGATAAAAGCTGAAGCAATAAATACCTAGGAATGATGGGGTGGGTCTGGGGCTTGGTTGGCCTCTGCTCCTACACCTAGGGGTCAGCCACCTCTCTCCCATCTCTACTTGCTGGAAGGGTAGACACTTTGTTCTCCTACCACATTCATCCACTTGCTTTTCTTCTGTGAACCTGGTAACTGTCAGTTGTCCTTTTGTGTCCACCTGCTGGGCATACTCAAATGGACAAGCCTCCACTTTGCTCTTGAGGCTTTGAGTGAAGAGATAGAGTGGCCATGTATGAGGGTGGCACTGAGGAGGAGAGGGTGCCATCATACCTTCCAGGGAAGCATTTATCTCTGCCTTTCTATAATCAGCTCCACCAGTGAGTTATTGACACTGGGAAACCAGTCTTCAAGCACCCTGCTCAACTGATGAGCAGTACTGCTAGGCTGCACTCCACTGAGTGCTCCAATTTTTCATCAATAGAAAATATTTATCCCAGGCCCAGGAGGACGTGGGTGGCTGAGCTGCTTCTTCATAGAAACTTCCATGGGCTTGTTATGCATAAATACCACCTGGACTCATGTCAGCTCCTTCCTCTTGCCCTGCCTCCTACCCCTCATGAAAAAGGAAGCCCAGGCACCCTTCCCTTCCTCTACCTCAGTGGCAGGAGACTGTGACAGGTATTTTGCATGTGTCCTCCTTCCATCTTTACCTTCTTTTACAGATAAGAGAACTCAAGTTCCAGAAAGTTACACACCCTGTCCAACAAAAGTTGCAGCTGGGATTGAAACCCAAGAGTGTGTTTTCGAAGTCTGCTTTGGTTGCACTATTCATGTCACTCTCACGGTGCCCCCAGCAGTGAGCACCAATCCAAACTGTGCTGCAAGGGGGATCTGAGCCTTTCTTAACATCCTTTCCAAACTAATTCCTCAAAAAGGATGCTGTTGACATCAGAGATTAATGCTGGCCAATGTTTTTAGAAGAGACAGAGGTGGCCACGTTAGCCCACCAAGTGCCCCTGAACTGACAACCCCGTATCTCTCACACTCAATTTCCCATCTATAAACTAAGGTTGGGCTAAATTATCTCCACAGTCCTTTGAGATCTACCAGTGCATGACTCTAATCAGGGTGAAGCAAATTCTCCTCATTTCTCAAAATGTTACTGGTTGGTTTGAAGCCCTTTGGTTAAGCTTCCATTAGCTCTACAAAGACACATACATCAAGTGCATTCTACCCTCACACATACGAATATATACACACATACACATACACTCACACTCATACAATCACACATACATATACTGATATTCAAACAAATGCACATGTAATACACACACTTGGATCCCCATCTCTCTCTCTCTCTCTTTTTCTCACACACAGTTCTCCAAATGACAGTTTAGAATCACATGATGTCTTTCCCAAGCCTGGGTAGAAGCCTCCCTGCTGTCCTCCTGGTTTTATAGCACCCTAACAGCCCTCTGTAGATAGCCTCACTGGGCTGCCTTCAGAGCTCAGACAACCTTTGCCAACCAAAGCCCTGTGGACCCTGTTGCCAGAACTGTCCAGAGTGCCCTGAGCCATAATTGTGACAACCCTCTTCACAGCACTGAACCTTTGGACATGTGGTCTTACTGCAAGATGGAATAGTTGCTACCAGGATCCTTCATGATATAAGAATAGAAGTCATTGTTTATTGACTACATAAGTGTCAACATGCCAGAGGCTTACCCACCTTACTTCATGGAATTTTCACAACAATCATATGCAGAAAATTGCATGTCTCAATCCAAGTGCATTCATCTTCAATCTGCCAAATACCACATTGCTAAATGGCACTACATTCCAGCTTTTTAAGACCACTGTGGATCTGGATTCCGCCAACTATTGTCTTAGATATCTATACAATGTCCCCCTCCATCAATGCTGTTAGACAAATCTTAATCATGATAATGAGAAGGAGTAGAAATAAGAAAAGGTGATAATATAATAATAAGGAGGAGAAGGAGAAAGAAGAAGAAAAAGGAAAAAAGGAGTAGATGAAGATGCTGACTGGGGACCCTTGGCCCCCAACCTCCTGAGGGTCACGACTCTCACATGCATCAGCACTGCTGCGGTGAGGTCACTTAGACAATTGCAAAGGATGTTCTACAAAACTATCTGGGGACCTATCTAACCTCAGTCCACTGCGTCTTCAATCACTAAATCTAAGCTTCTCAGAATGGAAAATAATATGAGTCTGACATAGCTTGTCGCCAGGAAGTCCCTGCCAACTCCCAATGCTCATCTCTTCTTGTTGATAAATTCCCAGGTTCTTTCCTGAGGTAAGCATCAGACTGTAAGTCTCATCCAGCTCCAAGCACATGCACTTCTGTCATATACCCCAATACTACTCAGATGACCTCTGTAGATATGTGACGTCATCTCTGGGGTCACTCCATGCCTTTGCCAGTGAGTTTTGGGTCAAGAAACTACAAGCACACACTACATGTACTGTCTCACTCCTTTCCTACCAGGACCTACTAAATGTCCTCTGAGCCTCACAGAAATCTTTTAGTACCACACCATATTCTTCCTATTAAAAGAACCTGATTTCAGTCTCAGACACTCCAGTATTTTCTGAGCTCTTAGATCATGAGATTACAAATTGATGATCTGAAACCCTCTGAAACTGAGCTCTCAAGTCCACAGAGTATTTGCCCACATCCAGCCTTCCGTACCATGGTGACGCTTCTCCCTCAGGCTCTCAACCCTTCTGGGATCTACTGACCAACATGGGAAGTGCTACATTCTGAGAAATGAAGCCTCACCCACCTCATGGTGTTAAAAGCATGTTTCTTTGTTTATTACCCATTCCCAAAAGGGTAACAACAGACTCTCATCATTTTTTCCTCTGAGAAGCACTGGCCACATTCTCTCATATTACTTTCCTATTCATGCCATAGCCAGGCCATCCCATGTAATCATCAAGTCATGTCACATAGAGTTAAGAACACAGGCTCTCAGGTCACATGCCTGGATCAAACCTCTTCTTACCAAACCTGTGACCCTGGACAAGGGCTGATCTTCTCCTGCCTCCGTTTTCTCATTTTTTTTTAAAGGATCATCTTGGTGCCCACTTCATCAGGTGATTTTAAAGATTAGATGGATTAATATATCTAAAGTGCTAAAGAGGGTCTATGGCCATGCCAACCTGAACAAGCCCAATCCCGTCTAATCTCAGAAGCTAAGCAGGGTCAGGCTTAGTTAGTACTTGGTTGGGAGACCACCTAGAAAGACTAGGTGCTATAAATGTAAAAAATAAAAAATAAGGAATTGTAAGCTGACAAGGTTCTTGCAATCTGATCAACCAAGCGTTGCCTCGCATAAAAATAAATAAATGAAGTGCTAAAGAGACTGGCTCAATAAATGTTAGTTTTATATCAATTTATCAATTTATTGTCACGCTGGTACAAAGGGTCAGAGTCATGGCCACCTCTCCTCTACTCGTATGCTCCCAGGGACCAGTGCACAATACTGTTTAATGAAATTAAACAGCCAGGAAATTTCCTCAGCACCCCCCCCCACACACACACACACACTTAGAAAGAAAAGAGCTCTTAGCAAACAACTATGAGACCTCATTTTCCTGAGATATCTGAAGATATTCTCTACTCCAAGTCAGCTGGCCAGCCTCCAGTAGTTCCAAGCTGCAGCTGAGAAACTAGATCATACTCAGTGACACCATCTATACCTCCAGCCAGTGGCTTCCTGTGTCTGCCTTTTTCTTCAGTTAAAACAAACAAAAACAGAAAATAGCTCCTGTGCTCCAAACCTTTGGCTTCCCTAAACTCTGGAGATGCTTCTCAGACCCTTTTGGAAGATTCCAAAGGATAATCATCTATCCACCTATTCTACATATACACTGTGAGGTTCTTGGGTTTTTCTGAAAAGAGATACACACATTTTTCTAGGCATACTCTTAACTCTGCAACCCTAAGAAAATTAAAAACTGAAGAGTTACACAGGCTTCTCTGAAGGCTGACTAATGGTGATATGGAGCTGAGGGAGAAGAGGTCTTCCAACCAGCCCCCACAGGCTTCATGTATATCTATGCCTACATCCCTCCAGCACCAATGCTAGCTGTGTTCCAGCAAAACTAAATGCAAGATTTCCAGAATGCAGCCAGCCACCAGGCTCACAAGGATGTCAGCTGGAGTCCTAACACAACTTGGCCACGTGGACCAAGTTTGTACATCAGACTTCCCAGCTAGCCTCTGCCTGATGTCAAAAATAGTGTCATCTGCTAGAGAGATATAGCTTATTTAAAGGAAGGAAAATTTTAAATGCATTGAAATTTGAGACTTAACCTGGAATTTTTAAAATGGTATGATTACCTGTTTTAAAGAAAAGTTGTCACCTCATAGGTTTCTGAAAAAGAAATCTTCTAAGCAAAGCACACATAATTCTAAGTCATTTGAAAACCAACCTTTTCACCCCACCCTACCCCAGAATTCTAATACATTGGAAGTCAGTTGTAAAAACGACATAAAAGACAATTTAACTCTCCAATCGAGAAAATGGTCTTCTGACTCAAAGTTCCATGCATATACCTTCGAATTTGTCCAACATATTTTAATCTAAAATAAAAAATTCTTTCAATAACCACACTGCAATCCTCTTCCATCATATTTAATTTTTGTTTACTTCTGTGTAACTTATCTACTGACATATCAACTGAACAGTTAAATATGCTGAATTATCATTAAATGTCACAATAAACTAAAAAGGTAAGCTAAATTACTTATAAGAACCCAGAGCTTCAATTGGTACGTGGTAATTAATAGCTTTAAACGCAAGGTTTTTGTTTTTACTTTTACAATTTAGTGTGTGTGTGTGTGTGTGTGTGTGTGTGTAAAATATAGTTTGAGCATATGTGTGTTTGAACATATAGTTATATATATTATAACATATCAAATAATGAAATGGTATAACTGACAAAATTTAATTTTTAACAAAAAGCAAAAAATTTCTTTACTATACAATATTTCTATTTTATTCCTCGAAAATGATTCAGATTTATCTAGACTCCTTCCCTTAGAATGTGTCTAAGACAATCTTTGATATTAGAATAACATATCTCCACCATTCTACTTAATGTACACAAAAACATTAATTTCAAATGCTACAATAATTGCTATAAAATGTCTGTCTCATTCAACTGTAATGACATAATTTAATTTCAGCACATCAGCAGCATCGACAAGTACATATTTTGGAAATATACAATGAATTTCTTATTTCAACTCTGACCCAAATGCTTCACATGCAAAGCCCTGGCCTTCCTATTGTCTCTCCCCCACCAGCCTGGCCTTGGCACTGCTACCACACAAGGATAGTATTGTCCCCATTGTGCCCTAAAATATCTGACAAGGTTTAGCTTCCTTAGGTGCTGTCTATGCTTATTACTAAAAGTAAATGTCAAGAAAAGGATTCGATTTCTGCCTTGTCTCTAAATCCAGGTATTTTCTTTTACCTCACCCTGAAAAATCAAAGATTTATAACTTGTTCATTTATGTATTCTCCACCCCTTCCCCCGCCCCCCACAGACACACACACAGCAGGACTGAACAGGTTATGTGCCCAGATCTTTAGATAGAATCTGTCAAAGAAGGGATCTAGGGCAGATGCACCTTTATTAGCCTAGAGCCTGGCATAAGTCCTAGCTGAGAATAATGGAGCAACATAGGACCAGTGAATGAGAAGATAGATGGATGGATGAAAAGAACTGCAGCCCAAAAAGTCAACTTAATTTTATAAACTAAAAGCAATAAATGAACAAGACAAACAGAGACTGGTGGATATGAACAACAGTTTAGTAGTTACCAGAGGGAAAGTGGGGAGGAGGGAAGTAGATAAAGGGTAAAGAGGGTCAAATACATGATGACAAAAGGAAATTTAACTTTGGATGATGAACATACAGAATGCAATATACATATGATGCATTATTGAATTGTACATTTGAAAGCTATATAATTTTATTAACCAATGTCATCCCAAAAATTTAATTAAAAAAATAACAAAACAAAAATCTACCTGGGGTGTGTGTGTAGGGTGGCGGGAGGAGGGAATGCAAGGCAGACTCCTTGTGGGAAATCTGGAGAAGGAGAGACGGGAGAGAAAAAGGCAGGGGAGGTGGATCTGGCTTAGGGACAGGGGAGATAGGCAGTAAAGAAGAGATAGACCATAAAAAGTGAAATAGATGAGAGAAAAACTGGAAGAGACAAGAAGACAAAAGAGAGGCAGAGGATGAGGACAGCATTGCACTGGGAGAAAAAGGAGAGATAGGCAGAAAGTTAGTGTCAGAGGGAAGGGAAGAAGCGGCAGTCAAAGGCAAGACTAAAACTCTGCCAGTAGACGTGAGAAGAACCCCGATCCTCCATGCCCACTCGCGGCTCCGTCCTGAGGAGCAAAACAGCGCGTCTCACCTCGGCTCTCCGCTATGCTAGGGACGCATTTGCAGTCCGGCCGCCTCCAGGTCTAGCGCCTCGCCACCCGTGTGAGAGAACTTGGCTCACGAGCCCTGGGGGTGGGTGTACCCCGCCTTTTGACTCCTCCCGCCCCAAGGGAGGGGCCTCGAGCACGCCCTACCCAGGGGGCCCGCAGGCCTACCGGTAGGCTCCTGCCTGGCGACAGATCCCGCCCCGCGGGGCTCAAAGCGGACTTGCTTCCGCGGCACTGCTGGCCGGATCTCCGGACGCCAGGCGCACGTCTGCAACCCGGCCGCTCGGCTTGGCAGGGCCCTCGTGCGGGACTCAACAACACAATCCCCGCCCGACTCCCCAGCTGCCTCGGCTTTTGCCCTGCTCCTCGCAGCTGCGGGACTGAGGGAAAGTTCTGGCTCCAGTTGCCCCACGCTGCCATCAGCCCCCGCTGCCTCTGGAGGTGGTGTCCGGCCATGGCCAAAGCTTCGCTTGCTGCTGTTCACCTGCCCTGTGCGTCGCGACTGCTCTCTTGGGTCTGTAGGACCCAGGCGAGAGCCAGCCAGGAAGTCAGTCCAGGTGGTCCACGTTCCGCGACTGCAGATCCTCCACATGCTGCCTAGAGACCGGATCAGCGCTCCGGACTTTCCTTCCCTCTCCCCTCTCAGCAGCCGCGCAAGCAGCATTTTTGTGGTACCTAGATTTGGGTGGAGCGGACCCTCTGCCTCTCTGCCTTTCTCAGCCACCTACCTCAGTTATGAAATGATAGCGAAATAATGGTGAGTTCTGAGACTTCACAGAATGCAAAGGTGTTGGGAAGTTAACTACCCAAGAAGGGTGGGACAGGCTAGGGCTAAAAGGATTGTGAGGGATGACTTCTGAGTGGATGACATTCATGCCAGGGCTTAGACTACCTAGAGCTTTGCCCTGAAGTGAGAGTTGAGAGGGAATGGGGATATAGTCTCAGGTAACCAAAATTGTTGCAATTGCATCCAGGTGTGTGGGTCGTGTTTTGTGGGGGTGCAGACCATGTTAGATTGTGGAAGAGAATCCTTGAGGGACTAACAAGAAAATCAGCTTTGAGTCCTTGCTCTTTACTTCATTCAGTCTCTCAGTAAACGTTCTGGATGCCCATGGGAGGAGGAGTTGTGGGGACATGAGGGGACAGGCTCTGTGCTTTCCACCGTCTATTACAATCTATTACAAAGATTAGATTGTAAAGGACAAAAATGACAAGTCTGAGGTGGGGAAAACAGGATTCAGAACATGCATTAGTACTTTGGGGACAATACCCAAAGCAAAACTTTTATGAAGAGAAACCACTGATGAAGATTGAAATAAGGCATCAAATCCTAAATGTGATATCTCACACAGCCTTGATGAAAATCACAGAACATCCAGGACAACCTTGAAAATAATCTGTGCATTTACATTTCTGTATCTAACTGAACTGTTCCTCAAAAGTGAGCACAAAAGAGATCTTTTCAGGTGTACGAAGCCTAAGGTTCTCACCCACACAACCTTAGTAGAACTACTAAAGAATTTGCTTCAGAATTAAGGAAATAAAACTCAGATGAAAGGAGAGTTTTAAGAAACAGAGTGAGCAAAGAAGCTGAAAAAACCTGAAGATTACTGGGACTATCTATATACTGAAAATCATAGAGACAATCACCAATTTAGAGAATATTTCTTGCTTTGAAAACGTTAGCAAGAATGAAGTAGAGTTAGGTAGGTAGAGTCTCTGAGGGTAGAGCACTTCCAAGGAAGTTTCAACCATTCACCTGGAGAGTCCTGAAGCCATCAAAGGAGCCTAAGCTCTCCTAGGCATGAGCCTTGCATCAGTGTCCCTGCTGGGGTCAGTCATGAGCTGGCAGTAAGATTGTTTCCTCTGTCAATTTGGGGTGGATTGTGGTGGTAGGTGGTGGGCTCAGAGCAGCCTCATATTTCCTACTGTCAGAGATCTGAGTGGTGCATGGCCTCTACAATGTAAACAGTCTGGACTTATAAGACAAAGACAGAGTTTGTCAAGTTTGTTTGTAATCTAGTTATATACTTTTTAAAGAAGACACATCTAATACATAAGGACATAAGACAATTGACTATAAAGGAATGGAAATACATATGCCAGAGATGTTGGGCAAACTAAAAGGCTGAAGTCGACAGTACAGTAAAAACAGTGTTAGGATTAAAGAGGGTAAATTTTCCAGAAAACTATAAAAATTTTAAACTGGTATACACCTAATAAAGTAAAAATGATAAACATAAATGAGAAATAAAGAAGGAGAAATTTGTCAAATGCATTTCTACAGTAAAAAATTTCAATACTCATCTCTCAAGAAGACAAATTATTGAAAAAGTATGTACAATTGAAAATTTAAAATCTTACATGTAAGTAATTATGGATCAAAAGATAAATCAAAACTAAAATTTAAATATACTTAAATGGCAATAAAATATGACATATATAAACTTATGAGATACAGTGAAAGAGAAACTTAGAGAAAAATTTGAGGCCCACAAGGCTTATGTTACAGAAAAGAAAGAGTGAAAGTCAGTGATTTAATAATTTAACTAAAAATATTAGAAAAATAATAATAAAATAAACCCAACAAAAATGAAAGGAAGATTTTAGAGAAAGGAGAAATAAATAGAATACGAAAATTAAAATCAACAGTAAAAAAACAAAAATTACTTGAAAAGTTTACAAATGTTGATAATACTCTCATGAAATTGATCATTAAATAAGACAGTGCTTTCCAACTTTAAAAATATGTATATAAACTGTCCCAAGATCTTTTTAAAATACTTTTTTACTTATAGTTACCTCATGAAATTTTAATACCACGGTTTTACTGTACATCTCTTCATGTACTGTGCTTTATAATTAAAACAGTAAGTATAATTTTCAACCCCTGAGGGCAATATCTTTCCTGTTAATGCAAAGAGTAAGAAAAGAAATAAGTAATAATAAGAATTAAAAAGAAGATATAACTGTAGATAGAGCATAAATATAAAAGTCAAAATTATTCTGAACAGCTTTATACTGCTATATGTGAATACATGTCCAAATTCCTAGGAAAATATGTTACTTAAAATGACTGATCAAAGAAATAGAAGCACTAAATAATCCAGTGTGTTAGTCTGCACAGGCTGGGTGGCTTAAACAATAGAAATTTATTTTCTCATACTTCTAGAGACTGAAAGCCCCAGATCAAGGTGTAAGCAGAGTTGGTTTCTATAGAGGCCTCTCCTCTTGGATTGTAGAAAGTTGCCTTCTCACAATATCCTTACCTGGCCTTTTTTATGCCTGCATGGAAAGAGAGCTCTGGTATCTCTTCCTCTTTTTATGAGGACACCAGACCTATAAGATTAAGGCCCCACCTTTATGACCTCATTTAACCTTAGTCACCTCCTTAAAGGCCCTATCTCCAAATACAGCCACATTAAGTGTTAAGGCTTCAAAATATGAATTGCCTATACTATTCTGTAGATATCTAATAAATAATATCAGTAGTTTAAAGATTTTCAACAAAGAAAATTAGGCACAGATGATATACCAAATAGTCAAGAAGCAGATTATTGGGGTCATGTTCAGAGTCTTTCTAAGGAGAAAGTAAAGAAAAGCGCTAAATGCATTTTGTGAGGCTATTATTACCTAATGTCAAAAACAGTTAAGGGCATTACAAAAATAGGGAATTATAGGCCAACTTCCCTCACAATCATGTTAAAAAAAAAAGAACTAAACTAATAGTAAACTTAATCCATCAGTGTTCAGAAAATTATCATGGCCAAGTTGGGTTTAATATAAAATATTAAAATTGGTTTTACATGCACTAATGTAATTAATCATTTTAACATATTACTGGAAATATATGTACTATAAATTTAAAAAATAAAATACATATTAATCACTATAAGCAGAAGAAGGATTTAGATAAATTCAACACTCATTTCATGATTTGTAGCAAACCAAGAATAGTAGAAATCTGGTTGTAGAAGACGGTAGCATAAGAAAACCCTGAACTCACCTCCTCTCACAGACATACTGATTATACACCTACATGTAAGCAATTTCTCCTGGAAAACAATGAAGGTTGATTGATAGCTTCTTCACAACAAACAAGAGAGAGACTACACAGAGAAGAGTAAAAGAGTTGGAGATGTGGTAACCACGGTAACCCAACCTAAAGGGGCCACCTACAATGAGAGAGATATCACTGAGAGGCCCATACTCAGACTTACTTGCCCAAGGGCACAGTGATAAAATAGCAATTTAAAGAGCACATAGATTATACATGAAAAAAAAATTATTTGCTATCCCGAAGGAACCTGTCAAATGTGTGGGGAACTACAGGAACTTTCTGGAATCTACTGGAACTTTCCAAAATTGGAGGTGCCAATGAGTGCCATTTTTCCATTTCCCCTATACTTAGATACAGGCTGGAATTCAGTTCAAGTGCTCCACCCAGCCTTGCAAGGTAACCACAGTGCCCTCCCTTGGCCAGTGCCTAACCCAGCCAGCTAGCCCACCAAGGCACCCCCGGAGACACAGGCAGGACGTACATCAACCTGTATCTGCTGTTGACCCAGCCAGTCTGCCCAACAGAGGACCACAGGAGCTGTGCACCCAGGGCATCTAGACTTGTGCCCACCCTAGACCCAGCCAGCCAGCCCATGAGGGAACCCCAGGTGCCATAGACTCACTTTGACTCCAGCTGGCCTGCCAAAGCTACCCTAAACATGCAGTCTACATAGAGATTACTTTTAGCAGACCCACTCCTTCAAGATTTGGTGAGGTAGCTCTTTTATCTAATTTATAGAAACCAATAAAGAAAGTCAAATAAACCAGGGAAACAAAGAAATATATTCCAAATGAAAGAACAGAAATAACTAATTTTCCTAATAAAGAATTTTTGGTAAAGGTGCTTACCAAACGGGAGAAGAATAAAGGAACACAGTGAGAACTTTAATTATATATATATATAATTTCTAAGTTATATATATACAATTTTATACACACACACACACACACACACATACACACATACATACACACATACACACACACACACACAATCAGAGCTGAGGAATACAATAACTAAAATGAAAAATACAATAGAGGGACAAATTAGAGCAGGTAGAATGAATTAGTGACCTGGAAGACAGAATAATGAAAATTACCTAATCAGAGCAGCAAGAAGAAAAATTTTTTTTAAAAATGAGAGTTTAAGAGACTTCTGGGACAACTTCATGCATACTAAAGTTCACATTATAGAAGGAAAAAAGAGAAGGGAGAGAAAACATATTTGAAGAAATAATGGTTGACAACTTTCATGAACAGGAAGAAAATAGATAGATATCCAGAACCAAGATGCACAGAAAGTGCCAAATAAATTGAATCCAAAAAAATCCACAATGAGACATATTATAATTAAAATGGCAAAAGTTAAAAATAAAGAAAGAATCTTGAAAGAAGCAAAGGCCAAACAAACAAACAAACAAAACAACTACAACAAAAATCCTACTCACATACAAAGAAAACTCCATAAGGCTATCAACTGATTTCTCAGTAGAAACTGTGAAGACTAGAAGCGAATGGCAGGGTATATTTAAAGTACTCAAAAGAAAGAACCTACAACCTAGAATACTCTACCTGGCAAGATTAACTTTTAAAATTGTGGAAGAGATTAAGAGTTTCCCAGACAAAAAAAAAACTAAAGAAGTTCATCACCACTACACTGGCTTCACAAGAAGTGTTAAAGGATCTTCTATAAGCAGAGAACAAAAGACCAAAACCAGAAATAAAAATATATATATGAAAGAAAAATCACATTAGTAAAGAGGAATATATAGTAAAGGTAGTGGATAAACCAAATAAAAAATCAGCATAAAGATAAAAAACAAAACTAGCAAAATCAATTATAGCGACAATAAGTAGGGGATACATCAAAAAATTAAAGCACGGAAGAGGGAGTAAAAATGTAGCACTTTTAGAATGTGTTGGAATTTAAATGCCTGCCACCTTTATATGTGTGTGTGTGTGTGTGTGTGTGTGTGTGTACATATATGGTATTTTATAAAATACCATATATGTATACAAGATCCACAAAAAATAGAGAAAGGAATCCAAACACAACATTAATGAAAATCATCAAACCAAAGGCAAGAGCCCAAGAGAAGAAAAAAGGAACAGAGAAGAACTACAAAAACAACCAGAACAATTAACAAAATGTCAATAAAAACATACCTAGTGATAATTACTTTAACTACAAATGGACAAAATGCTTCAAGATCAAAGGACATAAGGTGGCGGAATGGATTTTTAAAACAAGATCCATCTATATTGCTACCTACAAAGACTCAATTCAAATCTAAAAACACACAGACTGAAAGAGAAGAGATGCAAAACATATTCCATGCAAATAAAAACAAAATAAAGCTGAGTTAGCAATAGTCATGTCAGACAAAATAGACTTTTAAACAAAAGTTATAAAAGAGACAAAAAAGGGCACTACATAATAATAAAGGTGTCAATCCAAGAGGAGGATATAATGTTCGTAAATTTTATGTACCCAATATAGGGGCCCCTAAATATATTTTAAAGCAAATATTGACAGACTTAAAGAAAGAGTTTACAATAAAAGTTGATGATTTTAATATCCCACTTATATCAATGGATAGGTCATCCAGAGAGAAAATCAATAAGGTAATATTAGCCTAAAATGACATAAAATGTTAGCCTTAAATGACTTATTACACCAGAGATACTTAATACATATAGAACATTACCTCCCAAACCAGCAGAACGTTTCAAGTGCACATAAAACATTCTCTAGAATAGGTCATATGTTAGGCCACAAAACAGATCTTTCCCAAACATAATGAAATGAAACTAGAAATCAATTACAAGAGGAAAACTAAGAAAAACACACACATAGAGATTGAACAACAGATTACTAAACAACCAATGAGTTAGTTAAAAAAATCAAAGACAAAATGAAAAGATATCTTGAGACATATGAAAATGGAAACATAACTTTCCAAAATCTAAGGGATGCAACAAAAGCAGTTCTAAGAAGAAAGTTTATAGTGATATAGACCGACCTTGAGAAAAAAAAAATCCCAAATGAACAATGTAACATTATACCTAAAGAAACTAGAAAAAGAACAAATAAAATTCAGACTAGAAGGAAGGGAACAATAAAGATCAGAGTGGAAATAAACAAAATAAGGACTAAAAAATAATAGAAAAGACTAATGAAACTAAGAGCTTATTCTCTGAAAAGATAAGAACATCAATGTACATGTAGCCAGACATATTGAAAGAGGAAGGGAGGAAGGGAGAAAGGTGGGGAGGAGAGAGAGAGAGAGAAAGAGAGAACACCAAATAAGTAAATTCAAGTTACAACTGATACCACAGAAATACAAAGGCTCATAAAAGAATACTATGAACAATTATACACCAAGTTGACCAACCTAACAGAAATATTCAACTCCTAGAAACATATAAACTTCTAAGTCTTAACCAGGGATAAATGGAAAATCTGAACAGAATGATTACTAGTAACAAAATTAAATCATCATCAAACAACAACTGACAAACTAAATTTCAGAAACAGACAGCTTTGAAGGTGAATTCTATCAAACATTTAAAGAATACCTATTTTATCCAAACTATTCCAAAAAAATTGAAAAGAATGCTTCTAAACTTATTTTATGAGACCAGTATTACCTTAATATCAAAATTAAAGACACTACAAAAAAAAAGAAAAATTAGAGACCAATATCTCTAATGAACATAGGCAAAAATTCTCAACAAAAAATAATTATGCACTACTTAATGACAAGGATACATTCTGAGAAATGCATTATTAGGTAAATTTGTCATTGAGCAAACATCATAGAGTGAAACTGCATAAACCTAGATGGTAAAGCCTACTTAATTGTGTGTCCTATACTTTTATGCAACTGGCTATAGAGTAGATTTGTTTACACCAGCATCACCACAAACATGTGAGTAATGCGTTGCACAATAATATTATGACAGCGGTGACATCATGAGCCATAGGAACTTTTCAGCTGCATTATAATCTTGTAGAATTATTGTCATATATGTGGTCCATCATTGACTGAAATGTTGTTATATGGTACATGACTGTACTGGCAAACTGAATTCAATGATACATTAAAACATCATATGCCATGATCAAGTGGGATTTATTCCAGAGATGCAAGAATGGTTTAATATCTACAAATCAATCGATGTGAGACACAACATTATTAAAATCAAGGATAAAAATCTTATGATTATCTCAATACATACAGGAAAACATTGGAGTAATCTCAACATCTATTTATGATTTAAAAAAAAAAACCCTCTCAAGAAAGAGGGTATAGGAGAAATATCCTCAATATAATAAAGGCTATATATGATAAACCCACAGATACATTATGCTCAACAGTGAAAAGCTGAAACCTTTTCTTCTAAGATCAAGAACAAGACATGAATGCCCACTCCCACCACTTTTATTCAATATAGTATTGGAAGTTCTAGCCACAGCAATCAGATAAGAAAAAGAAATAAAAATACATGCAAATTTGAAAGGAAGAAGTAAAACTGTCACTTATTTGCAGATGACATACTATATATAGAAAACCCTAAATATTCCACCAAAAAACTATGAGAACAATAAATGAATTTAGTAAAATTGCAGGTTACAAAATTAATATTTAGAAATTTGTTGCATTTCTATACACTAATAACAAACTATCAGAAAGAGAAATTAAGAAAATCCCACTTATAATTGTATTAAAAAGAATAAAATATCTAAGAATAAATTTGAACAAGGAGGTAAAAAATTTGTAGTCTAACAACTATAAGACATAATGAAAGAAGTTAAAGACAGCACAAATAAGTAGAAGGACATACCATGCTCATGGGTTAACATTGTTAATATGTTAATATGTTCGTACTACCCAAAGCAATCTACAGATTTAATGCAATGTCTATCAAAATACCAATAGATTTTTTCTCAGAACTAGAAAAAATAATCCTAACATTTATATGGAATGAAAAAAGTCTCCAAATAGCCAACACAATCTTGAGAAAGAACAAAGTTGGAGTTATCAAGCTCCCTGATTTCAAACTATACTACAAAACTATAGTAATTGGCTGTATGATCTGACATAAAAACAGATGCATAGATCAATAAAACAATAGAGAGCTCATAAATAAACTTATATTTATATGTACAAACAAAATGATATATGCTAAACATCTTTCTTCAATAAGACTAAACCACATCTTTCAACATGTATAATTAAAATCACAAGTGATAAAAATGTGTGTTGCCTAGGTTTTTCTTTTTCAGTGGTATTTATAATGTAATATTTTAAATAAATGATATATTTGAATTAATGAAATTAGTAAACATCGCTATTAGCATATTTTTTCTTTGCTTCACATCCTTCATGACACCTGGTATCATCATATTTTTATATATTTGCTTATTAATTAGATATTTCATTGTGGTCTTAATTTGCATTTCCCTATTACTGATAAGATTAGTCTGTTCAAGAGCTTTGGGGCCATTTTCTTTTTTGTGAAGTGCCTATTCCTGCCTGTATCCATACAAAAAAGAAAAATAAAGTAAACTGGTTAAAGAATTGTTAGATTCTTTAACATTCTCAGTCTAAATTTTTTATTCATTTTGACTTAAAATTTCTATGCCCATGTATTTCTATGGGGCAGAGACAAGACATCTTCACTCAGCCCTTTCTGAATTTCTGATACACAGAACCTGTGGGCATAATAATTTGGTTATTTTATGGCACTAAGTTTGGGAACATTTGTTTCACGAGAATAGCTAACTGGAATGTCCCTCATGCACAAAAGATATTGGCATCCTTGCATGACCTACTCTCCTTCGAGACTCTTCCATCCCTTGATTGATTTTGCTTTTCATATGAATGACCATTATAACACTGTAGTCTCTCAATTCCTTAACATTCTCACCCACAGTAATGTCCTTGTCTAATTCACTGCAGCTGCCCTCTTTTAGTTTCAGTTTACAAAAAGGCAGGGTTTCTCTAAAATTTTAATGGCCAACTGAATGTTTGGGATAAGAAATAAATGGAAGCCTCCTCTTATCCCACAAAGATTCTATGATTCCTACCTGGGGTTGTCATATGCAGAACACTGAGCAGAGCTATGGGTCACAAAGTCTCCATGCCAACGTTCCTATCCACCATAACAACAGGTGTTCTTCCTCTGCTGGGCCAGAGAAGGGCCAAGCAATTAGTGGGTATCATTGCCCCAGAGTCAGGAGCTGGACTCTTCGGCCCACTAAGCAAGTACCAGATGGAGGCTTGCAGTGCACCTTGGTGAAAGGGCTGAGGGGCCAATATGCATGGGCATAAGAAGAGGCAGCAAAAGTGGCAACCTGAGGTGACTGAAGTGACCTGGCATCCAATGGGTCCACAGGGATGGCCATGACAATGGGAAGTGGTGACCACCAGGTGCTGGGATCCTTGCCCTTTTTGCTGATGGTGATGACACTTTCTCTGCTGAGGGTAGGCGGCTTCCAGTACAGCATTCTGGGCTGGAGAAATTTATAGCACCACTTCAGCCAATACTTGGAAAGCTTCACCACAGTGACAGTCACTATAGGAGCAAAGAAGAGAGCATAAGATTCTGCAATAGCACTTTCGATCTCTACTTTGTCATGGATACATGAGTGGCCCTCTTGCCTTGGCCATGGGTACCACTCAGAGTACCTCTTTCTCCAGTGTCAATACTGGCAGAAAGTGGTCCAAAGGAACTCCAGCCTCTGAAAGGGGAGACAGGACCAAGTAACAAGGTCTCTGTGGCCTCCTTTTTCCTAAGGCAGAAGGAATGCCCAAGATTTTATTCCCTGGGACTTTTTCATTTGGAAAGGAAAAAAAGACTCCATAGAGTTTCTGGATGACTCTCAACTTTCCATAAGGTTGGCCAGGATTTGTGTCCTGCATACTCCTTAAACAGCTGGAGGGGCAGGTGATTGCTAGGATTATTAGAAGCTCACTGTGAGTTTTGGGTTTCATTTTGCTGTACTGATTTGTTTTTCACCCGAATGACTTCCATTTTTACTGGACTCCAGAGAGATTGCTGTGCACTTCTCTGAGATGTTTCACTTAATGAAAGTCTTTTGCTTTATTACTATAAGTGTTTTGCTTCTTCCTTTAACAGACCCACATTACAATTGGTGTGCACTTTCAGAACAGTTTGTTCTATCTGAATGTGTCCCTGGGAAGTGGGCTGTGCACTGGGCATTTTCTGGCCCTCAAGTAAGGAAGGGAATAGGCAGGGCTTCAGGCTTTAAGAGATTGCTTTGATTCAATCTTCACCTCCTCTGCTGAATAAATAGTACTTAATGGTAACTGTGGCATAGTTATTGTTGAAATACTGTTTCCATAGCCCTTTCGCTGCACTTCTGTCATCCTAAAAACAATTCTGGGATGTAGAGTAGGGAAGGTGATTCTATATTCAACCTTCTGGAAAGGGGACAAATACTAGAGGTTGGATAAAGTAGCCCCAAAACTGGTAGTGATGACAGGACTCAGATTGTCTTTGCTGCCCTCATTCCAGAATTCCAGGATATACTGCCTCTGATCCTCTGATTCTCCTTGGAGACTAATGGTTTGCGGGGGTATGCATGCCCAGCCCACAAGATTCTGAGCAAAACCAGGGGGTAGATTTTCCCCACATCATCACCAGTATTTGTTATTTCTCATCTTTCTGATGGTAATCATTCTACCTGTTGTGAGGTGATATTTCAATGTTTTGATTTGAATTTCCCTAATGATTAGTGATATTGAGTACCTTTTCATGCAACTCTTGGCCATTTAAATTACTTCTTTGGAAAAATGTGTCTTCGGGTCCTTTACCCATTTTTTAATTGGATTTTTTTTTTGTAATTGAGTTGTGAGTTACTTATATATTTTAGATATGAACCCCTTATCAGATATGTGTTTTCAAATTGCTTTTACCAATCTGCAGGTTACCTTTTCATTTCAAGAAAAAATATTTTATATTAGTTTCAGGAGTACAGTATATTGGTTAGACATTCATATAGTTTATGCAGTGATACCCCATTACTCTAGCACCCATTTGGCTCTACATATATCTATTACAATACTATTGATTATTGCCTATGTTGTACTCTATGTCCCTGTGACTATTTTGTAACTACTACTTTTTACTTCTTCATTCCTTCATACCTTTCACCCAGTCCCAACCCCTCTCCCCTCTGGCCATAATCAGATTGAATCTGTATCTGTGATTCTGTTTTTATTTAATTTGTTCCTCTCATTCCTTAGATTCTGCATATAAGTGAAATCATATGGTATTTATCTTTCTCTGACTTATTTCACTCTATGTAATACCCTCTAAGTCCACCCATAATGTTGTAAATGGTAAAATTTTATTTTTTTAAGGCTGAGTAATATTTCATTGTTTATATAAACCATAACTTCTTTATCCAATCATCTATGAATGGACACTTAGGTTGCTTCTGTATCTTGGCTATTGTGAATAGTGCTGTCATGAACTTAGGGATGCACAGATCTTTAGAAATTAGTGTTTTGGTTTTCTTTGGATAAATACCCAGAAATACAGTTGCTGGGTCATAAAGTAGTTCTATTTTTCAATTTTCTGAGGAAACCCAAAATGGTTGTCCATAGTGGCAGTATCATAGTGTACAAGGGTTCCCTTTACTCCACATCCTCACCAACACTTGTTATTTTTTTATTTATTGATGATAAGCATTCTGACAGGTGTGAGATGATATCGCACTGTGGTTTTAATTTGCATTTCTCCAATGATTAGGGATCTTGAGCATCTTTTTATATGTTTATTGGCTATCTGTATTTCCTCTTTGGAGAACTACCTATTCAGGTCTTCTGCCCATTTTTAATTGCATTGTTTGTTTTTTGTTGTTGAGTTGTATAAGTTCTCCATAAATTTTTAATATTAATCTCTTATTAAATGTATCATATCTTTAGCAAATATCTTTTCCCATTCAGTATGTTGTCTTTTCATTTTGTTGATGGTTTTTTTTGATGTGCTAAAACTTTTTAGTTTGTTGTCATTCCATTTTATTTTTTATTTTCTTTGTCCAATGATATATGCCAGAAAGAAAAAAAAAATATTACTAATAGCAACATCAGAGAGTTTGCTCTCTATGGTTTCTTCTAGTTTTCTGGTTTCAGGTCTTACATTTAAGTCTTTAATCCACTTTAAGCCTATTTTTGCATGTGGTGTAAGGTGGTCCAGTTTCATTTTTCTTTGCATGTATCCATCCAGTTTTCTCATCATCATTTGTTGAAGAGAAGTCTTTATCCCATTGCATATTCTTGCTTTCTTTGTCATAGATTAAATCAGCAGTCTCCAACTTTTTTGGCACTAGAGACCTGTGCTCCTAAGAGAATCTAATGCCTGATGATCTTGGGTAGAGCTGAGGTGGTGATGCTAGCACTGGGGAGCAGCTACAAATATAGATGAAGCTTCACTCATTCACCTCCTGCTGTATGGCCCAGTTCCTAACAGGCCACAGACCAGTACTGGTCTGTAGCCTGGGGGTTGGGGACTCTTAGATTAAATGATCATATAGGTGTAGATTTATTTCTAGGTATTCCATTCTGTTCCATTGGTCTATGCATCTGTTTTTATGCCAGTACCATGCTGTTTTGATTACTATAGCCTTGTAGTATAGATATCAGGTAGTGTGATACCTCGAACTTCATTCTTCTGACTCAAGATTGCTATGGTTATTCGAAGTCTTTTATGATTCTATATAAATTTTTCGATTATTTTTTCTAGTTCTCTGAAGAATTCTATGGATATTTTGATAAGGATTGCATTAAATTTATAGATAGCTTTGGGTAGTATGGCCTTTTTAATGATGTTGATTCTTCCTACTCAGGAGCACTTTTATATGCTTTTATTTATTTGTATCTTCTTCAATTTTTTCAACAATTCATAATTTTCTCTATATAGTTAGTTCTTTTAAGTCTTTGATTATTTTGATTCCTAGGAATTTTATTGTTTTTGATGCAATCGTAAATGAGATTTTTTCTTAATTTCTCTTTCTGGTAGTTCATTATTGGTGTATAAAAATGCAATACTTCTAAATATTAATTTTCTATTCTGCTCCTTTACTGAATTCATTTATCAGTTCTAACAGTTTTTTGTGGAATCTTTAGTGTTCTCTATACATAGTATCATGTCATCAGCAAATAATGACAGTTTTATTTCTTTTCCAATTTAGATAACTTTTATTTTTCTTTCTTGACTGATTGCTATAGCTAGGGTGAAAGTAGGCATCCTTGTCTTGTTCCCAATTATAAGAAAAATCCTTTTTATCTTTTCCCCATTAGGTATGACATTAGCTTTAGGTTTGTCATATATGGTTTTATTATGTTGAGGTATGCTTCGTCTATTCCCACTTTGCAGTGTATTTTTATCATAAACAGATGCTGGATTTTGTCAAATACTTTTTGTACCTATTGATATGACCATATGATTTTTATCTTTGAACTTGTTAATGTGGTATATCACATTAATTGATTTGCAGATATTAAACAAACCTTGTGTCCCAGGAATAAAACCATATGATATTTTTAATATATTACTGAATTTGGTTTGCTAATATTTTGAGAATTTTTACATTTGTGTTCATCAGGAATATCAGCCTATAGTTTTGCTTGTTTGTTTGTTTTGTAATGGCTTTCTAGTTTTGGAATTAAGGAAATGGTGGCCTCGTAAAAAAAATTAGAAAGCCTTTTCTCCTCATAAATTTTTGGAATAGTTTCAGAAAGAAGAGGTGTTAATTCTTTGAATGTTGAGTAAAATTCACCTATGAAGCTATCTGGTCTAGGATTTTGTTTTTTAGAAGTTTTTTGATTGCTGGTTTGATTTCATTGATGATAAGCAATCAGTTCAGATTGTCTGGTTCTTCTTGTCTCAGTCCTGGGAGACTTTATGTTTCTAGGAATGTATCCATTTCTTCAAGATTGTCCAACTTGTTGGCATATGACTGCTTGTAATGTTTTTTTAATAATCCTTTAAGTTTCTGTGGGGTTCATTGTTACATCTTCTCTAGATTTTTTTTTGGATTTTTCTCCTGTTTTTTCATTTGCAGCATGTTTTTTTTTTTTTTTTGGTTTTCTCATTTTAGTTGCCTCTCTGTTTTTGTTTCTACATATTAGAAAGATTCTTTAAATCTTCCAGCTTTGGCCAGATGGCTTTATGTAGTAGATGTCCTGTGTGGCCCAGTGATGTAATCTCCTGCACTGGGGACTCTGGGTGAGTTTCTTGTGCGTGTTGTGTGTATTCTCCTGTTGTAGCTAAGCATTGATTGCTGTTAGTGATTCTTGGGCTAAATGACTGTGAGGATTGGCCATGCCCACAGTGTATAAATTGCTGTGTGAGGTTGGACTCTAGGAGTGGGATTGCTCCAGGAGGCTTGTGTGTCTGTGAGACCACCCTTTTGGTGTTCTGTTTATGGAGCTAGTCAGTTCATGCTCTGTGTGGTCTGATGCCAGACTCCAGGGGTGTTGGTTCTGTGGCCAACAAGTAGATCAAGATCAGCTACTACCTTTGATTGCTCAGGGCTGTCCGGTAGGGAATACCAAGCAATCCACTGATGAATGCTGCCTGTACTAGATCTGGAGGCAAATAGGAGAGACAATGATACAAACCAAGGTCTGGTCACCCCCAGTACCAGACCCGGGGTGGCTTAGCAAAAGGACCAGTGCACCTCAAGGCCTGAGGCTACCTTCCAATTGCCCATAAGTCTCCGCAGCTGGAAGAGCCTTTGAGTGGTACATGGGGTGGAGTCACTAGGGTAAAATGAGTAGATTTCCTCCTGGCCAGTACAGAGTCAGTTTTTGTGCCAGTGCTGAATCTGTGACTTTCCTTCAAAGTCTCAGATCACAGTAAGGCCAGCCAGTGCCCACCTGGATACCCAAGACCTGTTCAAGAAATACTGTAGCTCAGGGCAGGGATTATGGTCCCCAACCAAAAGTCTCTTTCAGGATGCATGGGCCACATGAGCTAAAAGATGTTATTTGCTGTCAAATTCACTGCCCAGGAAAAGCACAAAGTGAGTGTGGCTGCCAGGGAATGGGACTGCTGTGAGTAATTTGTGGGTTGGGTGGTGTGGGGTCTCAAGGAGACATGGACTGGAGTGAATCCTATCAGGATAATGCAGAATCAGAATTGTTGCCAGTGCTGAGTCCATGGGTTTCCACAAAAGTCACAGAATACAATGAGAACAACTGTCATCTGTGTCAGGCCCTCAGATCCCTGCAGTCCTCCCAACAGACACTGAAACTTGTGCTGGCTCCAGTGGCTCTCCACCAAATGTCTCCCCCAAAATGTGTAGGCTGCACACTTACCCCCCAAGTAGAAAGCCATTGCTTGCAATGAATGAACAGCCCAGGGAATGGGTAAGATGGGGCTGGCTGCCTGGCAATGGGCCCACTGCAGGCAATTTGTGGGTCGGGTGGGGAAGGGTCTCAGAGAGACATGAGGTGGAGTGAGCCAATCTCACTGAGCCAATGCAGCTTTAGAATTGGCTGTTCAGGGAGAGAGTTCAATACAGGCAAGATGGACCCCATCTATATACTGCCCCAGAGAAGAGCCAGACAAATGATCTATGGCGGCTCTCTATTCAGCATTTACCTCAATGCCACACAACTCAGTCTTTCCCTATATGTCTCTTGTCCCTTCCGAGCTTCTGATGTTCCTCCAGGGCCCAGGGTGAGTGTCTATGAGTGCGTGAGTCTGTGCATGAAGCTTTAAGGGAATGTCTGGGTTTTTAGGTTCCTTCCATCTCATCCAGAAATCCAGAATTCTCACTGATTTTTATAGTCAGATTATGTGGCTACTCCTCTTCCTGAGACTGGAACTCTGGGCTGGGGAGCCCCTGCATGGGGTTAGGGCTTCTCATTCCTTCAGGGGACTTCTGAAACTGCAATTGCCCTCCTGTGCTCAACTGCCATGTGTGGGTGCAGGACCAGCCTACTTCACATCTTGGTCCCTTCTACCAATCTCAGTGTGGCTTTTTTTTATATCCT
The DNA here is from genome assembly GCA_004027375.1 of Macroglossus sobrinus. Classification (NCBI taxonomy): domain Eukaryota; kingdom Metazoa; phylum Chordata; class Mammalia; order Chiroptera; family Pteropodidae; genus Macroglossus; species Macroglossus sobrinus. The sequence continues at coordinate 91,026 of PVKZ01001142.1, read as the reverse complement.
TAGATGCATATGTTATGATCAGCTAGACTTCAGGCAATTCTCCACGTTGATTGTTTTATAATTTGATTGTAATTTAATACAATCTTTGAAGGAGGTGAACCCTGCTTTATTCGGCCTACCATCTTAAGCATCTTATTTGTTAATATTTCTTTTTCTGTACAAAGCCTTTTTAGTTTAATATAGTCTAACTTATTTTTGCCTTTCTTGCTTATCTTTAGGTTTCATAACTGAAAAATCATTGCTAAGAGTGATATCAAGAATCTTTGTCCCTATATTTTTTTCTAGGAATTTCATTGTTTTGGGTCTTACATTTAAGTCTTGAGCCCATTTCCAGTTAATTTTTGTGAGTGATATAAGTAAAGGGTCTAGTTTTATTCTTTTGATTGACAATATCTAATTTTCCAGAACAATTTATTTAAAAAATTGTTAATAAATAGTTCTGGGAAATTACTTGATCATATATACATGAGCTTATTTCTGGGATTCTCAATTCTATTCAACAGTATATGTGTCCATTTTTTATGCCAGTAGCATGCTGTCTTTATTACTATAACTTTATGATAAGTTTGAAATCATGAAGTGTGAGGCCTATGGCTTTGTTCTTCTTTCTCTGAATGGGTTTGGCTATTTGGCGTCCTTTGTGTTCCATTTGAATTTTAGAATATTTTTTTCAATTTCTTTGAAAACTGTTATTGGAATATTGGTAGAGATTGCATTAAATATATAGAAGTCTTTAGGTAGCATAAGCATTTTAACACAGACACACTTTTCCATTTAATGAACACAGGATTTCTTTTTATTTATGTCTTGTCCAATTTATTTTATAAATATCTTTTAATTTTCAGTGTAAAGATCTTTCACCTCCTTGGTTAAGTTTATTCTTAAGGATTTTGTTGTTGATGCTATTATAAGTGAGATTGTTTTCCTTATTTATTTTCAGGTTATTGTTACATTGTTAGTATATAGAAATGCTTCTGATTTTTGTTTGTTGATTTTGAACCCTGACACTTTACTAAAATTATTTATTAGTTCTCAGAGGTTTTTAGTGGAGTCTTTAGGATTTGCTATGTATAAAATTATGTCATCTGCCAATAAATCCAACTTTACTTTTTTCCTTCTAGTTCTGATACCTTTTATTTTATTTTCTTGCCTTATTGCTCTGGCTATGACTTCCAGTACTATACTGAATAAGAGTGGCAAAAGTGGATACTGTTGTTTTTTCCTTTATTTGAGAAAAAATGCTTTTAAGCTTCCACAATTGAGTATAATGTTATTTATAAGCTTCTCATATGTAGCCTTATTATGTTGAGGTTCATTCTTATTTTACCTAATTTTTTTGACTATTTTTTATCATAAATAAATGTTGAATTTTGCAAAATACTTTTTCTTTATGTATTGAAATATGATTTTTTCTCTTTCATTCTGTTAATATGATGTATAACACTTACTGATTTGCATATGTTGTCATTTCAGGAATGAATCCCACGTGTAGGTGTATTATCTTATTAAAATGTTGATGAACTGAGTTTGCTAGTATTAAGTTGAGAATTCTTGTAGCTATATTAATCAGAGATATTAATTTTTAGTTTCCTTTTCTGTAGTGTCCTTATATGGCTTTGGTATCAGGGTAATGATGACCTTGTAAAATGAGCTTGGAAGTGTTCCCTCTTCATTTGTTTTGAAGAGTTTGAGAAGGATTGACATTAATTCTTTTTTTTTTTTGGTATGTATTCCAGTCATGCTTTTATTGACCCAGTGCTTGACGGAGTGTGGCTTAATCAAAGGAAATCAAGCTGAGGGCATTTTATAATTTTAATCAAAACTGAAAATATGGGTACATTTTATTTTGCAAAATAAACAGATGGCTGAACAAGTATTTGAATATTTAAATAAAATTATATGTTTTCATAGACCTACATCATAATTTTGGGGATGATTGGTCCGGTGTTTTGACTGATCTTCAGTCAGCAAGAACTACAAATGCTTTAACAAAGCCCTGTGCCCTCAATCATTAAATCAGCATATCGATTTGAGCACCTGCTATGTGTCAGGCACTGTTTTAGATCCTGTGAATAGAGCAGTGAATCAAACAGACAAAAAATACATACTCTCATGAAGCTTAATATGTAATAGAGGACACATGATAAATAAATGAAAGGCATGGTATTAAATAGTGAAATGTACTAAAGAGAAAAATAAAGCAAGGCAGGAGGATAGGGGCTATCAGGAAAAAAATGTAGTTAGAAAAGGGAAGGCATCACTGAAGAGGTGACTTTGTGTACAGACTTGAAGGAAATGACAAGAGCAATAATGCAGATATCTGGAGGAAAAACTGTCCCAGACAGACGGAACAGTAAGCTCAAAGGTCCTGAAGCACAAGTGTTTCTCATGTTTGAAGAAGAGGCCAGTGCAACTAGAGAGAATTAGCAGATGAGGTCAGACAGGTGGGGTGAGAGACAGCAGATCATTTATGACCTTCTGGACTATTTGTAGAAAATTTAGCTTTTTTTCCCCCAGCTTTATTGAAATATAATAAATAGATAATTAGATGCTCATATTTACATTGTACAATTCAATAAGTTTTTTTCAGTTATAGTTGGCATGCAATAACATACCAGTTTCAATCGTACAAACTAGTGATCAGAGATTCACATGACTTGCAAAGCAATCACCTCACTAAATCTAGTACCCTTTTTCACCCTTATATATTTATTGCAACATTATTAACCATCTTCCCTATGCTACACTCTACATTTCCAGGACTATTCTGCAAATATCCATTTGTACCCCTTAATCCTTTTGCCTTTTTTAGCTGTCCTCCAAACCCCCCTCCCATGTAGTAGTCCTCAAAATATTCTCTGTATCTATAAATATGTTTCCACTTTTCTTGTTGTTGTTATTTTGTTCTTTAGATTCCACAGGTACATGAAATCATGCAATATTTGTCTTTCTCTACTTGACCCATTTCATTCAGCACAATACCCTCCAGGTTCATCAAGGTAATATCTCTTCCAATCCCCTTCCTTTTAGTCTGTGTGTGTCTTTTAATCTGAAGTGAACCTCTTATAGGCAGCATATATAGGAGTCTTGTTTTCTTATCCATTCAGCCACTCTACTTTTTGGTTGGAACACTTAATTCTTTTCCATTTGAGATACTTGTTGATAGAAATGTAGTTATTAACATTCTTTATTTCTGTTTTTGATATATGGTTTTTCTTCTTAAAGAAGTCTCTCCAACATTTCTGGTGATGATAAATTCCTTTAGCTTATTTTTGTCTTGGAAGCCCTTTATGTCTTTCGACTCTAATAGCTTTGCTGTATAAAGTATCCTAGATTTTCATCACATTGTATATTTCATGCCAAACCCTTCTGTCTTGCATAGTTTCTTTTGAGAAATCAGTTGCCAGTATTATGAGTGCTCCCTTGTATGTAGCTGACTGCTTTTCTCTTGTTGCTTTTAAGATTCGTTCTTTGTATTTAAACTTTGGAACTTTACTATTGATGTGTTCTGGTGTGGGCTTCTTTGGGGTCATCTTTTTTGAGACTCTCAGAGTTTTCTGAGATTGTATGTCTACTTCTTTCACCAAATGAGGGAAGTTTTCCATCATTAGTTCTTCAATTAGTTCTTTTTTTCTTCCAGTACCCATATGACATGGATATTTTTACATAGTGTCCCATAGGCTCCTTAAATTATTATTATAGCCTTGGCTGCTTTTTCTTGCCATTCTAATTGAGTGCTCTTGGCTCTCTCATCCTGTACATCAGTCATTCAATCCTCTTCTTCCTCCACTCTCTTGGTTCCATTTAATATATTCTTCATCTCAGATAATGTGTTCTTTATTTTTGACTGGTTCTCTTTTATAATTTCCATTTCCATTGCTATGTTTTTTTATCTCTTTGTTAAAGTTTTCACTGAATTCATCTACACTTCCCCCAAGTTCATTGAGCTTCTTTATAACCAGTATTTTGAACTCTGCATCTGTTAGATTGCTTGACTACTTTACTTCTGGATCTCTGTTCTGTTCTCTCCTATAGTTTCTGCTTCTTTGTCTTCCCATTCTGGCTGCTTTTCTGTTTCTTTTTCTATGTACTAAGCAAAGCTCCTAAGTCTCCTGGTCTTATTAGCATGACTTTGTGAATTAGGAGTCCAGAGTCACAGTCCTGAGAGGAGTTCAGCTGTAGGCCATGTTTAGTCCTAGACTGTGTCTCTCTGGAGACACCTGTTAAGATACAGCAAGCAATCCACAGATGGTGTGCTTATAGTTGCCTCAAGAGGCCATGTCACAAACCATGGTCAGCTGCCACCAGTGTGTGTCTTGGCACTACTCAGTAGGGAGTACCTGATTGGCCAAGGATACACCTGGATGTGGCTTGGGTAGGGCCATGAGCTGGGGAAGGCAGAGTTTCAGAAAATATCTGGTCAGAGTGACCTCTGTTATCCCATTTGATGATATCTCAGCTATGGCTACACTGTGTCAGCACACTGGGAGCAGGAAAGGCTCAACAGAGGAACAATTGATACTACTGACACTTCTGTACAGAGTGAGCCTCACTTCCAACCCTCACTCGACAACTCAGTGTATCCCTATAAGTCCCTGGTGATCCCAGAGCACCTAACCTGGTACTGGTGCTCAGAGCTAGCAGGTCCAACACCCTGAAAGTCAGTTCATGGACACAGTCCTTTTAAGAGGGTCTGCAGCTGCCGGCATTTGCTGATGCAGCCTCTGTTCCAGCACTGGGGACCAGGGAGCTTCGCTTCTTTCCCCCTCCTATCTTCTACTGTTGCATGATATATTCAAAATGCTAAAAGAAAAACTATCAACCAGAATACTATTTCAAACAATGATGTCCTTCATAAATGAAATAGAGGTAAAAACCTTCAAGAACAAAAAAAGGCACAAAATTTATATTTGTTAGATTTGCCATATAAAAAATACTATAGGGATTTCTTGAAGCAGAAATAAAAGGATGCTAATTAATATTATAAAAACAATAAATATAGGTGTAAAGCCCACAGGCAATAGTAAATATATTGTCAAAGACAGATTCTCTAATGTTTTAATGGTAGACTGTGATTCACTTACAAGTCTAGTTTAAAAGTTAAAAAAAAAACTTGAAGGGGTAAAGTAATAAGTAAATTTAGAAATGGCAGGTTTTAATTTCCTCTTCATTTTATTACATATACTCTACTATAATTTTTTCTTTAGGATTACATGGGCATTAACTATAACATATTAAAGTTATAACAATGTATTTAGAATTGATAGCATCTTAACTTCAATCACATATAAAAACCCTACTTTTATACTACTTTTATGCAATTCTTCTTTATGATGATAATGTCACAAACTATTTTTTTACACACAGTGTGCCCAATAACAATTTATAGTGACTTTAATGCATATTTTTTAAATTCTATAAAGAATAAAATGTTCAGTTACAAACCAAGACAACAATAATATTACTTTTTATATTTGCTCTTGTATTTTTCTTTACCAGAAATATTTTTATGTTTATATGGCTTAAAGTTATTGATGTCCTTTTATTTTAATCTGAAAAACATCCTTTTCAATTTCTTATAGGACAGATCCACTGAAAATTAACTCCTTCAGCTTTTGTTTATCTGTGAATATCCAGATTTCTCCTTCACATAGAAAGGACTGTTTGGAAGAATTTAGCATTCTCATTGACTGTTTTTGTTTTTTTTTTAATTTTAGCACTTTAAATATGTTCCCTACTACTTTTTGGTTTCTAAGGATTTTGATGAGATACAATCTTACTGAGGATTACTTGTATGTGTCAAGTCTTCTCTTTCATGGTTCAAATTTCTCTCATTGTCTTCGTCTTTCAACAGTTTGATTATAATGTGTTTTGGCCTGAGTCTCTTAGTAGTTGGAGTAAATTGAGGTTCTTGGATTTGCTGATGCATTTATTTCATCCAGTTTTGAATATTCTTTGGCTATTTTTTTTCAAATATTATTTCTACTATTTCTTGATTGCACATATGCTTTATTTATGTAAAACTTCCTATCTCTTATCTCCTACTAGGAGTCCCAAAATGTATATGTTGCTCTGTCTGATAGTGTCCCACTGACCCCTTATACTCTGATCACTTTTCTTCACTTTAAAAAAACTTCTACCCCAAAGACTTGAAAACCCATACCCAAAAAAATATTTGCACACCACTGTTCATAGCAGCATTATTCACAGTGGCCAGGACATGGAAGCAACAAAAGTGTCCTACAATAATTGATTGGATAAAGAAACTGTGGTAATATATACAATGGAATATTACTCAGCCATAAGAAGAGATGAAATACTGCCATTTGTGACATGGATGGACCTCAAGATAATCATGCTAAGCAAAATAAGCCAGACAGAAAAAATTGAAAATCACATGATATCACTTATATGTGGGATGATATAAACTTAAAAGTAACAAATGAACAAACAAACAAACAGAGACTCATGGGCATGGACTATAAACTAGTGTTTACCAGACGGTAGGAAGTGGGGGGGGGTAGATGGGGTAAAGGGAGTTAAATATGTGGTGACAAAAAGAAATCTAACTATGGGAGGTGAACACACAGTGTAAATATTTATATATACCTTACTGTTAAAATGTACAACTGAAACTTATTGAATTTTGTTAACCAATGTCACCATAAAAAATATTTTTCAAATAAACAAACAAACAAACAAACAAATAAATAAATAAATAAATATAAATAAATAAACTTCTGTTTCTGATACTTGATAATAGCAATTGTCCTATTTTTAACTTTGCCAATTTTTTGTTGTATCTGTTCAAATCTGCTATTTAACCACTCTAATACATTTTTTCAATTCAATTATTGCTCTTTGGAGCTCCAGAAACAGTGTTTTTAAAATAATGTATGTCTCTTTGCCAATATTTTAATTTTGGTCATATATCTATTTTTCTGATTTTTTTTGTCTTTATTTTTTCTTACCTCTGCACATATTTAAGACAGTTGCTTTAAGTCTTTGTTTACTTTGGCTTCCTCAGGTTTGGTTTCTGTAAATTTATTTCCTTGAATGATCCATGTTCTTTTATTTCTTTGTACATTCTATTTTTGTTGAAAATTAGGTGTTTGATTATTATAATATGGTACTCTAGAAATTAGAATTGTCCTTGGTTATTGGTGTGATTTTGCTTTTGTTTTTTATTGTAAAATTGTGTAGGCTTCCATTTGTTTTGAGACTTTTCCAAATTATTTTTGCAAAGAACATTTCTGTGTGATCACTGAAGTTTCTGTTTCTTTAGCTCATATTCAGATAATGTTTTGACAAAAATTTTTTTGGATGCAAAGAGCTGAAATAAACATAAATGTACCACAGAATTTAAAATATTTCAAAACAAAATGCAGATAACAGAGAGCTCTCCCAGTCTTTGTAGAATGTATCTTTGCTGGAGAATTTCTTTATTATTTATCTAGGCTTATTCTGAGCTTAGGGATCAGCCCAAAATTAAATCTTAAGGTCTTCTCAGGAGCTTTTTGAGTATGCTTCTGGATGGGCATATGTGGCACTTTCTAAAATCATCTGTGCCCAAAGTTGCTCATGAACATTCTAATTGACCCTGGACAAGTTAGAACAGATGTACACAATAATTTGTAAGTAATGTATATATTGTTCCCTTTGGTTCAAGGAGAATTTGGAACTGGGCTGAGAATTTGGAATTAAGACCAAACTGCAAAGATGCCTGAAAGGGAGAAGTAGAAGAAGGAAGAAAAAAATGCCACACTACTTTACTACCATTTTGGAGATGGCTATTTCTTGATGTTTCCACAGAGGAACTAGGGCTTGGAGTTTCCGAATCTGTTCTTTTGATTACATCCTTTATGCTACTAGTTTTTATTTTTAATTTCATTTTTACATTTATAAAACAAATACTTAAATATAAATTTAAAATTAAACCTATTACAAGGTTCATAACAACAACAACAACAACAACAACAACAACAACAACAATAAAAACATCAAGGCTCCTGACCCATTTCTCCCAAATTCTGATCCCACTTATCAGAGGCAGCCACTTGGAAATCTTCCAAATTTTTCTTCTGGAGTTATGACATTCTTTATAATAACATTCTTGTATTGATTACTGTTTCATGTGGTTATAGGTTTACTCTTTCTTTAGTGACTTCTTACTATATAGCAAAAGAATTTACATTTCTTATAGTTCAGTTCCCTTATATATTCTGCCCCAGTCATTTTTATTCTCCTAGCATAATTATATCACTAGAATGTTTTTGCCTCAGATTTTTAATAGCAGATATGACCTAAAATGTCTTCTGATCCTCATTTCTCTATTCTCATTGAAGAGTGGGTACTAAAACATGATTGGAGCTCCATGTGCCAGAAGCCCACAAGGTTGCTCTTTTTACACTGTCTTCTTTAGGTTTCTGCTGTATTTTCCATGGTCCATGGGCACTTATGTTATTCTGTGTTCTAGAAAATAAAACTTTCTTCGAGATTATTAAAAACTGTAAAGTTTCTCACAGTAGGTGGGTGGGTTGAAGACTCTTGCTTCATGTAAATATTCTCTGGAAAATCCTCTTTACTCGGGGGTAAAAAGAGAAGAGTAATGAGGAGAGTGTAAAGTGTTACCAATAGTTAAGAAAGGAGTTGCATTGCACTTGTCAACTGATGGTTATTGGCACCAATTCAATGCCAATAGGAATTCTCTGTTTGAGGTGCAGCAAAGAAGAAAACCTTTATTCAGTGCAAACAGCTCAATTGTGATATAACACAACTGTGAGGACAGCACAGCTGTGGAACAGCTCAATTATGAAGCAGCACTACTGTGAAACAGCATGGCTATGGCAAGACGGTCCTAGGACAAGCCCTGTCTCTGGATAGACAGCTCTTCTATGTTCTGGTCCACTCCACTCTGCCATATGCTGGTTTGTTTCACTCTGCTCCTTTGAGATAGCTTCAGTGTTTCAGCTCTAGTTGGGGAAACGGAGTCTTCAGTAGAAAGTAAAATTAAGCTCCTTAAGGCAAAAGAGAGCTGACTTATGTAGAAAGAAGTTTCTGCCCCTTATCCCTGATTGGTTCTCATAAAAATGAGGACTGAAAATCCTGGAAGTATGATTGGTCTCAAAATCACTGTCCTGATTGGTCGAAATGGAACCACTCTTGGTCAGTGAAGATGCCAATCCAAACCAGCTTCAATTGAATGAGGAAAGCTTCAGTGCCCTTTGTTGAAGTATAATTCCAGAGACTCCTTTTTAAGGGCTAGCTTAGATGGCAGGAACACATGCAAACAGGCAGTTCAGTGAAGGAGGCAGGCAGTTTAATGCAAGTTTCTGCCGGAAGGGCTGTTTGAGTGAAAGGCACCTGTGTAGAAACAGCTGCTAGGGCTTCTGTTCATAATGGCAGAGTAGGTAATGCTGTGTTTGCCTCTTCTCACAAGCAAATGAAAATTACAACTAAACTACAGAACAGCCATCATTTAGAATCATCTGAAGTCCAGCTGAACAGAGGTCCTACAACTGGGGGCATACAGAAGAGAACACTTTAAGACTGATAGGAGAAGCAGAAAAGCAGAAAGGGTTGGTCTCACATCTGTGTGTAGTGGTGGAGAATTGGGAGAAATATCTTGGCTGCAGAGGACCCCCCCAGAGGAGCAAGGGGTTCCAGCTCCACACTTGGCTCCCCAGCCCCAGTTTCCAGTACCATAAAGAGAAGTCCTCACAACTTCTGGCTATGGAAGCCAGTGAGTGGTGGCTAAATAAGACAAAGGGAAGCTAGAGTTGCAAACTTTTCTCTTAAAGGGTTTGCACATGGACTTACTAGCTGATTGACTCACTTGCTCTGAGCTTCAGCACTGGGGAAGCAGCCTGAAAGGTACCAGAAATGTATGAGGAGAAATAGAATAGTGTGGCTTCAGGGCAAGAACTGGAAGGGCAGCTTTCTCCCAGAGAGAGGTGCTGATGGAATCCATTGCTTCTTGTTGAACCCTCCCCGCCCCCAGTGTGCACATGCAGACTGCTATCATTCCTGAGTTTTTAACAACCTGGCTAACATTGGTTGCCTTGCCCTGGTGATTTCTAGAAACCTCACCCCACCCAACTGGAGGATCACCCAAGTCACTTTCAGTGGCTTTTCTATACACATGGCCCATCTTGACTCATGCTGCAGACTTCCCTAAAATCTTTCAAAGATTTATAAAACCCAAACAAGCAGCATTAGCCCTAGGTGTGCCTTGTACCTCTTGCTGTGCAGCCTCAAACCCAGAAACTACCAAGAGTCAGCCTTAGTTTGCAGCTTGGCCTCTTTAGGCACCTTCAAGGCCAGCACAGATGGCAGCCATCTGTAGATTGCTTGACGACCTGTGCCATGTGGCCCCAGGCAGAACACAGGCTGCAACTGACCTTGGCCTCCAGTGGGAACCCTCCCAGGAGGCCACAGAGCTGGCATACCCAGTGACTGGCTTCAGACTTACCTAGCCAGAGCACCATCAAGGGCTGCATCTGAGAACAACACACCCAAAGGGAAGACTGGGCAGAGACCAGAGCCCTTCTAAAGCAAATTTTTCTCTGTAGGTTTATCTTCTCACCAGCCAGTCCTTACAACCAATCAGCCCAAAGGTCAGTTCCTCCCACTGATATGCAAAGGGCAGCCAAGGCTCAACTATAACAGGAAGGCACCTACAACCCATAAAAGGGACACACCTGAAGCATTTGGCTCAGGTGACCAGGGAAGACTGAGCCACTGGATCTCAAGGACACCTAGTACATAAGGCCACTCTACTAACAGCAAGAGACATAGGAGCCCTACCTAATAAATAGAAATAAACACAGGGAGACAGCCAAAATGAGGAGACTATGAGACAAGTTCTAAATGAAAACAAAACAAAACAAAGCTCCAGAAAAAGAACTAAACAAAATAGAGACAAGCAATCTACAGATGCAGAGTTCAAAATACTGGTTAGAAGGATGCTCAATGAACTTAGGGGAAGAGTAAAAGAACTCAGTGAGAACTTTAACAAAGAGAAAGAAAATATTAAAAATGGAGATAGAAAATGTAAAAATGAACCATTCAGAAATTAAGAATACAATAACTGAAATGAAGAATACACTAGAAGGAATCAGCAGATTAGATAAAGCAGAGGATTAAATCAGCAATTTGGAAGATAAGGTAGCAGAAAATATCTAATCAAAACAGAAAGAGAGAGAGAGAATCCAAAAAAATGAGGATAGTTAAAGGGCCTCTGGGACAACATCAACTATATCAACATTCACATTATAGGAGTAAGGAAAAGAGAGAGCGCATGAAATTAAAAACTTATTTGAAGAAATAAGGATGAAAAACTTTCCTAACCTGGAAAACAAAATAGACATACAGACCCAGGATTACCAGAGAATCCTAAACAAGATGAACCCAGAGAGGCCTGAACCAAGACTTATCATAATTAAAATGACAAAGGGTAAATACAAATAGAGAATCTTAAAAGCAGGAAGAGAAAACCATTTAGTTACTTAGAAGGAAGTTATCATAAGACTGTCAGTTGATTTCTCAACAGAAACTTTGCAGGCCAGAAGGGATTACCACAAAATATTCAAAGTGATAAAATGTAAGGACCTACAAGCAAGATGACTCTACCCAGCAAAGCTATCATTTAGAATTGAGTGACATATAAAGAACTTCCCAGACAACAGAAAGATAAAGGAGTTCATCAACACCAAACTAGTATTACAAGAAATGTTAGAGAGACTTCTTTAAGAGGAAGAAAAAAAAAGATTAAAAATATGAATAATAAAATGGAATAATCTATCAGTAATTACTTTAATGTAAATAGTTTAAGTTCCCAAAAGATAAGGTTGCTGAATTAATAAGAAAATAAGACCTTTGTATATGTTGTCTGCAAGAGGCTCACTTCACACTCAAAGACACACAGAGACCAAAAGTAAAGGGATGAAAATAGATGTTTAATGAAAATAGAAACAGACAAAAAGCTAGTGTAGCAATACTTATACCAGACAAAATACATCTTAAATCAAAAACTATAATAAGGGACAAAAAAGGACCCAGTAATCCTACTTCTGGGTATTTATCTGATGAAAGCCAAAACACTACTTTAAAGGGACATGTGAATTCATATGTTCATTACAGCATTATTTATAATAGTCAGGATATAGAGGTTATATGGCTGTCCAACGATGAATGAATAGATAAAGAGGTGGTACATCTGCAACTACGTGCATGGACCTAAAGGGTATTGTGCTGAGTGGAATGTCAGACAGAGAAAGACAAATGCCATGTTTTCCCTTACATGTGAAATCTAAAGGAAACAAACCAAACAAACTTATAGATACAGTGATGGTGCCATATGGAAGGAACATTGAGGGTTAGGGATAAAAGGGGAAGGAATTAAGAAGTTTAAATTGGTAGTTACAAAATAGTTATGAAAATATAAAGTATAGCATAAGGAATATAGTCAGTAATATTGAAATAATTATGTACAGTCAGATGGGTATTAGATTTATTGGGGTGATTACTTCCTAAGTTATATAAATGTCTAGTCACCATGTTGTACACCTGAAACTAATATATACAATAATATAATGTTACATGTCAACTGTAATTAAAAAATAAAATCATTATTTAAAAAAAATGGCTTCTAGGCTCTGTTTTAATAAATTTGAGTTCAGTTTGCCACCAGAAGCCCTTCTTAGTAAATATTCTTTTTCTCAGGATCCACATACTTTCGCGTGAGAGCTTCCAAGAGAAAGGCTGTACTGTGAGTGGGTTGACAGAGTCTGATGCATTGCAACCCAACAACTGGACACAGCAGTGCCACCCGGATCTTCCAAATGTAATGGGTAGAGCTTGAGTTTTGTAGTTAGATCAGGGTTTATACCTATTCTAGCTAAAAAAAATTTAGTCAAATTTCTTGACCTTTGAGAGCCTCAGTTTTTTATTCCATAATTGGGAATTATGCTGATATCATAGGGTTGTTTTGAAACTGGAAATCATGCATATGAATTGCCTCATATATATTTGCTGCATGAATGATAACTTGACATCATTAGAGTCATCTGCCCTTAGGTTTCTCACCATCTGTGATAGTTTTACATGCAGCCTAGAGGAGGCAGAAGGAATACTATAGATGAGAAGGATGCTCTAGGGTATGTGAGAATCACACATATAAACATGACATCCAGTATATTATGGGCGTGGTGATCACTAGAGATGAAAGAGGACTCCATATGGATTCCTCTGACACATAGGACATATGAAATACATGAACCAACACAGATACAGTGAAAGAGGCCAAGTATGGTCACCAGTTCCTTACCATCTACAGAACCTTCTACAAAATACTAAGCCAGTGAGCTTCACAATTGCCCTGCAGAATGTAGAAAAATGCCAACGTAACAAGATGTGAGATGGTGAAGACCTTTGAACCCTGGGAAGGTAGAACACATGTATGTGCTTCCCACAGAGGGGATCATGACCTCAATACCCTTTATCTTCTTCACTCTCAATTTCAGGACTAAAGTGTAGCTTATGGGTATAAGAAACAATGTAGGGAAGGAAATTAGCTTTCCCTGCTCGTTGGGATATGATGAGGCCAGACAGCAGTGTCCCAGGCCTATTCCTCACTTTCCCCTTGTAGTAATGCTGGGAAAGACCTCTGTGTCCAGAGTGGCTCAGTTTTGCTGGGTGACAAAAACACATAGAAATAAAAGAGTTTGAGAAGCACATCTTATCTGTCCTGAGGCTAGCGAACCTGTTGGGAATGTTTATTTCTGCCCTTGTGGTTGCTGGAAAATGTGAGGGAGTGCTCAGAATTTGTGGATGTCATGAAGAAGGCTTGGCAAGTCAGAACAGACTTCCAAACGAATGCCCAACCTAAGGGGACATATTAATATACTCTGATGTACAAGAATTTGAAAGTCTAGTAGGAACTTACAGGACAGACCTGGGTCACCCTATGAGCCTGGAGCTGTTGTTTTCAAGAAGCTTATGATGAGATGTTGTGTCAAAGAGTCCTGTCCTCCCTCCAACCACACTTTTAAAGTGCAAAAGAGGAGCAGACAGCTGGGAACGGTCATTCCCGGGGATGTAGGAGATCAGGAGATGCAACATATAAGAATCAGAATGTTTTTCAACCAACACATCCTCCCTCATTCCTTGTCTAATAGCCTCACCTAACATGACCAACCATCCTGCCATGCCACCAAAAGTGCCTCATCCCCAAACACATGGGTCTGATTGTTCATCCTCACCACCATACACACTGATGGAAGTATGATCTAATGTGATCACACAGAGTGATCTAGTGAGATTGCTGAGTGGTCAACCAGCCTCAGTTATGTAGGGTGTAAAGGAGCTTGCTAGAGGTCCTGCTGAAAAGTGGAAAGGAAGAAATCTGCCCATCTGATGATATGCCTCAGCCTACTGATACAGGTGTCCTTTATTTTCAGGTTAGACAGCATGAATGAAAACTGGAAGGACATTTACAAATCTGTATATGAACCAGTGAAGCACACAAAGTATAGTTGGTGTTTTCCTCTCCCAGGCAGAGCACAGAGCTAGTTAGAATCAGTGGGCATAGAAATTTCTCAAGTCAAAAGCACAGAGCCCAGGATGGTGTTTTGAAGAAGAAAGACAAACAGGTCACACTGGTTCTATCAGATCTTGGAAGTTTTGCTTGGCTCCTGCTTGAGAGTCAGTCCGTAGTCCATTGGACCAGTCTCCTTTAGGACTTCACAGATTACAAAGCAGGCAAACCAGTAACATGGTAACTAAACACTTGGCTAAACAGTGCTGAGGGCCAAAAGAAAAGGGCAAAGGACTTATATGGCAATATAAAGGAGAAAACAAGAATTCTTACAAAAACGTCAAGGATGCCTTCACAGAGGACGTGGAAATTTGAAGCAGGTCCTAAAGAGTAGGGAATGACAGTGTAATAGCTGTCCATCGAGACAACTATCCGTAACCTTTTTGGCACTAGAGACCGATGCTCCTATGAGAATATAATGTTTGATAATCTGAGATTGTAGCTGAGTCAGTGATGCTAGTGCTGGGGAATGACTGCAAATACAGATGAAGTTTCATTTGCTCTCCGGTCTCTCACTTCCTGCTATGTGGCTTGGGGGTTGGGGACCCCTGATCTAGTAGACTTCTTGTGGAGTTAGTGGTCTATTTGGCTGGAATGTAGGATTAACTCAAGGAAAGGCTGTGAGATGAGGCTAGACAGGTCAAATTGGAGCCAAGATCATTGGGGCTCATAATGCCAGGCTAAGAGACTTGGGTTTCCTACTGTGAACAATAGAAAGGTATAGATGATTCTTGAGTAGTGTTCTGACATTATGAGGTTGTTTTTCAGGAAGAAAAGTTTGATAATTGTGGGTAAAATGAGTTGGAACAAGAGCCAGGAGGAGCAGGGAGCTTGGCTAAAAGTTACTGAGGGTCAATGAACCAGAAGAGTGACCAGAGAGAGAAAAGAGAGGAATGTATATGAATGGCTTCCAAAGAAGAGAATTTTTTTGACATGAGAAGAAAGGGGAAAGAAGGTAGTGAAAAGGAAAGTGAGTAAAGGTCCAAAAATTTTACAGTAGAAAAGACCACTTAGGAGGTTCACATGCAACCTATTTCCTTGTGTGTGCATCATACACATGCCAGTGTGTGTGTGTGTGTGTGTGTGTGTGTGTGTGTGTGTGTGTGTGTGTGTGAGAGAGAGAGAGAGAGAGAGAGAGAGAGAGAGAGAGAGAGAGAGAGAGAGAGACATTACATTGGAGTTTGGGGAGTATAGGGATGGAGCAGGATGCCATCCTGACACTCTCTTCCAGGAAAGACCAACATCTCCACAGCCCTCAGAAATCTTTCACTAAAATTATGGGAACTTCTATGGTTTGGGAAATGTGTCCCAAAGTGGAAGAGTTGAGGTGGGAAGCAGGCAGTTAGTTGTCAGACACCCTCTCTGAGGATGCTCATTGGTATTATTTTGAGCCTGTGTTTATAGAATCTCACAAGGAGTGCTTCCTACCCAACCCAAAACTGTGGATATTCTCTATCACCTACTCCACACAGAGACGAACCCTCATGAAGCACATCAGTAAGTGATGTTTTGATCTCCTGAGTCAGGCCCAGTGGACAAGCTGCAGAGAGAGCTGGGGAGTGAGGAGTTCCCTGAGATCTCAGTAGGGAGCCCACAGGTATGCAGGCTGGGCTGGCCTATGGTCCCCCCACTTTCCAATGTGTACCCTCACTTTCAGCCCTGGCTCTCCAGCCCACTCTGACCCCTGGCGGCACTGGCGCTGGCTGACCCCTGTGCTACTAGATCATTCCTGTCCCCTCTAAGCCCTGCCCTCGACCTGTCCTGAATCTTTTCTTCAGTGCTCTTCTCTTTTCTTAGAACAGGCTAACTGTGAGGACTCTGGATCTAGTAGATCAGATGTGTGAGGTTTTTATGAATAGTGGTCTGTTTGGGGCACCAGCTGTGGCACGTCACTCTCTTCCCTGGGCCAACAGTGGTGGTAGGAGACCGAGTCAGAACCAGATTAGAAGGGGTGGATAGCATTGAAGAGCCAGACTTCAGTGGAAGAGAAGAGCTAGGTCCTGTGGTGGATCTGAGACAGGACCCTTTGAGAGAGGGGTGTTGAAAAGCAGACTGGGCTGAGAACTTGAAGAAATCATGATATGCCCATACACTAGTGGGCCATAGCTGGGCCCATCAGTTTGCTAAAGGCCTAATGGTGAGAAGTTATGGAACTTCTAAATGACTGGGAGGTTAAGATTCTATGGATGCAGAACCCAAAACAGAGTGAGTGGGGACACGTAGGACAGGATATGTCCCAAGATTTGTGGCACAAAGTTGATGTTCAGGAATCAGGAGCAAGAGAGTGAAGAAAGAATGGCCAGGCTTCAGGAGAGGGGGTGTGGTGGTGCCAGTGTATGGAGAAAGTACCCCTATATCTGTCTTTGAGGAGAAACAGAGAGGAAATTGACTGCTCTCTTGACAAGGGGAAGACATGTTTTTGTGCCTGTGGTTTGTGTTTATGAGCAAGAGAGACCTGAGTGAGTTTGAGGTAGGTGAAACAAGTCCATGGGGAGGAACTCTGGCAGGTGACAGAGACTGGGTGTGGGCTTCTGGTGAAAGAGGGATCCCTTGGGGAAAGGAAGACCACTGCTTCCTCTGAGGCAGGGGGCTCAGGTACCAACCATAATAAGCTGTGGAGTGGCTCTTGGAGGACATCCTGGGTCCTCTCTGGAAAGCAAGATGGGGCCATTTTCCATGCAGGGAGTGTCAGGAGTGGATGTAGGACTTAGGGAAGTGAATAAGATGTGAAATCATGTGTGTGAGAGAGTGATATTTTATGAGGAGATCTTGTAGAGGGTGCCAGAAGGCTGGTGTTCCTTCCATTACCAGAGCTGGAAAGAGGGCTGGAGGGGGAGCATTGCTCAGATGAGTAAAGCCTAGTGAGCTGGGTCCTGGTTTGGAGGCTTCGCAGAGCTGAGAATTTCAGAATTTTGGGGTGTTGTTGACAAAATGGAAATCTTCCAAAGTGTGGTGAGAGGAGAGGAGGATGTTTTGCTGGTCTGGGCAGGGCTTGGTTTGGTCTCCATTGGCTATGGGTCCCAGTCCCCCTCACCTCCTTGGCTAGTGTGGACAGGGCTGGACCTGGGACTATCAGATCTCACCCCAGGGAAGCATCTCTTCTGCCTATGTAAAAAGCCAGCCTTCAGCGTCCCGGCTTAGCTTCACCTTGCTGTGCCAGCTCAATCTGTCACATTGGATTAGCTTGAACCTAAACCCTCACCCTTCATGTGTCCCAGCCTCAGCCAGTGCTTTCTGCTTTAACAGCAGCTGACAGGCCACATACCCAAGACAGCCTGGGGATCTAATCATCCGCCTGCATGGACAGCCCTCAAGGCCACTTTCTCAGCTTTTGGACTTGTTCTCCAGGAGCATGTGACGGCCAGGAGAACTTGCCCTCTAACTAATCAGCTTGGCTACTTCTTGTAGCACTGATCCAAAAGGAGAAGGGGCTTCAAGAGACTGAGTCAACCCTCAGGGTCTGTGGCAGGCGAGGGGGGGCAGAGCAGAAGATTAGCAAGAAAACCTTTCCCAGTCTCAGCCTTACCTCTTGAGGAAGAGTGTGCCCACACAAGGGACTTCTTGGTGGCTTCACATATAGTAGTCATATTGTGAGTGCTGGCTTTACACTGTTCATCCATGGATGCTCCTCATTCTGACCATGAACAGTCAAGGCAGGGATCTTGGTGAGATCTCCTGATATCTGTGTGTCTGAGATAGACATGAGGACACAGAAAGCCAGGTTGTACCCCTGGGACCAGCAGAGCATCATCCCCCAGCCCCACTGAGTGCTCACTAAATGGGAGACAGAAAAGACCTGAACAATGCCTGTCAATATTAAAGACACAGGACAGAAGAACCATGCCAAGGTTACTTGACTGTGTTCTTTCTCATCCAGGCAGGTTTGCACAGTACAGAATGGTGCCAGGAGAGCTCAGGGCTTTTTTTAAAAGGCAACCCTGTCAACAAAAATTTGCTGCCACCAATCATCAATGCAAACTGAAGTCCCTAGTGCTGGATGAGGTGAAGTGAGAAAATTTGTTCAAATAAAACAGCTTGAGGGAAATAGCTCAAGTGAAGCAGTTCCAGTGTTATAGCTCAAGTGTTACAGCTCACAAGCCTGAGAAAGTCTTCAGTAGTGCAATCCCCAGTGAAAGAGGGGAGGCTGGCTTATATACAAAGGAGTTTCCAACCTAGTTCCCTGAATCCACTTTCATGCAAATGATAGTTCCAAATAAGCATTGTTCAATTGGTCCAAATAATACTGTCATGATTGGCTAGTTCCACATTGATTGTTTGTTCTGATTGATTGTTGTGAATTCATACTGACTGGTCAGTAAAGACACAAAATGAGAAATAACTGCACAGCTCCAGGAGGACAGGGAAGTTCTCAGTCCCATTAATCACAATACAATACCAGAAGTTTCTTTATAATAATCTGTTCAGAGGGCAGAAGCACAGTTCACAGGCAAACAGCTCAGCCTGCAGCTTTGCCCTAATAGGCAGTGTGTATGAGAGACCTCTATAAACAATAGCTGCTAGACTATTCATGAATTTGGGCCCAAAAACCACGACATTTTTTTTTGGCAGGTATTTTCTTTCTAGAGTCCACAAGTGTCATTCTACCACAATCCTCTTTTTTTAAAAAAAAGAAACATGGGAAGGCCTTACCAACTTCAAAGTACAGTGTCTATAGGAGTCAGAAACATGCAGGAAGAAGTTAAAAAGGTACAGACTGCTAGAGCTCTGAGTATTTGCTTTGTCAAGTTCTTAGAGTATTACTGTGTCATATCACAACCCTCACCCCGCATTCCTTCATTTTATTACAGGTAAATGAGCAGATTCAGAAAGTTTATCTTCGAGGTAAGCTGTCTGCTGACTCCATTATGGTCGAGTCCAGAACAGAGCTAGGCAGGGCCTCAGTGAGGCCTGGGTGCAGACCCACCAGGGGCACTTCCTAGTGCTGACATTGGAGCAAGATTCTCGCCCTCTGTGTGATAAAGTATCCTTCTCTGTGCAGTGAGGATAAAAAGCACCACTCAGAACTAGATGGGATCATGTTAGTATATTCTTGGTTCTTATTGAATATGAGGTGTTTGACCTACGATTGGGTTGCATGAAACAGAAAAGTCAGGGGACCTAGAGCAGACAGGATTGCATTTATAAAAAAAAAAGAAAAAAAAGAGCTGACCACACTTTTTCTCCTGCACAGTCTGGCTCTGACTCCTATTCCTTTCAGCTTCTTTATTTTGGTTAACCTCATTCTGTGACAGTGTCTCCAAGAGTGGAAAAGGCTGTACTTGGCCAAGAACCATCTTCTTCTAGACTGTAGGGTCACAGCTCTGGTCAGTAAAGATGGGTGGGACTGGTGGGAAACAGTGATGAGCTGGGCATGCAATTTGCTGCCCAGTGTCTCTGACCTTGAGTTAAGAACCACTTAACTCAAGATGCCAGCAGAGATGCCCACAGTCACTGTTTGGAGCAAGAGCCCAACCTTTCACTCAGCCTGAGAGATACTTGTACAGTGAGGTCTCGCTGTTCCTTTGCTCATCTGAAAGAGTTATGCTTGTCCAGGAAAATAGCTGGAGTTCCCTTTCAGGGCAAAAGCTGTACCATCTGGTAGTAGTGAGAGTTCAATAGGAAGAACTCCGAGCTGGACTCAATCTTCTCATCTATAAAGTGGGTCCTGGGCTAAGGCCCCTTCTCTGGCTAAAGTTGACAGCAAAAACCCTCTAGGAGCTCTGGATAGTGAGTGTGTGGATCTGAGCAGCCTCTCCCCAGGAGGAAGAAGGTATGAGAAAGCAGTGTTGTGGCCCTGGGAGCCTGTGGCAGCTCATTTAAGGTGCCTATGTTGATCAGGCCACACCCTGCTTTTTCTGCAGACAACAAGGCTAATCAGCCTGATTATCAAGCTGACCGCTGGGCCACTGTGCCAAAGACAGTTTAGGAGACCAACAAGTAAGTTCAGTCCATCATTATCAATATTTTGCTCTATGCATTTGGTGGTTTATATTCAAAGCCTTTTTTCATTTAGGTTAAAAAGGCCCAAAATATGGGAGCCAAGGTTTACAGCATGGGTATTAAAGACTATAAAAAAGACCAGGTAGTTCTGAACAGATAACCAGGGATGCTCCTGAGCCCATTTGAGAACTATTTTCAAAGATGGTTTTCCCAGGGTTCCCCAGAGGATGGGCCTGTAACACAGCCCAAATGTTTGGAATACAGAGGGCCTCTTCAGAAACAAATAAGTGTTGTGCACAACCTACACATCAGAGGTGTGGCTTTCCACTGTCTGAGGCTGGGCTGCTGGCCCATGCCAGGGTCTAGCCCTTGGAGTCTAACATGGCATGAGGCCAGAGACTGTCTCTTGGCTTAGGGACCTGCTGTATCCTCAACCCTTGGCTGACAGCTCAAGTGATCTCTTTCTTGGAGCTGAATAAAATTATAGAACAAAGCACCAAATGTTTGGCACAGACCAAGGATTTGATTCCCTGGAAGGCATGAATACAGGCTTAATGTGAGAAAAGGAACAGAGTGGCTTCTCATCATGTCCTAGTGTTCATTATCCCTGGCCTAGCCATCCCTCTCTCTACTGTAACTTGTGATAGTTCCTATAATGAAGTTATGGGTGAGAAAACTTACTTTGTCTGTGTAAAAGGTAAAAGCCAGAGTCACTGTTCTAGATAGAAAGGTGTTGGTGTGTATGTGTGTGAGTAGGGGTGTGAGTTGTTTGAGTTTCTGGTGCATGGATTGTTGTAGGGGTATTGTGATGGTGCTATGCCTATGCTGTTTGTGTGGTGCGTGTGATGTGTGTGGTGTTGTGTGGTGGGTGTGAGTGTGTAACATATAAGGACATGTGGTGTGTGTGGTGTGAGTGGTGTATGGGAATCTGGCTTCTGAAAGTATGATGTGTGTACAAATGAGGTGGTTGTACAGAAATGTGTCGGACGTATGTGTGTATTGGGGATATAAGTTAAGTGTATATTTCTCTGAGATGTGTATGCCAGGGTTTGTCATCTAGGTAAGTATATGTAATATTTCCTTTTTTCAGTTTTATTGAAATGTAATCAACAAACAGCTGTATAAGCTGAAGATATCTGCATAACAGCTATATATACACGTAAAATGCCTAGTAAAATAAGTCTAGTGTACTTAATTTTTAAAACCTCAAAACCAAAAGGTTAATCAAAGTAAGAAAAGATATATTTTAACCACCCCCCAAAAACACACTAGGAAATGGAAATCAACTACATGTAAAAAGAACAATACATCTAGACAATTACAGGTCACTCCAGAAATGCAAGACTCATACCATAGTTGAAATATCAGTGTAATTTACCACATCAGCAAAATGGAGAACAAAAACATGGTTATCTCAATGGGTAAAGAAGAAGATTTGGACACAGTTCAACACCCAGCATCATACTAGGAACTGAATCAGACAAAAGGCATGCAGGCACACTAATACTCAGAGCAAACAGTGGTTAAATGGGGAGTGCTCCCGCTGAGATCTGAAACCTGAAAAGGATGCTCTCTCCCCTGCATCAGTGTGCTGAGGGACTCTGGGAACTACCTTCCTGATAGGAGCCTTCCCTTTGTAATGAGCTTGGGATGTGCAGACTCGAGAGTTCACATCTTTAGGATTTGAGCCACAGAGGTGAATGGATGAGCACAATTGTCCAATGGTAATAGCATACAGCTAGATCCAGTTGGATCTGGACACAGGCAGCTGGCTCTGGCCTCTGGGCTCTTTCTGTAAGGCTATAGAGCAATAGGCCATGGGGTCAGACAAAACTATGTGTGTATCTGAGCTGTTACACGTGGGCTAGCAACCTGGAGCAAATGTGGCATCTATGAGCTCCACTTTTGTGTCAAGAAGTAGAAAGAACAATGCCCACCACCAGATCTTTTGTGAGAAGAAAGGCCGATGGATTTTGCAGGGACTGGCAAACAGTGGCTGGTACTAATATCTCTATCATTGATCACTGGCTCTCCCCACCCCACTTGCTGAGGCCAGGCTGAGAGAGGAGAAATTAAAGAACTTGCCAAATGAGAGCCTCTCCAGCTGAGCCACCTGCTGATGGCAGCTGTCTGACTCCTCCAGTTTTCTGAACCTGGGATCTGAACTGGCACACATGAAGGTGGGCTAGAGACCCCACAACAAGTAGGGTCTTTATTTGCTTCTCCGGTTTTAAGCACCCAGCAGCAAGCCTAAAATTTTCATTTCTCTGATCATGTCCTCTGGACACACACAGGCCATAGTGTCTGAAAAGCATGTAAAACTACAGGTGAGGACGCCAAGTGGTCGTACCTCCCCCATAGTAGCCTAGCTGAGGTGATAGGCTTCTGCTGTCTACCTTGCCAGTATGGACCAGCAGTCCCTGCTCTGACCTTATAAACTGTTGCCATCTGTGGTAAACTGCCACCCAGCAGGACAGTCACTTAAAGGGAAAAGACAATGCAGAAACCTGGACCCCAAATGAAATGGAAGGAGCCAGTTCATCAGGCTGTCACTCTGAATAAAATCAGTGAGAGGATGGTGTGATGCCTGAGGACACAGGCAGGGGGAGAGCGTGAGGCCTCTTCAGCCTCTCATGCTTGCTCTGAGGTGAGCAGAGGCCTCTGCTGGCCTTGCTGCCTTTAGGTTTGTGCTCCAGCAGATTCTCCACTCAGGGTCCTAGTGCTGAGAAGGCTACTTTCCTAATCTAGCCTGGCCGTGGAGTCTGAGACCTCTTAGAAGGACTACCTGGTTCTCCAAGGTGTAACCTCTGTTCTAGGACCCTCCTGAATCAGAAGCTGGAGGTTGTGGTGAGGGAGCCAGTCTTCCTGAAAGTCTTTCCTCATCTTTACCAGGTCCAGCCTATCTGTTCTTTACTCATAGGTTGCCTCACCATCTAAACCTTTTCTAATAGAATGGCTCCTCTGTTTTTCTGTAGCCCTTGGTCTATCCTGTCTTTAATCATCTGTAATTCAGTATATACCATGACTTCTACTTAGCTGTGTCCACGAATTTATTTTGAATAATTCGGATCTTTATGTTCAAACCTTTTCTGAAAACTTTCAAATCTATAGCAAATTTACAATGAACATCTCTATATCCACTACCTGGATTTTACATTTACAATTAATATATGATCATATTTTCTTTATCGTCATCTTTTTGATGTATTTCAAAGAAAATTATAGTTATCAGATTAGCTCACTACAAACTTTTTATTTTCTTTAATGAGGATTGATTTTTGTTAATAGTTCTCTATTTGAAATGCAATAAAATTGTGTCGTTGAATGAATTCTGACAAATTCAAACAATCCCTGTGTAATCCAAACCCCATGAAGACACAGAACATTACCATTGCTCCCAAAAAGTCACCTTGGTACCTTCCCATGCCTTCCTGGACCCCACCTACTAGGGCAGCTACTTATGTGATTTTTTTCCTCCATAGACTAGCTGGCCGCTTTAAAACATCTCCTCTGTGGACACATGTGGTGTGAAAGTTGTGTCTGCCTGGTATACTCAGCACAATGGTTTGGAGGTTCATCATTCCTGTGTATTTGCGGGTATGCTGAGGGCTTGTCACCTCCAAGAGGAAGGTTGGAGATGGCACTTTGTCATTCTTTTTCCCATATGTGATGGGTGTCTGCAAAGAAGCCAAACAGGTAAAGAAAGTCACTGATGGCTCATCATAGGACACAGTGCAAAGGTGGGCTTTCTTCTGAGATTCTGTGGCAGGTCCTGCATGTTGGCCAGGAGCTCCTCTGTGTGGAGTGGACAGGGCATTAAGCCATGTGGTACAGGAGGACCCTGAAGGGTCAAGGCAGGAGCTGCTGTGCAGCGCAGGTACAATCCTGTAACCAGCGCAAGTACCTGCTGTCCCTCCATTATGATAAAGTTCCATCCTGCTCTCTTCAGAGAAAATTACCATAAATAGGGGATCGTATATACATACACACCCATCTCAGTATACTTTACAAGGTTAGTTTTATATTCATGCAATCATGCTATACATAATATTTCTCAACCTTCTCCACTGTATTCAATTATATGGATGGACCAAATTTATTTCATTATTGTCTCTGTTATCCTTCCTCTGACTTCATTTTCTTTTTGTAGCTTTTACCATGGGAGGAATTGGGGTTCCAGCACCGAGAACATAAGGATTAACTCTGCAAACAAAGCAAAAATCCTTTCACTTGAAGTTCCTTCTGTCAAAATTCTGAAACCTTCACTCTGCAAGTTAACAGGACTCTCTGGGAGCTGTAGTTACCTAGGTTCAGAGGGGGCTCTGCTACAAAGATGAAGGGACAACTGAGCAATACCTGGGGGGCAACAAGGAGCACAAGGGAGAGAGGAGAGGCATCTGGGCAGAGGGACAGTGTGCATGGTTCCTGAACAGTGCAGGCCTAGCCTATGCTCTGTGCCGTCAGATTGTTTGCCCTTAGCAGTTGCTGTCTCTCTCCTGTCACATACATGGAGAAAGAGGCTGGGCCCTTCATTCACTACAAGTCTGTGACTTCCCAGGTCCCTCTCAGGGTATTCCGGCACCACGTTCATAGCCCTCTGAAGCTGAAGACCACAGACCATGTCTCTGAGTACCAGAGAGGCCTTGTCTCCAGAGGAGCCACATGAGAGCAACTCAGAATTAAGACTAGAATAGAAGTGGTGTAAACGGGTCCTGAGGCTGGCCCTTGAGGTCAGATCCTGGTCCTGTACTGCCAGGAGTTGTGGAAGCTACTTGCCTTCTGGAAGCCCCAGTTTCTCTCTCTCTAAAATTGAACTAGTAGTGTCTAGCTCTTGGCGTTGTTGGCTGATTTAAAGGAGAAAGTTCAAATATGCTGCATAGTAGATGTTCAGTTAATAGGGAGTGTCATTTTGGATAAACAGAGGCATTCCATGCCTTGGCCTGGCACAGGTTTCCTTAATCCAGTTCCCTTTGGCTTTTTGCTTATGGCAAAATGACATATACTTGCTCTTTTGCCTCATTTAGAGTCTGATCTCTCCACATTAATGCAACTGAATGACTTTTTGACCCCCTAGAAGAAAAATACCTGTCAAAAAGGACTTTTTGTGGTTAATTGGGCCTGCATTAATAATCAGAGACTAGCAGCCATTGTTTGCAGAGTCCATTCATGCACCCTGAATATCAGAGAAAAGCTGCAGTCTGCACTGTTAGTCTGTGCACTGTGCTCTCGCCATCTGAATTGATCCATATATGAGAGCTCCTAGGATCAAAATTAATCAACAGAACTGAGACTTTTTCCATCCAATCAGAGCTTAACAACCATATCCTTATTTGAACCTTTACCAATTATTCAGAGCAGTTCCATTATGATCAGTCAGGATGGTGCTATTTGGACCAATCATACTGTGAGGGTTAGGAGTCCTCATTTGAATGTAAGTAGGCTAATTAGGGACAAGGGATCCGAACCTCTCTCTATATAAGTCAGCCTCTCTATTTTGGTGGAGTGCACTTACAATTTCCATCAAAGATTGTGTTTTCCCTGCAGGAGCTATAACACCAAAGCAGAAGTGAAAACAATGGAGCAGAGCAGAGTTATCTCACTGGAGATGAGCTGTGACACTGGAATTGTAACACCAGAGCTGTCTAGCCCAGGCCGCCTCACTCAAGCTGTCTCAAAGCAGTGCTGTGCCACCGCTGCGTTATATTCATAATTGAGGTATCTTGCTACTCAGCTCTCTCACAGCCATACTGTTCCATAGTGGTGCTGTATCACAATTGAGCTGTTTGCATTGAATAAATTCTTTCCCCTTTCACTGCATCCCATATTGGGGACTCCTGCTGGTGTTGAATTAGTGACTATAATATTCAGTTGACAATTACAATATGGTTTCTTAGAGTTCTGCCTTGCAAATAAATACTTCATGGCGATAAATATTCCTGAAATACAAATTGCAAATGACCCTCTGTAAGACTGAGGAAGAGTAGCCTTACTCAGGGTGGACCAGATTGGGCTGGCAAAAGGGTCTCTGCAGGAGGCAGAACCCACTGCTCAATCCAGGGCTATTACAGAACCACATGTCATGGAGAACACGGTCCTTATGAAGAATAAGAGGTGAGCATATAGTCTGGAAGAACTGGATTCAGAAGCAGCATTGTGTTGTTTCCCACCATGTATGGGAGATAGCACATCACTTAGGAACATTAATCCTGCCCTGAGTGGGCTACATACTTGATTTCTTAGTGCAGTACTGTACTATGCCACAGCTGGCCTATCCCGACCTCTCTCAGAGCATCAGTGTTCTCCCCATGGTTTCATGTGGTTCAGGCTCTATTAGTCAGGATCATTGCTATTAGTGGCCCTCAGGTGCCAGGCAGGTACAGTGAGCAAGAGGAGTGGGTCAGGCCAAGCCAAGGGTGATTGACTTCAGAGTGAGAACTTTTACAGTGAAGGCAAGCTCTGGGCTATGGGATTCTCCTCCATCTGAGGTGGACAGTGGCCCCTGGTCCACCAATGGATGACATGCAGAAATATGAACCCACTGTTACCAGGTGGTCCCATTTTCTGATAATATAGTCACTTGGATTACTAAGGAAAAGGCACAAACTTTAAAACCTGACTCCCATTTTAAAGAAACACCTGAAAGCATGACAAAATGTGTTAGCAGGCAAGAGTCGGCTCACATGCCAAGAATTTATTTTCTTCAGACAGAGAATTTGCAAACTTGACTGGTTGGGTGCTGAAAGAAAACCTGACATGAAAGGAATCAAGACTGCCAGGTGAAAGGTTGTACTGACATATCTGAGGGATTTTTTCTTGAGTGAATTGACCTGGAGCAAATCAAGCATCTGGGATTGGAATTAACCAAGACTAGGCCAGGAGACAGCATTGGAGGCCAGTGACCTTGAGCTTGCAGAAGGAATTTCTGTGTACTTTCTCAGCTAACTTTCCTGGGGCCAAGCCCACTAGCTCCCCTCTGGATGTCAGAGTGGGAAACACATGACTGAATTTGACTCTGTGGAGGGGACAAGGCTGGTGGTCCTTACTTGGTTCCATAGATCAGAAGCAGTGGTGAGAAGGGCCCCAAGTGCTCAAAACCCAGCCTCCTCAGAATGGACCCTCAGTGATACCAGGTGAGGATCTGTCCCTGGGGGTACATAGTTGTTGGTTCCCCATAAGAGACCTCTGGGTGTTCTGTTTTGGAAATATGCTGCCATAATTATAAGATTAGAGGAAAGACAGCATTCAGCTCCCCCTCACACAGACCTTTGGATGTTCCCCTTGCAGAAACCTATGGAGTAACTTTTTATGCAAGTGCCTTACATCAAAATAGGAAGGATACAATTGTTTGCAGATATAAGCCAGAATTCACCAATATCTATAGTAAACGACAAATTTCCCACACTATGCTATATTTCCTTCAGCTAGCCAAGCCCTAAAAGCCCAAGCTGACCATTCACTGTGGACAGTATGAGGATAGAGGCAGTGTGGAAAAATGAAAGGAGGCTAGAAGCCTGGCTAACTTCATCTCCAAATCTGAGAATTTCTATCCCCTAACACCACAAAAGTGTCTTGGAACAGGTTTTTACTCCTGCCAAGGATGGGTTTAGCATAACAACATGTGTCAGCTGGCAAGACTCTACCCTCACAGCTGCATCCCCCCAACCTTTCCTCATCTTTCACTTCCCTTGAGAGACAAGTACCTAAATCACATGAGTCTGCTGGTGGAAATTGGAGGTATCCCCAGTGCTCTGAGTCTGTGCCAGGTACGTGATTAGCTTTCCCAGAAGGGTGTATTAACCTTGGATTTGGAAAAATGCCATCAGCCTGGCTTGTGCCCTAAAAAACTGGCTCAAGCACATATTACAGATATGACCTTGACCAAATAGATATTCTGTTCTCAGCCTCTATTTTCTCTACTATGAAACAGGGTCAGTACTGTAGACATGCTAACTATCACTTATGTAAACCTATTAATTGGAAATACTCAGGCATCAGGTGGACCTCCATGACAGGTAAGTAGCTTGAGGAAGCACATAGTTGCATAGTTGGGGCCGGCAGATGATGTGTCCTCAGTACTGACGTGGGTGTGATCTTTCCCACAGAGTGCTGGGATACAGTCAGACTTTCTGCATCCTCCTCACCTCTTCCAGTTAGCTCTATAATATATTCATTTGATATGATTATATTATGTTCAATAACTTTTTTATTTCAAGGTCATCTGTTAAACCTGCTCTCCCCGCAGCGTGTTTCTAAGCCCTCTCTCTTTCAACTATGCACAGAACGGGAAAGGGAATTGTCTTTGCCATATTCCTACATTATATAGGGTAGATAGCCTCAGAAAATTAGGTTTCCCTTGGTCTGTACTTTCCGAGAAATAAGAATTTTTAGAGAGTTCTTTATATGAAAAGCTAATGTTTATTGAGCATTTACATCAGGCAATGTGCTAAGTGCTTTATGTACACTATCATAATTCTCAAAGGAGACCTATTATTACTACTTTGTATGGATCTGCATTCATAGTTGAGGGTGATTAAAGAATTTGCTCAAGGCCAGTATCTGGTGCAGGAAAAAATAGGAAGTAGACACAGGTGATCTGATTGCCCAGTCTGAGCCTTTAGCCTCGTTGAGATGACAATTTTAGAGGGAGGTGGGACAAAATCTATTCCTCAAGAAATGTATTCAAATGCTAACTCTGTGGTCTGTGGGTATATGGTTCTCACTCCAAATACCAACAGTATTTCTCTCCAAGGAGGACCAACAGGAGGGTCTTACACTGCAGAGTCCATTCCACAGTTCTGGGCCCCTCTGTAGACTCCACCTTCTCCTAGTCAGGTGCTTGCAAGAAGTGGCCAAAAGGGCCTGTATATTGCCAGGAGCTCCAATGCACTGATGACAATTTATTTTATTGTTTTTAATTAAATCTTCCTCTGATTAAAATATCCAGGAAAATATTTTAGAATATAGTGAGAAGCATAAAGAAAAATATTTTATGTTTCTATCTTGTTTATATAGTCTGTTTTAGTGTGATGTTTTATAACTTGAGAAATCTTTTAAAAAATGGCAACTGCTTTGCTGGGCCCTCAGTGTTCCAGGTGCCTGCCATCACCTTGTCCTCCTGGCTCTAGACTATAACACCCGGTAGGAAAGTCAATATAATTCTTAGAAAAATTTTCCCATTAATCCCAACCATCCTACCATTCAGATACAAATCATTTCCTGAAACCAAACATGGTGATTATTTTTATTATCAACATCAATGAAGAGTAAAATAATTCAAGAGTTCATAGCCTACCTAATAACTGAGTTAGGACCAAAAAGCTGGTTCATGTGGAAATGACTATTCTGTAGGAAATAATTCTGACCTACAGCTACAGTTCAAGGACGTAAAAAGAGTTTGGGCCCAGAGTGAGAAAGTGTCCCAGCTACAAGTTATGAAACTGTTCTGAGCTGCTGCAATGCCACCTTCCAAACCCCCACAACATAACAGAAAACAAAAGCAAAGAAAGCTCTAATTCCCTGCTCAAGCCTCCTATTTCAATGAACAGCACCCACCATTTACCCAGTCACTCTGGTCAAAACCTGCACATCTTCCTTGATTCCTCTTCACTTTCTTCCCTACATTTAGTCCACCACAAGTCCTGTTGCTCCTTTGTCCAAAACATATCCAGACCTGGCCAGCACCTCATCTGATGTATTATACTTATACTAAACCTGAACCTCTTCCCAGGACCCATGAGACTCTCCCCAATTCTCCTCTTTTCCTGCTCAACAAACACAGCTAGTTATGTGTCAGGGATGTGGCACATGCACTCCCATGACCCAGACACTCTTCAGGATCTTTCCCTGGCTTTCCCCTCATCTGTTTTTAGCTCCTTATTTTTAATAGAAAGACTTTATTTCTAATAGAAATTTCCACCAGTATACAAAAGTAGAAAAATTATAAAATGAAATTAAAACAACCATCACCCTACTATCAATAATTGTTAACCTTGAGGAATATGGTTTATTGATACCTTTACCATTAATTATTTTGAAACTAATCACAGACATTAAAATATCCATGTATAAACATGTTTCTTTAAAAAAATGTATCCTTAAAGATAAGACAAGTCACCCATTCCTAAGCAGCTGTCCTTTCTCCTCTATTCCCTATCCCTTGTTTATTGAGTCACAATACTTTTCACTCTTGGGCATTTACTTTATTCATTGTTATTTTATTATCTATCTCTTTTTTCAATCCCTTAAATATAAGGCCCTTAAGAACAGAGACTCTGCTCATCTTGTTCCTATTAAATCCAGAAAATTGCACAGTGCATGGAGCATGCTAGATGCGGAGAAGTAGTCCGAGAACAGAATCTGGTATCTGCCAAAGTGTTAGTTTTGCTTGCTCAGGTCAGGCAGAGGGGACATGAATGAATGTACATGTCCATTGTCATTATTCCCTTGTGATTTTCTTTTAGAACAAAAAACCACCTCTGTGACTCATGAATCATTATTTACCCAGGACATATATTTGAGAAGGCCAGACAGTAAGTATGTGTCCAGGGTCATGGTAGGCGGTTTTTGTCACTGTGAAGTATTCAGAATGTGGGATGCCATCTGTGCTGGGGCAGCACATGCCTATCTCCTTGATGACTCAGGGCATCCTCCACTCAGGGACCTGCTGAGACCAGACTCTGCTGAGGTGAGTAGCATGCAGATGATGTGCCCAGAACTGGTACCTTTGCTCCTGGCACCCTTTCAAACTAAGACATTTTCTATGAATATAGAGGAGTGGGGATGTTGACACAAAGCATCCATTCTTGGTCATTTAGGCCATAGCCATGACCTCTTTCAGGGTTTCTTACTTCTTTATTCATTACTCTTTCTTTGTATTGGTTGACCTTGTAGGTGTTTGGGGATATGCTCTCCTTATCCATGCTATCTGCTCTCTGGTGGCCCCAATGCCTGATATTCAAAGTTATTACAATTAGAAGAGCTGTGAGATTTGGTCAATATCAAGTGCAAAAACGGTGTGTATCTGGGCTGGTGGTCACCTTCTGCCCTTTTTGTGCTTTATGGAGATCATCACTGATTATAACCTCAACAATGGTATCAGCTTCATCAGAGAAGACTTGAAATTGACCAGCATTGAAAGTGTGAATATCAGAGTGAGGCAGCATCCTCCTTCTGGGGCTGTGCAGGAGAGGGGATCAATGACCCTGGCAGACCCAACAGGTAGCTTGTGCAGCCACCCACCTTCGACAGCATGTCACAGGAAACCCAGGGTCCTTAGTCATTCATGTGAGGAGCTGTCCCCACCTTCAGGCTTGGGAAGTACCCTTGGAGTGTATCTACAAGACACCTGTGTGCAACCAGCTAACCAGGTCTTGCAGAATCTCTGCTATCTCTGAGCCAAGTGCCACTGAAGCACATGGAGAGACCAATTTGAACTGTAAGGAAGCTTCAAACCAAATTAAAACTGTGTCCACCTTTTTGCCTATCTTGTCACCTGTCCCTAGTCTAGCAGTGGGGACTTTGGGGTACATCTGGATTCGAGCTGAGGCAAATGAGAGAGATTTGGAGGCTGTGTGCTAGCGGGAGAGTCCAGGATTTCTGTGGATACCTGGAACCTCCAAATCCAAAACTAAAAACAGGGAATATGGAGGGTGAAACCAGTGGTGGCTCTGCACAGTCAGTGTGCATTCTCAATACTTTGGTGCAGCTGCTGTATGGCTTTGAGCACACCCATGACAATGACAGTCCCTGAACCCCAACCAGCTTGGGGAACAGTGACTGTCATTTTGCATATATTGTCAGCCTCCCTTCTGCCTCTCATCTTTTCACATGCTCCTCAGCTGTCTCTCTCTAAATCTCTCTAAATTCCAGTAATGTTGTCTCCCCTATTGGTGGGGAATCCTCAGAACTATGGCAGGGGCCAGGGGTTTAGCTCAGGAGTGGCACTTGAAAATGAGGTGCTGCTCCTCAGGTGCCTAATTTTCAGAGCCCCATATTATCTGAGCCCCTTAGCCCAGGAGCATGACATGGGCAACAGGGAGTATTAAGATGGAGAAGAGGTGTACCAGGGAGGAGGTTCCCTTGTGCCTAATTGCCACCAACCTTAAGTTCAGTACCAGTTTATGAGGGTTCAACAGTGCTGACAGGCCCCCATCTGTGTCTGTGTCACTTGTCTCTGGACATCCACTCACAAGTCAGCAGACTGAACTGACACATTTGCCCATCAAGCGTACCACCTTTCAACAAGCACAGAGAAGAACTTGAGCAGCCTTGTGGTTGCAGGCCTAGCACAGCAACATCACCATAAGCTTCAACTTTCCCTCTCCTTTCATCCGCCTTGTCTCCTGGGCACAGGCTCTCTCACCCTTCCCTCTCAGGTTTCTCTGACAGCACAGCGCTGGGTTTAGGGGACGGCTGTGCATCATGCGAGTCTACAGATGCCCTTGGTTATAAAAACAAGAAGACAATAGATCCCATTCCTTAAGCCCCCACATGGGCCTGTCCTGTGCTAGGACTTTCTACAAACTCTCTCTAAACCTCACAAGTGCCCACTCATTTTCTCCTTACAGATGAGCAAATAGAGGCTCAGAGAGACTGAGTAGCTTTGTCCAAGATTGCAGATCCTAGGGGTGGAGACAGAGGCTATGTGGATATGGAGCAGGGTCTTCCACCTCTGCTCTTGCACTCCCACATCTCAGTGGGCCCCAGCAGCACTACCTCACTTATCTGAGTATCTAGCTTTTGTGGTCCTCACAAAACCCTTGTCTTGTGAACCTAAGCCTACAGTGAAAGCTGGCTTGTCACTCCATGAAGAATTCCAGACTTCCCTGGCAGAGATATGGAGCAGGGCCTCTTATCAAGGCTGGGGTTGAAGTCTGAAGCCAAGGACTCCACAATATCTCTTGTTCCAACTCCAGCCACCTAGCCCAGACAGGAACTAGAAAAAAAGGTTGAGAAGAACTGTAAGGGACCCAAGAAGGACTTGGAACTCACAAAATATCACCTAGACAAAACCCTCTCTGTACTTCCAATACAACCTGATTCAGGACCTTTGTCACTGCATAGCAGCTTGAGAGAGTCTGTTTCAGCCACTGCTATGATCTCTACTGAAAGAAAAAGTGCTCTGTTGTCAATTCCCAAAGGACCGTTTGTAGTAGGGACCTTGCCCAGGAGGAGTTGAACTTTAGGAAAAGGAGCCTCAGGTCAGGGTTTTGGTCCTGACTCCAAGCTCCAACTCATTGATGTCCTCCCTGTCTCCTGTCAGAGTAAGGGACTTGGCTGGGGGTGGCCTATAAGGACTGTGGAGCTGAGAAAGGTGGGGGCCCCAAAGAAGCCTTTGTACCTGGGCCATGATGTCTCAGAAACAGAGGGGACATGGCCTGGGAACTTGTGGAAAACAGGCCTAAGATTCCAAGCACATGTCCCAGAAGGTCTCTATGCTGGTTGCAATGTGGCCTATGGGAAGGCTGGATCTGCTAGAGTCAGGTGAATACAACCTTGTCACCTGCTAATGCTCACCCTCCTGACAGCCCTCCATTATATCACGTAGTCCAACACCAGGCTTCTCCAATGAAGGCAGCTTTGGCTAAACCAAGGGGACAGGAAAGAATTTGCTGGCCTTCCTAGAAAGAGCCATATTTGCAATATAAAAGGAGTTTGTTTGTGTTTTTCATGGAGGGCACTCTGTTATATGTAGAATGCTACTCCTTTTTTCTTAATTTTTTTCCAAAAACATGTGCTGAGTGGCTAAAACCTGACAGATATGAGGACAATAGATGGCATGCATTGTACCCAGTGGCTGTTAGACAAGGAAAAAGATGGTATGTGACAGATACATGTCATATACAGTCATGTTCACAACAAGAGATTGTTCCTTGTTGTGGGTGCCAAGGAAACAGGATACAAAGAATGGAAGTGAAAGGTTTCTTAACAAGGGAGTTTTGACACCAATCTAGGGTATTAGAGGAGAGGGACAGCTGGTTCATGCCACATAGGCCTAGCCCCAAAGATGTGGTTTACATGAGATGAAATGTATGGGCAATGAACTTTGAGTACTTTGGTCCCCACTCCAGAGTCTTCTCTTGGAAAAGACCTGGTTAAGGAATGTTGATGGCTCACTCACAGCTGGCTAGTCCTTGGTTCTTGCAGAGGTTGTTATCAGCTCCACCACTGGCTTAAGTTTCATTGCTCAGTAGGTATACGAGTAAAAACAAACTGAATCACTAAAAACTGGCCCAAGTCAGAAAAATAATGGTTCTGAGCCATGTTTATACCACCAAAAATGCCAGCAGCTCCTACTCTTCTCATAGAAGTCCCCTCATCAGAGTGAGGAAAAGAGCTCACTGTATTGTCCTTGGAGCTCTCTGAGATGGGGCAACAAAATTGCATTTTAGAGGGGCTCTGAAGGAAATGTCCTTCCCCCAGGATGTGCTACGGCTTATCTTGATGAGGGAGAACTCAGTCTGGCACTGAAGCATAAGGTAGCAGGGACAAAAGGGCCCAGCCCAGGTGGCTTGTTTAAGAAAGAAAAAGCCCACAATCTTAGCCTGGCATTGACATCACTCCCCCTTCTCACCAAAACATGCCTCTGTCACTGTCAGACCCACTGCTTCTTCCATGAGATTCAGGTGGCAGCTGGTAAGTTGGCTCTGCCTCACCCCTGACAGTCAGTGTGGGGGCACAGAGAAGCCAAAACACACCTTCCAGAAAGAGAGGAAGCCATTTGCTAGGATCTTGTTTCTGTTTGCAGGGCCCATTGCCACCATCCAACCCCACCAGGGCCCAGAGGGTCTAAACAGCATTGTTCAGTAGCCATGATGCCCCCACCACTAGGTCCAGATGCACCTTCTGGTCTGTTCTCTGCCTTCCTATTCTGCCTCCAAACCCCTGAGCAGAACATAGGTCCTCTTTCCTGCCTTCTCATGTGCCTCCAAGTGCATGCCCTCATCCTCCTCCTCAATTCCTTCCCAGGTTCCCCATGCCCACCTATGTTTCCCCTTCAGGATCTATCCGTGGCCCCAACATATCTCCTCCAACCTTTGAACTTTTCCTCTAAAAGTAGCCCCAGACTTCACCTCCATGAAAAATACTGATATATTCCAGATCGCAAACAGTGCCAACCCTCCAAACACATAAACTGCCTGGCCCCTACCCCAGGTCCAGGCTGCAGAGATGTCTCCACAAATTCCTGGAGACAGAACCCTCAGGACCTGTCCATGAGCCAGAGGGGACTCTACCCTCTAGAGGCAGCATTTTTGCCTAGAGCTTTCTTGCAGCCTCATTAGCTTTTCAGGGCAAACTATTTACCTTGTGTGACTTTGTTCAAAGCTGCAACCAGATGCCACTGATGTGTTGTCAGCCCAGGGACAAAGTAAGCAGAGGCACAGTATGTTCTCCCACAGACTAAGGGCCTTGCTTTTTGCTCTTGACAGTTGTTCTCTGAGACTGTGGAACACAGATTCCTGTCTGGGTATCTACCAATGAAGATGCTCAATACATGAAGAAATGAGGCTCAGGAACTTCCCAGGTTGGTGATGGACACAATACCCTTGCATTTCCCTTACATACGATCTCAAGAGTGTCAGGAAACTCTTATCCAGAGCATAACTCTGCACTTCCCAACTTAAGTAAAGAGGGCTAGAGAGGAAGGCAGGTTCTATTGGGATGTAGCAGGTTCCATTGGGCTTTCTTTCCATTGTCTCTCCCTACTGATCACCTGACTCAATGGGTCTGCTGAATCACACCATCCACTGAGCCTCTCTTATGTTGTTTACTCAGGTACGTGGAGTGATAGTGAGCATAGTGACACCTTTGCCTTCAAGGTTGTTTGACAAATATTCTCTGGTTTTACCAAGTAGTAAAGATTCCCTCTTTCTGTCATTGCCTATGACTTTGAGAAAAGTCAAATTTTTACAATTGTCCTCAGAATTTAATCAGAATAATGGCTAAGTTTTTTTTCTTTCTCATGGGCCAGTTGCTATCCTAAGAACTTTACACATTTTCACTCTTTTGATCCTGTCAATAACTGCATTTAAGTACTATTATCATAGTTTCACTAAATGGGGAACTGATTGCACAGAGAGGTTGAGTGTCTTGTCCCAGGTCACAAAGGTTGGAAGTGCCAGAGTTGGCCTAGTTACCAGAGTTCACCTTTACACTGCCCTGCCCAATTGGAGTCAGCCCTCCTGATCTCCTGATGTTACCCCCCAAATTACTGAAAACCTGCTCTATTCAGGCCCCAGGGTCCAAGATGAGTGGTACTCCTGTCTCACCTGGAAATTATCTACCTGGGCTATTCCGTGTTAACCTCTTGCACAGATTAGGGCATGGTGCCAGGAGGATGTTGTCACCTCAAAGTCTGTAATTGGCCACATTCAGGGAACACTGGCTCTCCGTGAATAAGCAGGTGGGCATTTAGAAACTCTGGGCTATCATTCTCTTCTCAAAAAGGGCCTCATTGCTACAAGCCTAATAGCCTGTCACCCATCTGATGGTTCCCCAACTGCCTTTGCCCTAAGGTCATGGAGCCTGACTTATGGACTGTTGAGAGGGCTCATCCCTTCAGCACACTCTAACCTAGAAAGTCTGGCAATGCTGGGACTTCAGGGGCAATAAGGCCTCATTTTTTTCTTTCCAAGATTCCAAGCCAAGGGACAGCAGACAAGTTCCACATCACAGTAAAGGAGTCCAGAGTTAGAATGCTGAGGCTGCCTCAGGAAGGCAGGGCACATTTCCAGGTCCTGAACCAAGTCTCCAAGGAGGACCCCAGGCTAGAGGCCAACAACTAGAGAGAAGGAAGTTAACAACAAAGGTTTACCCTATGTTCTCAGTGAGTCTTGACACCAAACCCCTTGAGCTAAGGAAACCACAGCCTTCTGGTCCCCATTCAAGTGACAATTCAGTGATCTTTTCCTTCTTCTCTTTCCTTCAAGGGAATTGTGTCAACATCACTCTAGTGAAACTCCACTGAATGCAAATGCCCTGTGGTTGAAAGATCTGCCTTGGACCCAACCAAGAGTATTTCCTCCTCAATAGCTGCTGCTCTTGGTGCCATCACTCCCCACCCATATGCTTCCAGCCTCCATCCAGGATGCTGCTCCTGATCGCTCCCCTTAATAGGCACTCTGCAGAACCTCTTTGTCACTCCACACCCATAACCTAACCTCTAAAGCACCAAAAAACTCAGAATATTAAAAACCTTTTGTACTGAATTGAACATATATGGAGTCCAATACTGAACACTGAGACTTAGTTTAAAGTCAAAAGGAGTTGGATTTTTTTGATGATTAGTATGAGAGATTGTTACCTGGTGAGTATTGCTCTCTATATGAGACATATCTATATAGCTTCTGCAGGACAAAGCACCCTGGTGTCCTGTGGCTGTAGCCATGAATGATTGCCACCTCCCACAGCCTGGTCATCATATCTCACCAAAGGCTGGGAAACCTAGGTTTTCAGACAAATTCTGCTCTTAGAAAAAATTCCACCTGTCTTTGAAATATGAATACAAGCCTGTGTCTATGAGTCACTGGCTATTATTAAATCTCTTGGGGAAATTACTTAATCTCCCTGTGATTCAGTTTCTCATTGAAAAGATAGAAACAGTGATGTCTTCTGTACAGGTGACCATGTGGTTGATGCTAAGTCCTGCAAGGTGCTCAGATCAGAGACAGGCCCCTGACTCAGATGTTAACAGCTAATGTCATCCTGCCTTGTCTCAGGGGAGGAGGGGAATATGACTTCAGAGACATCAAAAAGTAGTTGGAGAGCTCAGGGCTGTCAGAGTGGAGACTATACCTGAGCTGTTTACCTCTGCAAACCACGGTGTTGGCATATATGAGCTTTCTCAGAAAGGGGGCCGTCGACCACACACAGGTTCATATCCCAGGCCCAACACTCACATAATATCCTGGAAATAATCAATAAAGGTCCTGGCACATACTACCTCCTTTAGAAATATTTCCCCTCTAATAAAGGAAATCCATAGTGCCCACTTTTCTGAGTTAAAATTTGTTCCTCTCCTGACAATGCTGGACTACCCAATCATTCAGATATCTTCTCACTGAGTCTTTGTCAGCTTGACTGAATTTTCTTCTACACTAACATGCTGAGGACCATCCATAGAAACAGCAACATTTTGAAAATCCCATAACATGAGAGTGAGGGCAATGTAACCCACTGAACCACAGAGGAAGAGAAGGACCATATTAAAAGTTAGAAGGAGCAGCAACACTCTGATGACATTGCCACCACCCCGGCAAGTCATCATAGCTCTGCATGGAGTGATGTCCCCTACGACCTACAGTTTCTCCTATGGGAAAAACAGAGCCCTATGTGAACGTTCAGCTTTCTCCAACATTAGGGGACACTTCCCAGAAGGCTCACTTTAGTTTCTTCGAACCAGGATTACATAATAAATCTTTAGGACTTGAAAGTTGAATGGATTGGGATGGAGAAGGCAAGTGGGCCTAAAGCAAACAGCACTCAGATATTGGCAGAGCATGTTTTCCTCTCAGTGGTCCTCAAGTAGAGATCCAGCCTGTGATTTTACCAATATACAGAGCCAAGCTGGTGATTCTGTCTGTCCAAGGAGTTTTGTTCAGCAATCTTGTATGAGTCTAGCTAGTCTCTACCAACAATCCATGTAGGCCTCAGAATCTGTTGTACTACCTCACCCAGGCAGGGAATAAAATTCCTATGCCTATCTAATGGTGAATATAGGCCCCAGTTCTCCTTAATGTGAAGGCATAACTAGAATACCTGGGAAACTGCACAGCCCATTCTAATACCCCACTTATATTGACACCCAAGCAGAGACTGCAGCTAGCAAATCTTCCCACCTGCAGAGCAAAAGCAATGACCCTGTATGGCCATGGAACTTGGTGTGCAGTTCTGTCTTATTCATGTCCTTAGTCAATGAACCATGAGGGCATTTGTGTCTGTTCTGCTGCCCTTTATAGGCAAGGAAACAGTTTTATGTTATCAACTACTACTCACTAGAGCACAAGGAAGTGTTACCAAATAATTGAGACAACTATGGACCCCATTTACA
The DNA here is from genome assembly GCA_004027375.1 of Macroglossus sobrinus. Lineage (NCBI taxonomy): Eukaryota > Metazoa > Chordata > Mammalia > Chiroptera > Pteropodidae > Macroglossus > Macroglossus sobrinus. Next base: position 51,442 of record PVKZ01001142.1, on the reverse strand, counting down.
GCCACACTTTGGAATGAAACCAAGAAAGCAGTGCATTCCAAATGTTCCCAGCCAGTGACATTCCTACTGACCTCAGAGCTCAGAAAATAGCCTTACCGAAATGTAAATCCCAATAAAAGCCCCACTTACACAAGTACATAATGTTCTGTCCTGTCTAGAACCTCAAACTGACCTGTAGTGAAGTACTGTCTGCCAAAGCAAACCTGTAAGGTCAAGAGAAAACCACTTACTTGAATGCATACATACCAAAACAACAAGAGATCACAAAGAATCAGGTAAACATGACACAACCAAAGGAAATTCATAAAGCCCCATAACTAACTCTTAACAAATGGATCTCTATGAACTTGCTGACAAAGAAATAAAAATAATCCTCCTAAATAAGTACAATAGACTATAAGAACACAGACACACAAATAAACAAAATTAGGAAAACAATACATGAACAAAATGAGAAAATCAACAAAGAAATAGAAAGTATCAAAAGAACAGAGAAAAATGAGATGAATAATACAATGTCTGTACTGAAGAATACAATAGAGTGTTTCCATAGCAAATCAAGCAAGCAAAAGAAAGTATTATTGAACTGAAACATCATTTGAAATGATCCTGTCAGAAGAGCAAAAAAGGAAAATAATTTTCGAGAGTAAAGAAAGACTATGAATTAAGATACAGCATAAACAGAAGCAATATGCAAATTATGGTAATCTCTGAATGAGAATAGAAATAAAATGGAAAATATTATTAAGCAATAAGGGTTGAAAAGTTATCAAATTGTGAAGGAAAATATGGACATTCAGATTCATGAGGCCCAAAGACCTCAAATAGATGTAATGGGCTACACTGATACACATTACAAGTAAATTGTGAAAAGAGAGAAAATAAGAATTTTGAAAACTGCAAGAGAAAAAGTAAGTCATCAAATATAGGCAGCTCCATGAAATTTAGGTTACATTGCTCAGCAGAAACTTTGCAGGCCAAACGAGAGAAGGATGATATAGTCAAGAAAGAATATATAAAATTAAAAAAAATTATATGAAAAAATTCTAAACCATGAATATTATAAGCAGCAAAGCTGTTCTTCAGAAATGAAAGGGAAATAAAAAAAACATCCCCCCCAAAAAAAGTTGAGGGAATTCATGAGCAGTACACCTGCATTACAATAAATTTAAAGGCTATTCATCAAGCAGAAATAAGAGATAATTAACATTGTGAAAAACATAATGATGTATTTGTAAAACTTACTGGTAATCATAAATATATTCTCCAAGTCAGATTTTCTAGTGTTGAAATAGTGGCATGATTTACGTAGAACACTAGGTTAAAAATATATTAAAAGTCATAACTGTAATAATTTCTTATTGGATACACAATATTAAAAATGTGCTCATTGTATTATTGACAAGCTAACTGTGAGGAATAGACAAGTAAAAGGTTAAAGTTTACATATGCTATAAATGTTATCAGCCTACAATAAAATGTTATAAATATAAGATATTTTATGTAATCCTCATAATAACCACAGTGGAAAAATCTATAGGAGATAGACAAAGAGTATACAAAACAATGCAAGTAAAATCCTACAAAATGTCATCAAATAACAAATAAGAAGCAAAAAAAACAATGCATTTACAAAACAGAACACAATGAACGGAATGGCAATAATAAATCTTTGCATATCAATAATTATTTTAACAAAAAAATTAAATTCTTCAATCAAAAGATATAAAATAATTAAGGGATTTTAAAAAAGGTAAGTTTCAGTAGTACACCAACTACAAAAGACTCGCTTTAGCTTTGAAGACACAGATAGACTGACAGTGAAGAAATGGAAATAGATATTTGAAGCAAATGGTACCTAAAGACAGCAGCAAAGGCTACACTTAAATAAAACAAAAGACATTTTTAGATCAAAATAGTAAGGATACCAAGATTATTACATAATAATAAAGAAGTCAATCTATCAAGAAGTTATAACAATTGCAAATATTTATGCATCCCACATCATAGTACTTAAATATATAAAACTATTACTAACAGAGCTAAAGAAGAAATAAATAGCTATACAATAATAGTCAGGGACTTAATATCCCACTCTCAACAACAGAAAGATAACACAGACAGAGATTTGATAAGGAAACAGCAGATTAGACTAAACCAGACCTAACATATTTTACATTACATTTGATCCAATGGTAGCAAAATGCATATCTTGTCCAAGTGCCTATGAAACATTTTTTTAGGATAGATTATATGTTAGGCCATAAAAGTTTAACCAAATTTAAGAAGATTAAAATCAGTCTTTGGGTCAAGATAGAGGAATAAGTAAATGCTGCACTTGCCTCTTCCCACAACCACATCAAAATTACTACTAAATTTCAGAAAAATCATCATTGAGAACTACCTAAAGACTATCTAAACAGAAGTCAAATAACTAAGTATATAAAGAAGAAGCCATGTTGAGACTGATTGAAGGAACAAAGTGCAGATCAGGCAGCTTCTATATCCACTTGGCCACAGTTAAGAATCTGGAGAGGTACTTCATTTGTGGGGTTTCCCGCTGAGAAGTTATGTGTCCCAGCACCACACTACTCTCTCCAACACAGGGCATCTGTACCAGGAAAAGAAGTCCCTATAACATGTGAAACCAGTAGGAAGTGTGTCCCAGAGAGACAAAAAGCACTGGAACTTTTAAAGGGGCCACACATAGACTCACTTGCCTACAACCTCACTTGCTCTAAGCTACAGTGGAGAGACAACAGCTCAAAATGTACCAGAGACATACAAGGAGAAACTGAATTGACTAACTTCAGGGTAAGACCTGGAGGGGCAAGGGTCAGGATAATTTTCTCTAGGAATAGAACTGCTGCCATGCACCATTGCTCCTGTGTTGAACTCTCCTTTCACCCAGCTGGCCCAGTGCAGGTGGGCACCAAATCTGAGCTCTTCATTAAACTGGCTAATACCATTCATCCCACTTTGGTGATTTCCTGACACCTCACTCAACTTGCACACCCAACCCAAGTTTTCTGTGGAGAAGGTAAGCAACCTACTTTGCCTCATGATGCAGACATTCCCAAAATCTCTCAAAAGTCTAAAATCCTTAACCAAGCTGTGGTCTACATCAGCATTCCTCGTAGCTCCTTGTAAGCTACCCCAAGCTTGGGACAAATGGCAATTGGCCTCAACTTGCACTGTTGCTCTCATCAGGTGGCTCCAAGCTTGGCACAAGTGGTGGCTTGCCTCAGCTCATGTTTTGGTGTCCACCAGAGGGTCTTAAGAGCAGCACAAGTGGCAGCCAGCCTTGGTTTACACCATAGTGTCTCTGAAGCACCTCCAAGCCCAGCATAAGCAGCAACCAATCACAGATAATTTTGTAGCTCCTACCAAGAGGCTACAGGCCTGGAACAAGCTGTAGATGACTTTGGTTTACCCCAGAGCACCTGCCTAGATGCCCAAGACAAAACACATTGAGTGGCTGGTTTCAGACAAAACCAGAGCACCACCCAAGCAGCTCCACAAAGGACATACCCAATGGTCAGACCCATCTGGCACCAGAGCTTCATTAAAATGATTCCCACTGTGTGGGGTCAGCCCCTAGATAACATTTCACCAACTGGAGGCCTTACCAGCTTTCACTCAATGATATGCCAATAGCTATCAGGTTCCTACTACAATATAAAGGCACATACAATCCAACAGGGAACAGCCCTAGAGCATCTGGCTTAGGTAATCAATGAGATCACTGGACTCCACAGGACACCTTTTATGTATACAAAGTCACTCTGCCAAGACTGATAAATAAAGTAGAGTTACCTAATACAAACAGCAAACAAACAAAAACAGGGAGGTGGCCAAAATGAGAAGACAAAGAAACATATCCCAAATGAAAGAACAGGATAAAACTCCAGAATAAATAAGTAAATGTAGATAAGCAACCTACCTGATGCAGAGTTCAAAACATCAGTTATAAGGATGCTCAATTAACTTAGGGAAAGAATTAATAAACTCAGTGAGAACTTCAACAAAGAGATAGAAAACAAAAAAGATTTTAAAAGTTTAAAAATGAAGACTACAATAACAGAAGTAAAGAATGTACTAGAGGAGATCAATATGAAATTAGATGAAGCAGAGGATCAAATCAGTGATCTAACAGACGAAGTTTCAGAAAACTCCCAAACAGAACAACAACAATTTTTTTTTTAAATCGTTTAAGGGACCTCAAGGGACAACATCAGTCATACCAACATTTGCATCATAGGGGTACCAGAAAGAGAAGAGAGAGCACCAGGTACTGAAAACTTATTTGAAGAAATAATGACTAAAAACTTTTCTAATCTGGTAAAGAAAATACACATTCCAGGAAGTACAGACAGTTTCAGACAAGATGAAACCAGAGAGACCCACACCAAGACATAACATAATTAAAATGTCAAAGCTTAGGGGCAAAGCAGAAAGAGAAAAGCAGTTAAGTACGAGAGAGTTCCCATAAAGCTATCAGCTGATTTCTCAAAAGAAACCTTGCAGGCTAGAAAGAAGTGGTCTCAAATATTTAAAGTGATCAAAAACAAAAACCTACAATCAAGATTGCTGTGCCTAACAAGGCAATCATTTAGAATAGAAAAGGTAAAAAAATTCTCAGAAAATAAAAACTAACTGAAATCATTACCACTAAACCAGCATTATAAGAAATTTTAAAGAGACTTCTTTAAGAAGAAAGGATCAACATCACAAATAAGAAAATATAGAAAACAAAAATTACCACTTTAATTTTTCAAATTAAACAAAAAGGCCAACACTCAATAAAAGCAGTGAATCAACCAACTCCAAAGCTTGTACAAGGTTGAAAGGCAAAAGTAGGAAGGTTATGTGTAATTCCAACAATCAATAATGGGATACACACAAACACAAACCGAAGAAGTAAACAATAAGTTTCAAAAAACATAAACTTTGAGAATTGACTAAAAATTGTAGTTATTTTAGAATGTTTCAAACTTAAGCAACCACAAATTGAAAATGAACTGCTATAAACATAGCTTGATATATATGAAGAACATGGCAACCACAAACCAAAAATCTACCAGAGATATACAAGAAACAAAGGGAAAGTAAGCCAAACATAACACTACAGATAGTCATCAACATATAATAGAAGAGAGCAAGAGAATAAAAAAGGAACAGAAAACTACAAAAGCAATTTTAAAAATTATTAAAATGGCAATAACTACATTACTCATCAATGATTATATTTTTTTATTTTTCAGTTATACTTGACATACAATACTATATTAGAATCAGGTATACAACATAGTGATTAGTCATCTATATAACTCACAAAGTTATCACTTTAATAAAGCTAGTATCCCTCTAACACAATACATAATTATTACAATATTATTGCCTATATGCATTATACTCTACTTTCTATCTCTATGACTGTTATTAACTATTGATTTGTTATTAACTATTTGTTACTAATAGTAACTATTGATTTGTCACTGACCTCCTCAACACCCTTCCCATTTGGTAATCCTCAAAATTTTCTCTGTATGAGTTTCTTCCTCTTTGTTTTATTCTTTAGATTCTACATATACAGGCATTTGTCTTCCTCTACTTGACTTCCTCCACTCGGCACACTACCCTCTAAGTCCATCATGCAATATCTTTTCCCATCCCCTTACTTTAGTCTGTGAGCAACTTTTAATCTGAAGAGAGTTTCTTATAGGCCGTACCTTGTATGTAAGCGTCTTGCTTTCTTATCCATTCAGCTACATTTTCTATTGATAGAAACACTTAATTTTTTTCATTTAAAGTACTTGTTAATAGACATGTAGTTATTGCCATTCTTTATTCATATTTTTGCTACATGCTTTTTCTTCTTCTTAAAGAAGTCCCTACAACATTTCCTGTAATGCTTGCTTGATGATGATGAACTCTTTTAAAGTAATCTTGGTTGTAGATCCTAGGTTTCAACACTGTGAATATTTTGTGTCAAACACTTCTTTCCTGAAAAGTTTCTTTTGAGAAATCAACAGCCAGTCTATGGGTGCTCCTTTGTAAGTAATTAACTGTTTTTCTCTTGCTGCTTTTAAGAGTCTTTCTTTGTATTTAACCTTTGGAATTTTAATTATGCTGTGTCTTGGTGTGAGCCTCTTTGGGATTATCTTTCTTGGAACTCTCTGAGCTTCCTGGAATTGTATGTCTATTTCCTTTACCCAGTAAAGGAGGTTTTCCATCATTATTTCTTCAAATAGATTTTTAACTTCTTGTTCTTCTCCTTCTGGTACTCCTACTAGGTAAATATTATTGCATTTGATGTTATCCCATAGGCTCCTTATACTGTCTTTATTATTTTGGATTTTTTTTTCTTGTTGCCTTCTGATTGGGTATCCTCCACTACCCCATCCTCTATATTGGTGATTCGATCCTACACTTCCTTCACTCTGTTGATTCCCTCTAATATACTCTTCATCTCAGATATTGTATCCTTCATTTCTGATGATTCCTTTATAATTTTTATTTTCATTTTTATATTTTTGATCTCTTTGTTAAAGTTCTCACTGAGTTCATCTACTCTTGCCTTAAGTTCCTTGAGTATCCTTATAACCAGTGTCTTGAACTCTACATCTGATATATTGCTTGTTTCTATTTTGGTGAATTATTTTTCTGAAGCTTTGTTCTATTCTTTCAAGAGGGACAGGTTTCTTTGTCTCCCCATTTTGGCTGCCTACCTGTGTCTGTTTCTATGTATCATGTAAGGCTCCTAAGCTTCCCAATCTAAAAGAGTGACTTTATGTAGTAGGTATGCTGTGGGGACCTTTGGCACAGATCTGAGAGTGGTCCAGCTGCAGGCCAAGTTCAGCCACAGCCTGTGCACCTGTAGGGCCACTTGGTAAGAGTGACCAAGTAATCCACATATAGCTGCTACCTGTGCTAGGTTTATTGGTACCTCAAGGGCTTGAACCCAAAATGGAGGCTGGCTGCCACTAGTGCAGGGTTTGGAGCTGCCTAAGCAAGAGGTACAGGGCACACCAAGGCCAGTTGCTGTTTCGTTGGGTTCTGTGAAACTTTGAGAAATTTTATGAAAGTTCACAGAAGAAGCCAAGACAGCCTGTTTGTGTGGAAGAGACCCATTTCAGATCAAAAGACACACAGACTTAAAGTAAAACACTGTAAAAAGATATTTTAAGCAAATTGAAACCCCTAAAAGCTAAAGTAGCCATATTTATATCAAACAAAAGGACTTTAAAACAGAAGCAGTAACAATAGCCAAAGTGAGCATTTCATAATGATAAATCAACCAATCAAGAGGATATAATTCTTGTAAAGATCTTCAAGCTCAATGTTGGAGCATTTAAATACATAAAGAAAATATTGATGGACAGAAAGGGAGAGGTCAACAGTAATACAGTCATAGTTGGGAACTTTGACACCTCATTGAAATCAATGAATAGATCACCCAGACAGAAAATCAACAAGGAAACTGTGGCCTTAATTGACACATTAGAGCAGATGGATTAATTGATATTCTAAGAAAATTTTACTCAAAAGCAACAGAATATACATTTTTTCCAATGCAAATGAAAATTTTTTATAATAGACATGTTAAGCCACAACATATCTCAAAAAAAATTTAGAAAATTTAAATTATATCAAACATTCTTTCTGATAAAATGGTACAAAACTAGAAATCAATTACAAGAAGAAAAGTGAAAAACACTAACAAGTGGAGACTAAATAATATACTACTGAACAATAAATGAGTTAACAATGAGATTGAGGAAAAAATCAAAAGATACCTTAAGACAGATGAAAAGAAAAACACAATGAATCAAAATCTGTGGAACACAGCCAAAGCAATTTAAGAGGGAAATTCATAGCAATGCAGGCCTACTTCAAGAAATAAGAAAAATCTCAAATAAGCAATTTTATTGTACAACTAAAGGAACTAGAAAAGAAAGGCCAAAGATCAAAGTTAGCAGAAAAAATAAATAAATAAAAATCAGAGCAGAAATAAATGAAATAATCTCAAAAAAAATAAAAAAAGATAAATGAAACCAAGAGCTAGTTTCATGAAAATATTTTTAAAAATTAATAAATCTTTGCCCAGACTCATCGAGAATAAAAGAGAGAGGATCCAAAGAAGTAAAATGTGAAATGAAAGAGAAGTCACAGGAATATACAAGCTTCCAAAACTAAATCAGAAAGAAACAGAACATTTGAACAAACTGATTAGTAATAAAATGAAAAGTCATCAGTAAACTTTCAATGAACAAATGTTCTTAATCAGATGACTTCACAGGCAAATTTTGCCAAACATTTAATGGAGAACGAATACTTATTCTTCTCAAACAATTTCAAAATACTTAGAGCAGAAAAGTTTTTCAAACTCATTTTACAAGGCCAACATTGTTCTGATACCAAAACCAGACAAGGACACTACTAAATACACATGCAAATACATGCCAACATCCCTGATGAACATAGATATGAAAATCCTCAATAAAATATTAACAAACTGGATTTAGCAATATACTAAAAAGACCACATACCATGATCAAGGAGGATTTATTCTTGAGATGCAAGTTTGGCTCAATATCTGTAAATCAATTAACGTGATACATCACACAAATAAAATGATAATATAAATAGATGCAGAAAAAACATTTGACAAAATCCAACATTTACTTATGATAAAACTCTCAGCAAAGTGGGAATAGAAGGAATATACACCAGATAATAAAGGCTATATATAACAAACCCACAGCATACTCAAAGGTGTAAAACTAAAAGCATTTTTCTTAAGATCTGGAACAAGACAAGGATTTCCACTTTCACCACTTTTATGCAACATAGTATTGGAAGGCCTAGTCATAGCAATTAGGTGATAAATAAATAAATAAATAAATAAATAAATAAATGGCAACCAAAGTAAAAGGAAGAAGTAAAACTGTCATTATTTGCAGATGACATGATATTATATAAAGAGTATCCTAAATATTCCACCAAAAAAAAAAAACTATTAGAACAGTTAAGTGAATTTAGTAAACTGGAAGGAAACAAAATTAATATTCATAAATTGGTTGTGTTTTTGTACATTAATAACAAATTTTCAGAAAGAGAAATTAAGAAAACAATTTTACCTACAATTGCATCAAAAAATATCTAAGTTTTACCAAAGAGGTAAAAGATATATATTCTAAAAATGACAAGACATTGAAGAAGATAAAAATAAATAAAAGCATATATTTTTCACAGAGGTAGGACATAGTTAAAATGTCCATACTACCCAAAGAAATGTACAGTCAATGCAATACCTTTAAAAATATCAGTGAAATTTTTCACAGAGCTAAAATAAATAATTCTAAAACTTATATGAAACCCAAAATGACCCAAAATAGTCGAAGCAATCTTGAGAAAGAACAAAACTGTGGTATCAAACTATACTAAGAGACTATAGTAATCAAAACAGCACAGTATTGACATAAAAACAGACAGATAGATTAATGCAACAGAATAGAAAGCCAGAAATAGATCTACACCAATCAGGTCAAAGAATCTATGACAAAGTAGACAAAAACATACAATAGGGTAAAGACAAACTTCAATAAATGGAGAAGGGAAAATAGAAACATTCCAAAATGAAACTAGACTACTTTTCTGTACCATATACAAAACAAACAAACAAACAAACAAACAAACAAACAAAAACGTGAAATAAAAGACTTAAATGTAAGGCCTTTAACTATAAAAATCCTTGAAGAAAAGAGAGGCAGTAAATTTTTTACATTACTCTTAGCCATATTTTTTTGTATGTCTCACCAGGCAAGAGAAACAAACAAAACAATAAACAAATAGGACTATGTAAAGCTAAAAAGCTTTTTCACAGTGAAGGAAACCATCAACAAAATGAAAGACAATCTAATGAATGGGAGAATATATTCACCAATGATATATCCAATAAGGGTTAAAATCCAAAATATATAAGCAAGCCATGGAACTTAACATCCAAAAAACAAACAATAAGATTTAAAACGGGACAAAGGACCTGAACAGACATTTCTCCAAAGAGGACATACAGATTGCCAATAGACATATGAAAAGATGCTCATGATCACTAATCATTAAAAAAAAAATGTAAATTAAAACTACAATGAGATATCACCACATACCTATAAGAATAGCTATCATCAATAATCAACAAAAAAATGCTGGCAAAAATGTGGAGAAAAAGGATCCCACAAATACTATTAGTACTGGAGATTACTAAAAAATATTTTAAAAAATATTATGACCATGCAATTTTATTTCTGAGTATTTATTCTAAAAAATAATATAGAAAACATATAATATAAAAATAAAAATAATTCAGAAAACATATATGCATTGTTATGTTCATTACAGCATTATTTGCAATGGCTAAGATATGGAAGCAACCTAAGTGTTTATTAATAGCAATTTAATAAAGAAGTGGTGGTAAATATATACAATGGACAATTACTCAGCCATGAAAAGTAATAAAATCTTAATATTTATAATAATATAGCTGGATTTAGAGGGTATTATGCTAAGTCAAATAAGTCAGACAAAGAAAAACAAATGTCAAGTAATTTTACTTATATGTGGAATCTAAAAAAAATAAAAAATAAACAAACAAGCAAAACAAAAATTAGGAGATTGGGGATTGGGAGGACTGGGAGAAAAAGGTAAAGAAATTAAGAAATACAAATCTGTAGTTACAAAACGGTCATGAGGATATAAAGTACAGCATAGGGGATATAGACAATAATATTGCAATAACTGTGTATAGTGCCAAGTGGATAACAGATTAATTGAGGGATCACTTTGTAAATTACATAAGTGTCTAACCACTATGTTATAATTTAAAACTAATATAAAATATTGAATGTCAACTCTAATTGAAAAATAATAATTAAAACATGCATTACATTTAAAAAAGCACAAATTGGAAGTTACAAGAAGTTCTGGTCAAGATAGTGGAGTAGGTAAATGCTGTGCTTGCCGCATCTCATGACCACATCAAAATTATAACTAAACTACAGAAAAACCATAATAGAGAATCACCTCAAATCTTGCCAAACAGAAGTCCTATAACTGAGGATATACAGAAGAAGACACATAAAGACTTGTAGGAGAGGTAGAGATGCAAAACAGGCTGACCCCACACTTAGAGATGGTGATTAAATATCGAGAGCCATATCTCAGTTGTGGAGGTCCCCGCTGAGGGTCTCAACCTCACACCAGGTTCCCCAGCCCAGTGTTCCAGTATCAAGAAAAGAAGTCCCCATGACTTTTGGCTGTGAAAAACAGCAGAGATTCTGTCTGAGTGTGTCAGAAGGCTGCTGGAGTTACAGAAGATCCTCTTAAGAGCCCTTGCACAGACTTATTCACAGATAGACTCACTCACTCTGAGTTCCAGTTCTGGGCCAGCAATGTGAAAGGTAACAGGGACATATAGAGAGGAACTAAATTATCTTGCATCACAGTAAAGGCTGGAGAGGAAACTTTCTTCCAGACAGAGTGTTGGCAGATCCATTGTTCCTTTGTAGATCTCTCCAGCCATCCAGCATGCAGACACAAGCGGCCATCATATCTGAATCACCATCGCCCTGACTAACTCAGTTCACCTTACCCTAATAATTCCTTGAGACATCACCTTACCCACCTTGTGTGCCAACTCAAGCTGTTTCCCATGGCTTTTCCATACAGTCTGTCTTGGCTCATGCTATGAGCTTTCCTAAAATCTCACCAAGGTTCAAAAACCCCAAATAAATGATGTCTAGCCTCAGCATGCCCTGTATCTCTCTCTAGTTCTCTAAGCCAAGAACTAGCAGAAGCCAGCCTCAGTTCACAGCTTAGCATCTCCCAGGCACCTCAAAGCCCAGCACAAATAACAATCACACGCAGATCACTTTGTAGCTCATATCAAGTGGCCCTGAGCAGGGCGCAGTCATTGGATGACCTGGGCTTGCAACAGAGCCCTTCCTAAGAGGTTTCAGATCCGACACACCTGTTGGCCAGGTTCAGACACACAAGCTAAAGGAGTTCATCATCACCAAACCAGTATTACACAAATGTTAAAGAAACTTCTTTAAAAAGGAGGAAAAAGAATTCAAAAACATAAATATTAAAATGGAAATAACTATATATCTATCATAAATTACTATAAATGTAAATGAATTAAAAATTCCAATCAAAATACAGAGTGAATGAATGGATAAGAAAACAAAATACTCATATATGCTGTGTACAGGAGACAGTTCAAATCTAAAAACACACAGAGACTGAAAGTATAGGGATGGAAAAAGATATTTCATGAAATAAAAATTAGAAATAAAAAACAAGGAATAGCAATATTTATACCAGACAAAATAGACTTTTTTAAAAAAGCAATAACAAGAGACATAAAAGAACCCAGTAATCTCACTTCTGGATATTTATTTGAAGAAACTTAAAACAGTATGTCAAAGGGACATGTGCATCCATATGTTCACTGCAGTGTTGTTTACAATAGACAAGATATGGAGAAAACCTGGGTGTCCATAAATGTAAGAATGAATAAAGAAGAGGTGGTACATATATACAATAGAATATTATTCAACCATAAAAAAGAATGAAATATTGCCATCAACAATAATATGGGTGAACGTAGAGAGTATTGTGCTGAGTGGAGTAAGTCAGACAGAAAGACCAATGCCATATGATTTCACTTATGTGTGGAATCTAAAGAACAGAATAAATGAACAAACAAATCAGAAACAAACACATAGATACAGAGAAAGTTTTGATGGTTGCAGGATTTGGGGATGCATGTGGAAAGATTGGTGAAGGGGGAAAGGATTAAGAGATACATATTTACAGTTATAAAATAGGCATGTGAATATAGAGTATAGCAAGGGGAATATAGTTAGTAATATTGTAATAAATATGCATGGTGTCAGATGGGTACTGGATTTATTGGGACAATTACTTTGTAAGTTATATAAATGTCAAATTACTGTGTTGTACACCTGAAACTAATATAATATTGCATGCTGCTGGAAGAAGGGGGCACCAGGGACTTACAGGGAGACTATGAGTTGTCGGAATGAGGGCCAGAAGCGATGATCTGTCCCAGGCAGAAGTGCTGGTGGTATCCGTTGTTCCTCCGTTGAGCCCTACCGCTTCCCAGTATATGGATGCAGCACCGCCATAGCTGAAACTTCTTCAAACTGGATAACAGAGGTCGTTCCACCCAGAGAATTCCCTGAAACTCCACCTCTTCCAACTCGCAGCCTTACCTAAGCCACATCTAGTTGTGTCCTTGACGAGTCCTGTGCAAGTTGCTGAGCAAGCTCCAAGACCCACATTAGTGGCAACAGATCTCTGGTGTGGTTTCTTGAGGCAACTATAAGCACAGCATCTGTGGATTGCTTGCTGAATTTTAACAGGTGATCAAAGGAACACAGGCTGGGGCAAAAATTGGTCTGCTGCTGAACCCCTCTCAGGACTGTACCACTGGACACCTACTACACAAAGCTACATTAATAAGACCAGGACAATTAGGAGCTTTGCTTAGTACATAGAAGCAGACACAGAAGGTAGCCAACATGGGAAGACAAAAAAGCAGAAACCATGTGAGAGAACAGAGCAGAGATCCAGGAATAATGGAGTCAAGCAATATAAGAAATGCAGAGCTCAAAACATTGGTTATAAAGATGCTCAATGAACTTAGGAGAAGAGAAGATTAACTCAGTGAGAATTTTAACAAAGATATTTTAAAAACCATAAAAATGGAAATGGAAATTATAAAGTGGAACAAGTCAGAAATGAAAAATATACTATCTTATTAAATGGAATGAACAGAGTGGATGAAAAAGAGGGTCAAACTACTAATATAAAGAATGGGGAAGCCAAGGTCACCCAATCAGAATGACAAGAAGAAAGAAGGCAAAAATATAATAATAATTTAAGGGGTCTTTGGGACAAAATTAAGTGTAAAAACATTCGTGTAATAGGGGTACCTGCAGGAGAGGGAGAATAAAAAGTGGAAACACTATTTGAAGAAATAATGGTGGAAAACTTCCTAGTGAAGGAAATAGACATACAACCCCAGGAAGAAAATAGACATACAACCTGGTGAAGGAAATAGACATACAACCCCAGGAAGCTCAGAGAGTCCCCAAAAAAATAAATCCAAAGAGGCCCACATTAAGACACATCATAATTAAAACGCCAAAAGTTACATACAAAGAGAGAATCTTAAAAGCAGCAAGAGAAAAGCAGTTAATTACTTACAAGGGAGCACCTATACACTTGCTGCCTATTTCTCATAAGAAAATATGCAGAACAGAAGAACTCGGCACAAAATATTCAATGTGGTGAAAACCCCAGGATCTACAACCAAGACTACTTTATCCAGTAGAGCTATCATTTAGAGTCAAAGAAAAGATGAAGAGCTTCTCAGACAAAAACAAACTAAAGGAATTTATCAACACCAAGCCAGAATTATAGAAAATATTGCTGGGACTTCTTTAAGAAGAAAAACCATATATCAAAATCATAAATAAAAATGATAATAACTACATTTTTATCAACAAGTACTGCAAATGAAAAGGAATTAAGTGCTCCAACCAAAAGATAGTGTGGCTGAATGTATAAGGAAACGAGAACCTTGCATATGCTGCCTACAAAAGACTCACTTCAGATTAAGAGACACACACTGACTAAAAGGAAGAGGAAGAAAGAAAATATTGCCTTGATGGACCTTGAGGTATTGCGCTAAATGAAGTGAGTCAGATAGAGAAAGACAAATACGACATGATTTCATGTACATGCAGAATCTAAAGAACAAAATAAATGATAACAACAACAATGGAAACAAAGATACAGATAGAAAGATACAAAGATACAAAGAAACTCATAGATACAGATACTATTTTGAGGTCTACTAGGCAGGAGGGGGTCAGGAGGATGATGAAAAAAGGCCAAGGCATTAAGAAATACAAATGGTTAGTTACAAAATAGTCATGCAGATATAAAGTGTAGCATTAGAAAAATAGTCAACAATGTAATAGATATGTAAGGGTGAAAAGGGGTATTAGATTTAGTGGGGTGACCACTTGAGCTCTAATCACCATGCTGTACAAATGAAACTAATATATCATTGTATGTCATCTATAATTGAAAAAATATTTAATTGTATAACGTAAATATTAACTAATCATCTATTATATTTCAATAGAGCTGGGAAAGATTTTAAAAGTTACAAATTCAACTACCTTAAAATTACAAACTTCTGATTTCTTAAAAGTCAATAGAGTGAAAAAAGTCACACACTAGAAGAGAATATTGCCAATAGTTGATAAAGAATTAGTATCTCAAATATATAAGGAATGCTAAAGGCTCAATACAATAAACACCAGAATCAGAGAATGGATACAGGCAGGAACAGGCACTTCACAAACAAGGAAAAATGAACAACCCCAAATTTCTTGAACAGAAGACCACTCCATCAGTAATTAGGAGAATGCAAATAACACCACAATGAGATATGCAATCAATAGATAAATATATAAAATATGTCAATACCAAGTGTCATGAAGAATGTGAAAACAAGAAAAAGCATTTATGCTGTTGGAAAACCTGTACCAAATTTCATGAATTCTAAAATATCATTTATTTAAGATATTCAATTATTTTAAATACTACAAAAAATAATAGTAATAACTGCCAACACTAATTTTATCACTTGTAATGTTAGTTATACATATTGAAAGATCTTTTTTAGACTTATTAGAGAAGGGTTTTTAACATATATCACTCTTTAGTGCATACAAAAACAAGAAAATAAAAATAATAAATTAACTAACACATATTTTTAAAAACTTTTACAATTCCAGTCTGAGTTTTTGAATCACTTTTGATTCAGAAATTCTATGCCCATATTTTCCCATGGAATGGAGACAAGCCATACACAGTCAGTCCTCTCTGAAAATCTATTCCATCAAATCTGTGAACATAATAATTTGGTTCTTGGTTTCTGTCACTAAGTTTAGGGTGGTTCGTTTCACAACACTAGATAACCAAAATGTCCCTAATGCACAAAAGACTTTGGCATTTATGTAGGACCTTCTTCCCCTTCTAAACCTTTCCATCCCCTGGGTGACTTCCGGATCCACATGAATGACCACATGAATGACAATACTATAGTCTCGCAGTTCTTTGACCTCCTCATCCACAGTGATGTCCTTATCTAATTCACCTCAGCTGCCCTCTTTCAGTGTACAAAGAGGTATGATTTCTCAACAACTTTAATGACCACCTGTGAGGGTTTAGAATAAGGGACAAATGGAAGCCTCCTCTTACCATCTCTCCAAAGATCGCAGACTCCCTCCTGGGGTAGTCAACAGGCAGGACACTGAGCAGAGCTGCAAGTCACAAAGTCACCATGCCAACCTTCCTGTCTTGCATAACAACAGGGCATTCTGCCTCTGCAGGGTGGGGGAAGGGCCTTGCAGGTAGTGGGAGTTCTTGCTCTAGTCAGGTGCTGGCCTCTTCTGCCTGCAGGGCAGGTACCAGGCAAAAACTTGTAAGGTGCCTTGGTCAAAGGGCTATAGTGCCAAGATCCCTGTATACAGGCAGAGGCAGCAGAGGGGGCAGCCTGAGGTGACCTGAAGTGGCTTGGCATCCAGTGGGTCCACAAAGATGGCCATGAAATTGAAAAGTGGTGACCCCCAGGTACTGGGGCCCATGCTCTTCTTGCTGCTGGTGATGTCTCCTTTCCTGCTGAGTGCAAGCAGCTTCCAAGACTCAGGAATCTTCCACCAGAGTGTGAAGTATTACAGGAACAAGGCGGATAGTATAAGACAGTGTCATGGCGCTTTTGACCTCTACTTTGTCGTGGATGTGTGAGTGGCCCTATTGCCTTAGCCATGGGTGGTACTCAGGGTGCCTCTGACCCCAGTGTCACTGCTGGCAGGCAGTGGTCCAAAGGAACTCAAGCTTCTGATAGGGGAAACAGGGCCAATCTTGGTCAGACCCAAGGAACAAGGTATCTGTGGCCTTCTTATTTCTAAGACAGAAAAAATGTTCAAGGCTTTATTCCCTGGGACTCCTTCCTTTGGAAAGATAAAAAATGACACATAGAGTGGGTGGGCCAGGATTTGTGACCCATATGGTTCTTAAACAACTGAGAGGCAGGTGATTGCTAGGGGTTACTTCCTCAGAGTTGTTAGAAGCATGCTGTGGGTTTTGGGTTTTGGGTTTGGGGTTTTGTTTTTGTTTTTGTTTTTTTGCTTTGCTGATTTGTTTTTCACCCAAATGACTTCTGTTTTTATTAGGCTCCAGAGAGATTCTGTGCTTCTTGGGTATTTGCATAGTGTCACTACTTAGAAAATCCTTTGCTTTTTGCTGCGAACTGTTTTAGCTTCCTTCTTTGACATCTTAGAGACCCACGATACAGTTTGTGTGCATTTTCAGAGCAGTTTGGTCTGTCTAGTGTGTCCCTGGGAAGCTGGGATATACATTAAGCACTGACCCTCAAAGAAGGAAGGACAGGGGTAGAGCTGCTGGCTTAGAGAGATTGCCCGGTTCCATTTTCAACTCCTCAGTTGGTCTGAGACTACAACTTACTTACACAATAGTAACAGTAGTATGGTGATCAATAGTATCCTTGAAGCACTGTACAGTTCCCAAAGACCTTTCACTGCACTTCTGTCATCCTCAAAACAATCCTGGCTTGTAGAGTAAAGAAAGCATTTGCATGTGCAATCTCTTGAAAAGGGAGAAGCCCCTAGAGGTTGAATAAAATAATCCGGAAGCTGATGGTGGTGACAGGACTCAGGTTGTCTGTGCTGCTGTCATTCCAGCATTCCAGGATAGAGTGCCTCTGATTTCTCTGATTCTCCTCGGAGACTAGTGATTGAGGGGATGTGTGTCTAGCCCACCAGCTTCTAAACAAAGCCAGCAGAGCTGGCAGCCACTCTGCCCACCAGAAGAGAAGTCTCTCCTCACTGTCCATGGAGGGACTTCTGCCCTGGGCAGGTCTTGTCTGGTTTATGCTTAGCACAGACCAGGAATGGTGATTCCCCTCTTGGGCACTGAGTTGGTGATGGATGGGCATCATGAGGGGTTGACAGCTTCTTTGGGTCTATCTTTTCAGAGAGCGGCAGTGATTCCAAAGGGTTCTCTCAGCTGCCCTCCTGTTATACTGTCCCAACTAATATCCTTGGTCTCTGCTCTAAGGAAAATTTTGGGTACAGCACAACCCAGGGATAGATGGGGAAGTGCTTTGGGCAGAGGTGGGCATGTGAAATAATACTAATTAAGCACTTCCCATGTACCAGGCAACATGCTGACCACATTTGACACCCCAAGAGCTTGGGGGAATAAATTGTATTTTCCTATTTTAGGGTGATGAAACTGAGGCTGGGAGGGCTGGTGATTCGCTATACATGAATCAAAGCTAATGTGCTACAAAAACATTAGACAGGAGAATTCTTCCCTAGTCTCTTTTCTTTGTTTGTTTTTTTAATGCCTATAGCACCTGGTATTCCTAGGTGATCTCCCTAGTCCCTTTTCAAGGAGGGAGTGAAGTGAGGAGACTAGAAAAGTATCATAGAAATAGCTTCCTGAGCTATGTTTTTTCCACTTCTCACCAATTTCATCCCCTCTCTCCTATCTCTTGTCCTTCGTCTTCTTAAATGCTAGAAGGCAGCATTGGTTTGACCACAGCTGGATGCAGCTATAGCTCCATGTGGAGGGTATAGGCCTTGCTCGAAAACTGGGAGGACAAGCGAGGAAAAGGAGTGACTTGAGTCCCCTTTATGCCCTTTCAAGCTCTGGGAATGAGACCGTTCTGCAGGACCCCAATCACAGTCTGTTTTCACATTTGCTATTAATATGGCAGGACAGAATCCTACTGGATTCTGCAAATAAGAGGAGGTGCTGAGAGTGTTCCAGAAAGAACCTTAACATGCCCATTTCCCAACCCCACGTTATCAATCAGTAAGGCATATTTCTAGAGCATGGCTGCAATGGGCCAGGCAAGGATGTCTGACATCACATCAAACACCACAGCCTCAGGAAAATAATACCATTTCCTTAAGAATGTTCACCCATGTGACGAAGAAGGCCTTGCTGCCCTCAGGGCAAGCTTGATGAGAAGTTTTATGAGAGTGAGACTTACTCCCTTCTGTGGCTGCTACCTGATGCTCTGAGGAAAGAAGAATAATCACCATTGAGGAGGCAGCCTGAGCATATCACTTCACCTGAGTGCCTCAGTGTCTCGTCTCCACACCAGAGCCTTCACGCCCACCTCACCAGGTTATAATGAGAATAATGGGGAGTTTGTAGAGAGTTTGCCCAGCAAAGCATCAGATGTAATCATGGAGGATAAGTATGGAGTGGACTTCCAGGACTCTCCTGCACTGCATTAACCCCTGATCCACCACTAACTCCCTCACTCAGCTCTGTTCCCTTGGGCCTTTCGGGTGTATAGTGGGGTGGTGGTCAGACATCTCTGCCAGTAGCTCTCTGTGGTTCTCTAGAACCTTTCACCCATGTAATGCAGTCTTTTTCATCGCTTTGTTCCCTTATTAATTCATCCATTCACACATGTTTACTGAGCAACTAACTCCACAGAGCAGTGGAGACAAGGCAGCAAACAAAATTTGGCAATGCCCTTGCCTTCCTGGAGTTTCCATTTTAGTGGAAAGGCAAGAAATAGATAAAACAGGAGAGGAAATAGTGTTAGATTGGGATAAGCACCAGGGGAAAAATCAGGGCAGGAGGATGGGAAGTACTGATGAAGGGACCATTCTAGAGATGATTAGGGAAGGCTCCTTGAACAGACTAGAAGGTAAGAGGACAAGAGAGTCAGTGTTTTTTTTTTAGCAGAAGAGGTGTGTGCTTTGATCTTATTCTAAAAAGACCACAGTTGAAGCAGATGAGTGTATAGCCTATGGGGAGGTTAGTGAAGAGACTGGTGCAGAGATCCAGGGAGGAGAAAATGGTGGTGTGGACCTGTAGGATAGGATAGAGATGATGAGTGGCCAGGCTCTAGATCGATTGCGAAGATCTAGGCCATAGGATTCCACACAGATTTAATGCAGGGAGGCCAGGTGTGGCCCTGGACTGGGTAAGGAGAGGGGGAAGAATCAGCTTCATCACTCTATCTCTCTCACAACAGTGGACAAATGTTATCACCCTTATTTTACAAATATTGGAAGGAGGCCACTCAGGGTCAGGGAATAACTCACAAAGGTCCTCAGAAAAGAAAATCAATCCAGTGTTAAAATAATGGAATGTCTGATACCAAAGCAAATTCCAAAAACTCTGAGGTTGGATGGGTCCCTGAGAATTCTTCTGTTGGCTGGGGGCAAAACCAATCTGTCACCTGTGGAAAGGTCTTGAGTGGTTAGCTCCCACAATGAATTAGATTTCTTATTTATTAGTTCATTTATTGGATTAAATGTAATGCTAATGAATAACTCTCCCATGTGCCACAGTATTGGCCAGTGACCTATGAGGGCCCAGGAGATCCATGCTGAGAAAGTGACCTTAAAAATGAGGTCCTTGGGTGATCCTGGAAGATGGGAGTGTGAGGAGGGTGAGGGAGAAAAGAGAAGAAAGAAGGGGGACAAGCCAATGTCGGGGCCCTGGGCCCACTAATGAGTTGTGTTCTTAACCTCTAATGCACTTGGTGGTCACTGAAAAAAGGCTTTTATCAGAAAAGAGATAGATCAGATCTGTGTTTTTGAAAGTGTCCCTGGCTGCTTTGGTGAGGATGTATTAGTCAGGGGGCAGAGGTGGGGGAAAGGAATTATGTCTGGAGTGAAAAGGAGAAGAGTCCAAGGAGATCACAGGAGTCCTGGGAGACTGGCGATAGGCAGCTAGGAGTCCAGGATGGATTTTCTCAATGAGAAGAAAATAGAAAATCAGAACATGTGTGAGTGGCACAGGTGGAGAAAAAGAGGCTGGCGTAGAGAAGAGAAGCTAAGCTTCAAGATCCATTCATGTCAGGGACATGATGGTTCTGAGAAGTGTCTCCATGGGTGCACTGGGCATGTGATAAGGGCTTATAGCTCTTAATACTAGTGTTTAAATATAAACTGAGATATGCCATAATTTTTAAGAATTTATTTCATCATACATGGAGTAAAAGTGCACTATATCTACTCAATGTTATTAGGCACACTCCATGACAGAATCCAGAGACAAGATTTTTATAGAGAATATGTGAAATAAAAACAAACAAAATATGTGAATGGCTATAGCTTAACCAGTTGTCAAATTTGCGAAAGGCTTTTTTGCCGTTTGTAATTGGTTTGCTTACCTCATAGGCTACCAAGCTTTAGAGCCACTTTGGTCTAATAGCCTCCTTGTTTAAATACTTTAACAATTCCTCCCTTTTGTTCACCCCCTCACACTTGAGAGACTGACTAACAACTCAGTGCTAGCATCACTCTCAGTTACCATTAGGGGAAAATTGTTCTTGTCATGCAATTTGTAGGGTATGATGTCAGATTGTTGGAAGAATTGTCTTGCTTTTCATCTTTTGTTTGTCTTGTTTCTGTTTCTCCATGGGCAGTAAGACCATCTGACATACTGATAGCCTTGAACCTGTATTTAAGACAACTGAGAGAACATAGCACATGAGAGAGACCACAATGATAACTATCATAAGGATAATACCAATAGACGAAGTATATTCCTTAAGTAGGGCTCCCATGAACCAAACCAATTGGTATCAAATAAATCAAATAATGTACCTGGATATGTTTTAGCCAAGTGGCTTATTAATTTCTTATATTTTAGTTTTTTCATTTTCAGATGTGTTTATTCAGGTACAGCAGGAGGTAATCACTATGGCACAGACTTCTCCTTGTACAGCCAAGTTATATAAATCTATTACCTAAAATCACCTTATTAGCTCAAAGTAATCCTTATACCAAAGAGTCATAATTTGGGACAGCGTATTTTACTGCCCCTCATTCACCGCCTTAGAAATTTCCCTAACAAGTTTCATGGTCTAGAAGTTTAGTTGGTAGTTTGTTTCATCTCATTGTACCCATCTCTTAGTCCTAAGAATAGGTCACTTCAATTAAAAAATTATGTCTCATTTTAGGAGATAATGTAGCGTGAGTCCTCCCGAAGTTAGGCCTATACGATGTGAATAATCAAGTATTTGATAAGAGGTATTTCTACAAAAACAAAATAAAAAAGTTAATGGTTGGAGCAGACTGTAATTCAAATCTGTCTCTGAGTCCAGAGGGCAGCCAGTTGAAAAAATTTCTAGATATTGGATTCTTAGACATTTAGTGGGAAGCATCTTTTATAGTTTGAATATCTCTTGTGAGACTTTGGGCATTCTAGTAAACTTTCTGGGTAGCCCACAAAACAACAGGCAATAAGTTTGTCTGTATGTGAGCCTTTGTGGTGATTTTCTCTGAAGTTTATGTCACATGATTTTAAATTTGCAGCATAAATTTGCATGGCTTTGCAGGGAAAGCCAGTTTTTGTTCCTAGTAATGTCAAGTCAGAAGGGTGGAAGAAGATCCAAAACATTAGTTTGGAGAGTTGTAGCCAGATATTGGAGAAAACTAGAATTTAGGATACAGTATTTCATAAGCAGATAACAAAATCTCAAAGACAATGAACGGGACTAGAATCTGATATCTGCTAGGGTGTCATATTTTTCTACTGAAATATAATTTTTTTCTCTACAATTACTCCAATTTTTAGCAAAAGGTTAGAGTAACCTGTTTGTAGAATAAGTCTAGTCTCAGAAACTTGGCCTGATTATTTGCCTAAGTACAGCAATAATAGGGATTTTAAGTATATTCACAAATATAATATTTCTGTTAAAACTTTGGTGATATATAAGGGGTTTTATTATCTTCATAAAGTCCACTGTGTTAAAATTTAAAACTGGTAATAAATAATCTCAAACTAGATTTTTAAATCTTTTTTTATGCTAAGAAACCAAGCCAAGCATTGCCCAATTTCTCCTGTTACAAGAACATATTCTTGTTAAATTTATACAAATGCTTATATTGTAATGAAAAAGAAGAATACTCAATGAGAATTTCTGAACACTAGAAGGGTCAACAAAAGAGAAATATTTACATATTCCCTTTTTCTTTACAAAAGTTTGCATCACCTAATGGTTGTAAGTGATAAATAAATTAAAGGAGAAAAAAGTTAGTTAAATCTGAGGGAACGACCAACAGTGTATCAAATAGTCATAAAGAACATAATTATTCTCATCAGTTTATTCAGGCCCATATAAGACATTTTAGATTAATGCTTTATCTTCCGTTAACAGATTGATAAATTTATCAGTTTTTCCATTAGAGTTCAGAAAATTGTTATCCATTCAGTGATACAATCTGAAACCTACCAGAAACCTGTACTTGTCAGAGTCTCATCCATAAATCTTTTTAAATAAAAAACACTTTTGCAACAACATTAGAGTAAAACAATAACTAATTCTAAATGTCAGAAGACTTAAAAGTAGCCAAAATTAAAGATCTGATGAGAGTTCATAACAAGACAATTAACAAGGAAATTTCCTTTTTTTGTAATAAATAACATTTTAAGATAATAATTATCTTAAAGTTATGACTGATAACATTATGACATTAGATTTTTGAAATTTTTATAAAATTTCTATAACATATCAATAATATATATATAAATATAACCTAAAAAATTTTAACATTGCTTCTTATTTGACGATGCTTATTATATAATTTAACATATCAAATAAGCCTACTTAGTTTAATATCTCTCTTTCATAAGAACAGAGAACGAATTCTTTGAGACATTCCAGAATCTCCCTGGAAAATCCAAAAGTTAATTTATAATAAAGATTTTATGTAGAATTTGATTATGAGACGTTTGTAAAATAATATCAAAAGGTTTGAATACTTTATTAAATATGATCTTGGTTACATATTCAACCAAGCTGACAAAGACTTATAAGACAAATACAGAAAGTTACATAGTTGTAAAACACCTTAGCTCTTATTAAAAAAAAAAAAACTTAGCTCTAGTAATTAAGACTCTGTTCTCCCAAGAAATCAAAGACTCGATAAAGACAACATAAAGCACAGAAAATTATTTGCTAAGACATAAAACATTTGCTTTCCAGACAGATTATTCAAAATATGAAGAAAAACCTTTCTCATCTCTTAAGAGCAGACCAATAGCACAAAAATCTTTATCCTTTTAACAATGAAAGAGAATTATGTTTTAATTTTGTGATTTAATATTTTACAGGTAATATTACATTAATATTACATTTTACAGCTGATATTACATTAATATTACATTAATATTACATTTTACAGCTGATATTACAGCTAATTTTTAAACCACTTATAGTAAATTCATTCAGTTTTAGCCAGTTTTGCCACATGAGATTTTCTCCCCCCACATTCCTGCTTTCTATATTCATTTAGTTTTTGCCTTTCATTCTCCTTTATCATTCTGAGACAACTAGTTATTCTACTTATGGACAAAATTATGGACAAAATTACTCTGTTTTACATTGACAAAAGTATATATCTATACTTCGTATCTTTTCTTACCAAAAACACAGCTATTTTTCCCATATACTGAGTTCTTTTCCTTATTATTTCTAGCAATTTTAATTGCATATGTTGCTTAGTATATGTGCTGCCAAAGTGAGCACATACAAATGTTGCTTAGAATTATTAACCCTTAGAAAATTTAATTTCTAATGAAAACTTGAGAAGTGAAAAATTATGGACTTTTGCACCAGAATTCCATAGATTGGAGAATTTTTTAATACATTTTATAATTTCTATAACTATATTCCTTTTCATAGTAAATAATTCAATATGCTCAAAACATGTTTAATACCAAACCAAATATGTTTAGTTCCTCTCTAATAAGAATCCAGAAGTAAATTAACCTATGTTTAGTAATTAATATTTCAATATTTTATCTTATTTGGAAATTAGAAAAGACCATCTCTTGTATGCAGTATTTTGACATCAATCCAGCCACCTAAGAATGGACGTTGTGCTTGGAACACTTTCTTAGCAAGAATTAAAGAGTACATACTGCTTATGTCAGGTTTTTCACCTTGTATGGAAACATCTTTCTTTAACTTTTTGAAAACTCTTTTTTCTCTGGTAAAAGCATGTGTATTATATGGTACCTGGCCAATCCACTGTTATATCTACCTTCTGGGACTTGCAGGGTAGACAATGTTGACATGTTTAGGCCAATTATCTTGCCTCAGCCTTCAGTAGACACTCATTAGCCATAAGGACCATGTCCATTACTGAACCTGATTTTGCTCTGACTTTTCTCTATGTAAGGAAGGCATTGTTCCATTCAGTGATTATTTCTCTTGGTGACTTCTATACCAAGATGCAGTAAGACGAAGAGTTAGAGTTCTGCCTTGGGATTGGGAACCAGTGTTGGGTATTCTACTCCCATTGGACTGGTAAAAGGATAGGTTGAATTTGAATTCTCATAAAGACTCAATTTGTAGGATGAGGACAGTTTTTTTTTTAATTCCTCAAAAAGTTTGCTTGCAGTCTAAATGTTATTAAAGGGATGACCCACCCTATAACTACATTATTTTTAATTTGCTTCTTTATATCTGAAAGATTTTCTCCACATCTTCACCAGCATTTGTTATCTCCAGTCTTTTTGAAGATAGCCATTTTAACAGATATGAGGTGACATCTCATTGTGGTTTTCATTTACATTTTCCTAATAATTAATGATGTTGAGCACCTTCTCATTTACCTATTGGCCAATTGAGTATCTTCGTTGTAAAAATGTTTATTCGGGTGCTTTTCCATTTTTTTGCCAATTTAATTTGCATTTTTATTATGATTTTAATCATATAAAACTAATGTAATAAATTTATTTATATTTTCTTAAATAGTACACATCTGATAATTCTATTATTTCTATTTGAAAACTGTAGTTAGAAGTTTGGGCAACATCATTTAGCAATTTCAGTGCATAATTCTCTAGTCCATCCACATCAGCTACAAGATTTTGATTGAGGGATAGGATTTTCAAAATTAAGAAATGGGTATTTTGTATAATTGAGTTGTATGAATTCTTTATAAATTTGGTTATTAACTCTTTGTCAGATATGTGGTCTGCAAATATTTTCTCCCATTCTTTAGGTTTCTTTTTCATATTTTTGGTTATTTCTTTTGCTATAAAAAGTTTTTTATAAGATTAGTCCTACTTATTTTTGCTTTTGTTGCTTGTGCTTTAGGTGTCACATCTAAAACATCATTGTCAAGACCTATGTCTGTTGGGAGCCATTCTTGCTGAATGCCCTACAGACAAGGTTAAAGTTGCCTGCAAGCTAGAAGTTTGCAGAGCAGGTGGGCTCTATGCAGAAGGAGGAAGTTTGGCTTAATGGAAAACAGGAACAAGGATGTTTTGAGAGAACTTATGTAAATGACAGCAATTGTTAGCATATCTGTGGGTTTTGTTTCTCATGCATTTCCAAGGGTATAAATATGCGGTGCTTAATAAACTCAGGGCACAGTATTTACTGTTAGCCCTCCCAACTCTATCTTTTGTCTCTTTTTTCTTTCTTTTCTCAATCCTCACTTCCCTTCTCGGGGACTGTTAGATCTTAGCCGCAGGCTCTGGCATATGTCAAAAAGCTTTTTCCTTATGTTTTCTTCTAGAGATTTTATTGTTTCAGTTCTTGAATTTGTCTTTAATTCTTTTAGTTAATTTTTGTGTGATGTAAGGTTTTAAGAATATCCAATTTTTTTACCACCATTTATTGTCTTTTCTCCATTAAGATTCTTGGCTCCTTTGTCAAATATTAGTTGACAATATATGCATTCATTTTATTCTAAGCTATTAATTCTGTTTAGTTGGTCAATGTGTCTGTTTTTATACAAGTGCCATACTATTTTGATCACTGTAGCTTTTCAATGTAGTTTGCAATCAGGAATTATGATACCTCCACTTTGTTGTTCTTACTTAGGATTACTTTGGCTAATTGTGATCATTTGTGGTTCCATAGAAGCATATATATTTATACACATGTGGTTTATATATATTTAGATGTTTCAATGAAAGGTTCATAAATATTTACAACTGTTCTCAGACAGTGACAAATCCCCCTAACTTCAAAATTTGGGCACTGGCCTTACTCAAAAATAGACCCTGATAGAAAGACCCTGATAGAAAACATCCCTTGCCCAAGGATGCTACTAGTACTTAGATATACAAAGCAAGTTGGAACGGATTTAAAAGGAGAAATAAATGGTGATATAATAATAGCTTGAGACTTTGATACTTCACTCAAAATAATAGATAAACTATTCAGATAGAGAATCAATAAAGAAAAAAGTGGATTTGAATAGCATAGACCAAAAGACATATGCAGAATTATGCAGAAATTTATCTAACAGCATCAGAATTTCATTCTTCTCAAGAACACATGGAACATTTTTTAGGATACATTATATGTTAAGCCACAAAACAAGTCTGAACAAATTTAAGAACACTCAGGAGGTCAAAGATGGTAGTGGTAGGACTCTGAACTCACCCCTTCCCACAAGTACACTGAAATATGTGCCTCTATAAGAATAATTAGTCCTGAAGGCTGATTGAACAGCTCTGAGCAACAAATGAGAGAAAGAGACCAAATAGAGGAGGTTGGGAAATTATGGGAGCTCTCTTTGATCTGTGGAAACTCTACAGGATAGGAGATGCTGGTGAATGTCATTTTTATATGCTGCCTCCACCTAAACAGGGCAGATAGGAGCTCTACCCGAATGCTTTGGTCTACATACAAAATCACCATAGCATGTTCCTAGACACACTACCAAGAACCCATTTCAGCTTTGAACAAGTGACACAAGCAGGATAAATGAAGCATCACCACAGACACCTGGCCTCCTGGCCCAGAGCCACCTGGCCTGGCAAACCAGTACCCCACATGCCATAAGGATCCAACAGGCTCCAACTTGCCTGACCAAAACTGGCCAGCATGCACAGACAAAACAGAGGTTGCTTATACACAAGGCAACTTACTATACAGCAAACAAGAAAGAGATCGTATAGAGAAGGGTAGTGCATTACAGAAGTTCCCTGGGAACTGCATGAATTCTCCAAGGTCAAAAGTGCCAGTGAATACGATTATCTATGTCTCCCTGAACCACAATAGTGCAGGCGAGAGCTCTATTCAGCTGCTCTGATCCACCTGAAGATTGTTACAGCTTGTTCCTGGACATATTGACTGAGCCCATTTTTGTATCAAACAAAAAGAGCAAAGGATCAACAGGACATTACTGCACAGACTTGGCCTCCCCACCTGGAGTTGCTCCAGCTTGGTAAGCTAAAGATCCAAATGGCATAGACACTTGATTGGCTTCAACCTGCTGCCAAAACCACTGGGC
Organism: Macroglossus sobrinus; assembly: GCA_004027375.1. Lineage (NCBI taxonomy): Eukaryota > Metazoa > Chordata > Mammalia > Chiroptera > Pteropodidae > Macroglossus > Macroglossus sobrinus. The sequence goes on along the minus strand of PVKZ01001142.1, from coordinate 23,012 downwards.
ACACGCAGCTTACTCAGAGGTTGCTTCAACACAACTTCACATTTTCTAGAAAGAGAGAAATAACTATTTTGTCTAATTCACACAAATAAATTAATATAGAAATTCAGACAAAATGAAAAGACAGAATATCTCTCAAATGAAAAAACAAAAATAAATCCCCTGGGAGGGGGGACTAAGAAAATAGAGATAAGTAATTAACCTGATAAAGAATTCAAAGAAACAGTTATAATAATGCTCACCACACTTGATAATGAAATAGAGGAACTTAGAAAGGACTTAAAAAAAAAGTTAGAAAATCTAATAACAAATCAAGTGGAGTTGAGTAATACAATAACTAAAATTAAAAATACAATGGAAAAATGAACAGCAGATTAACTAACAGAAGAACAAGTTAGTAATGTGAATGACTGAGTAGTGGAAATCAATTAATCAGAATATCAATAAGAAAAAAAGAATTAAAAAAATTAAGGATACCAAGACATCAGGTACACAAACATTCACATATGGGTATCCTAGGAGAAAAAAAGTGAGGAGGAGAGAGAATGGAACAGAAATTTTATTTGAAAAAATAATAACTGAAAACTTTCCTAACCTTTAAAAAAAAATAGACATCCATGTTCAAAAAGCACAGAGAGTTCCAAACAAGAACCCAGAGAGACCTGCACCAAAACATATTGTAATTAAAATGGCAAAAGATAAACATAAAGAGAATTTTGAAGGCAGCAAGAGAAAAACATACAAAGGAAACCCATAAGGCCTTCAGCTGATTTCACAGCAGCAACTTTAGAGGCCAGAGAAAGTGGCAGGACATCTTTAAAGTGGTGAAAGAAAGGAACCTACAACCTAGAATAATTTACCTAGTTTGGTTATCATTCGGAATTAAAAGAGAGATAAAAAGTTTCCCAGATAAGAAAAACTGAAGTTTGTCACCATTATATCAACTTTACAAGAAATGTTGAAGAATTGTCTTTAAGTAGAAAGAGAAAGACCATAACCAAAATTAAGAAATATGAGAAAGAAAAGAATCTTGCAGGTAAAGCCAAATGTATAATAAATAGAGCAAATCAGATATTTAAAAAGCTACTAGGAAAATTGAAAGATAAAAGTATTAAACTCAAAGTATAATCAGTAGTTAGAAGATACACAAAACAAAAAGATCTAAAATATGACATCAAAACATAAACTATGAAGGGAGAGGTAAAAATGTCAATGTAATATACATATGATGTATTATTGAATTGTATACTTGAAATCTATATAACTTTATTAAACAATGTCACCTCAAAACATTTCATTTAAAAAAATAAAAATTGTGAAATTTGCATAAGGTTTGTAGTTAAATAGTGTTGTAACAACATTAATTTCCTGGTTTTGATAACTGTACTAAGGTTATATATAATGTTAATAAAGGGGAAAGCTGGTTGAAGAGTATATGGGGTCTCTGTACTATTTTGAAACTTTTGTGTGAGTTTAAAACAATAATTCATAAAGATCTATGCATTCCTATGTTCATGGCAGCACAATTTACAATAGCCAAGATCTGGAAGCAATCTAAATGCCCATCAACAGATGATTTGATAAAAAAAAAAAGTTATGGTTCATATATGCAATAAAATATTACTCAGCCATTAAAAAAAATGAAATGGATGGACCTAAAGGTTACTATGCTAAGTGAAATAAGTCAAACAGTAAAAGATAAATACCATATGATTTCACTTATATGTGGAACCTAAGAAACAAAAAGAATAAACTAATCAAAAACAGACTCACAAATATAGAGGACAATCCGGTGATAGCAAGAGAAAGGGGGTTGGAGGGATGAGAGAAATAGATGAAGGGTTAAGGAAGTACAAATCAGTAGTTGATAGATGGTCACAGGGTATGGAGAGCATGGCAAGAAAATGCAGTTAGCATTAATGTAATGGCTTGGTGGAGAGCCAGAGGAGAGAAAGGGTAATCAGGGGGATCGTTTTATTAACTATAAATGTCTAACCATTGTACTCTATACTTGAAACTAATAAAATAAAATTTTTAAAAAACTAGTTCAAATTAAAAAGGAAAAAAGAAAAAGAAAAAAATGTAATTTTTAAAGAATATTTTGTAATGTAATCACTTATCAGCTTTGAAAGGACTGCCTTAGATAGAAAATGATATACTCAAACCTCATGCTAACCAAAACCCCAAAAACCTACAAAAGATACAGAGAAAAATAAAGAGAAAGGAAACCAAACAAAACACTAAAGAAAACAAACAAACCACTAAGGAAGCGATCAAAATAAAAAGAAATAGAGAACTACAAAAACAACAATTAACAAAATGGCAATAAGTACATACTTATCGATAATTAAATGTAAATAAATAAATATTCTCTAATAGAAAAAACATAAAGAGGCTAAACAAATTTACAAACACAACGCATTTATATGCTGCTTATAACACTCACTTCAAATCAAAAGACACATACATACTGAAAGTGAAGGAATGAAAAAAAATTCTATACAAACAAAATGAAAACAAAGGTGAATTAGAAATACTCATATCAGACAAAATAGACTTTAAAACAAAAGATGTCAAAAAATACAAAGGACATTTTATAATTATAATTATGTAATTATACAAGAAGAGGATTTAACAATAATAAATATCAATACATCCAACATAGGAGCATCTAAATATATGAAGCAAATCTTAATCAATATAAAGGGAGAAAGTCACAGTAATACAAAAATAGAAGAGGATTTCAAAACACAACTCAAACAGATAAATCATGCAGACAAAAAATTAATAAGAAAATAATTGCCTTAGATGTAATAATAGAGAGAATTGACTTAATAGACATTAATAAAACATCTCATTCAAAAACTAAAGAATACATATTATTCTTCAAATGCACATGGAACATTCTACAGGATATATCACATAGTAAGTCACAAAACAAACCTTGATAAACTCAATAAGATTGAAATTATTTCAAGCATCTTTTCTAAACACAATAACAGGAAACTGGAAATCAACTACAGGAAGAAAATTGGAAAAAACACAAATACCTGGAGACTAAACAATATTCTACTAAGACACCAATGTATCTAAAAAGAAAAACACAACTTTCAAAATTTATGTAATTGGAAGGATTAATATTGTCAAAATGTCCTTACTACCTAAAGTAATACGCCGATTCAATACAATCCCTGTTAAAATACCAAATACCAATAGCATTCTTCTCAGAACTAGATCAACCAATCCTAAAATGTATATAGAACCACAAAAGACACTGAAAAAATCAAAGAAACCTTGAGAAAGAACAAAATGGGAGGTATCATGCTTCCTGATTTCAAACTATACTGCAAAGCTAAAGTAAACAAAACAATATGACACTGACATAAAACATAGACAAATCAATGGAATAGAACAGAGAACCCAGAAATGAATCCTCATTTATATGGTCAATTAATCTATGACAAAAAAGGCAAGGGTACACAATGGAGTCGACAGTATCTTCAATATTGTTTTTGTAAAACTGGACAGATAGATACAGAAAAATAAAATTGGACGACTTTCTGACACCATACACAAAAATAGGTCTTAAATGTAAGACTTGAAACCATAAAACTTCTAGAAGAAAATATAGGCAGTAAACTTTTTGACATTGCTCTTAGCAATGTATTTTAAAAATGTCTCCTATACAAGGACTAAAGAAAAATAAGTAAATGGACTACATCGAACTAAAAAGTTTTGCACAGTGGAGGAAAACAGAAAGACAACCTATTGAGTGAGAGAAAACATTCAAAAATGATACATCTGATAAGGGGTTAATATACAAATTACATAAGAAACTTATACAACACCAAAAAGTAATCCAATTTAAAACTAGGCAGAGGACCTGAATAGCCATTTTTCCAAAAAGAATATACAAATAGATGTTCAACAGACATTTGGAAAGATGCACTAACCATCAGGGAAATGCAAATCAAAACCACAATGTGATATCACCTCACACTTCTTAGAAGGGCTATCATTAATATATCAACAAACAAGTACTGGCAAGGATGTAGGAAAAAAAGGATCTCTCATACCCTGTTGATGGGATTGTAAATTGGTGTAGCCACTATGGAAAACAGTATTTAGACTCCAAAAAAAATTAAATATAGAACTGCCACACAACCCAGCAATCCCACTCTGGGTACTCAGTGGGAAAAAATAACTCTAATAGGAAAATATATATGCTCTCCTATGTTCATTGCAGCATTGCTTACAATAGCCAAGATATGGAAGCAACCTAAATGCCCACCAAAAGACAATTAGATAAAGTATGGTTCAAAATTAATTTAAAAAAAACTCACAAATACAGAGGACGATCTGGTGACAGCCAGAGGGGAGAGGAAATGGGGGTCTGGGAGAAAGGGGTGAAAGGTTAATAAAGTACAAATTAGTTGTTTTCAGTTTTATATCCAACATATGAGTGAAATTATATGGTTCTCAAATTTTTCATTCTGACTTATTTTGTTTAGCATAATTATCTCAGGATCCATCTGTGTTGCTGCAAATGGTAGTATTTCATCTTTTCTTATGGTTGAATAATATTCCTTTTTGTGTCTTTTGATTGGAGAATTTAATATTTCATTTAAATTATTGATAGGGCATATGTCTGCAGTATTGTTCATTGTTTTTGTTTTGTAGATGCGTTATTCCTTGCTTCTTCTCTTTCTTTCTTGTTTTGTGACTTGATACATTTTGTAGCATTATGCTTTGACTCTTTTATCATGATATTTTGTGTAACTACTATAGGTTTTTCCTTTGTGGTTACCATGAAGCTTATATAAAACATCTTACATTTATAAATTCTATTTAAGATGATAATAACTTAACTTTGATACCATTCCTAAAATTTACACTTTTACTTATTCTATCACATTTTAGGTGATTGATATTACAGTTTCATATTTTTTATATTGTATGTTCAATAACAATTATAGCTATGGGTATTTAATACCTTTGTTTTTAACTTTTAAACAAGCATTGTTAAGTGAATTAGGCACCATCATTACAAAATTAAAGAATCTGACTTTGAGTATGTTTATCATTACCAGTGAGTTGTACAGCTACATTCATATATATTCAAAATGTTCATTAGCATCCTCTTATTTCTGCTTGAGGAATTCCCTGTTTCTTATAAAATAGATTTTGGGGTGATGAATTCCCTTAGCCTTTGTTTGTTTGGAAAAATTTTTATTCCTCCTTTATATCTGAAGGAGGGATAAAATGTTATATCTTTGCAAGATATAACATTCTTGATTGATTTTTTTTCTTTCATTATTTTGAATATGTTATCTGATTCTCCCCTGGCCTAAATTATTTATAAGAAATCTTCCATTTTTTTTTTATTTCTTGTATTTTACATGTTTTTTTCTCTTTTATTGCTTTCAAATTTCTCTGTCTTGAATTTTTACAATGTATAGTGTGTCTTGATGTAGCCTTTTTTGAATTCAACCTATTTGGGATCCACCAGCCCTCATGAATCCAGATGTCCATTTTTCTCTCCATGTTTAATAAGTTTCAACCATTATTGCTTTAAATGTACTTGCTGTATTTTTCTACTTTCATGATTCCAATAAGGTGTATATTGCTCTCTTTGATACTGTCCCATAAGTTCTGTAGACTTTCTCATTTTTTTTTTACTACTCCCAATGATGCCTCCTTGCTTTCCTTCTCCAATACAATCTGATATCCAGTGATTATCCTTGCAGCTTCCTCCCATGGCTCACATGATGTAAGACCCCAGTAGACCTCCTAGGAAGTGAACCACAATGCTAGGCATCTGCATGTCAACCTTAGGCTTTCTTTTCCCACTTAAGAAACTGTAGTCCCAGGGGGCCTTCTTGGTGCAGTGCTGTGCTGGCCTGGTTGAGGGAAAATGTGATTAGAGTGTAACCACTTTTCTTAACCTTCTAATGTGGTCCGTATTGATCTCTGTGGTATAGGAGAATGCTTCAACCCCATTCCCATATTGTAACATTTTTACAATTGTATCTTCTCTATGGATATGTATTAGTTGGTATTCTTGTGTAAGGAACTAAAGTCAGGAATGACCTGTATATCACCATAGATAACAACTCTGAAAAAGAGGCAATTTTTAAAATTTATCTAGCCTTTTTTTAATGGTAATATTATTAATGAAATCCAGTAATTTTCAGGTGTACAATTCAACAGTAAGGCACATATATATTGCATTGTGTGCTCACTGTTCATAGTTACATTTCTTTCTGTCACCACATATTTGACCCTTTTTACCCCATCTACCTTTCCCTTTCCCCCTCCCTCACTGCTCTTTGCTAACCACTATTCTATTGTCCATGTCCTGAGTCTCTGTCTGTTTGTCCTGTTTGTTTGTTGCTTTTGGGTTTATATCCCACATATAAGTGATTCCATGTGGTTTTCAACTTTTTCTGTCTGGCTTATTTTGCTTAGCATGATTATCTCAAGGTCTATCCATGTTGTTGCAAATGGCAATATTTCATTCTTCTTACAGCAGAGTAGTATTCCATTGTATATATAGAGTATATACCAAAGCTTCTTTATTCAATTATCTATTGTAGGATATTTCAGTTGCTTCCATATCCTGACCACTGTCAATAATGCTGCTATGAACATTGGTGTGCAAACATCTTTTTGGATATGGGTTTTCAAGTCTTTGGGGTAAATACCCAGTAGAGTGATTGCCAGATCATATGGTAGATCAATTCTTAGTTTTTTTGAAGAACCTCCATACTGTTTTCCATAGTGGCTGTACCAATTTGCAGTCCCATCAGCAGTGTATGAGTGTTCCTTTTTCTCTGCATCCTCTCCAACACCTGTTATTATTTGTCCTATTGATAACAGCTATTCTAAAAGGTCTGAGATGGTATTTTATTGTGGTTTTAATTTTTATTTGATTTGCATCATTAATAGCTAGTGATGTTGAGCATCTAGTTTTTAGAAGCTCCATATACCAATCAAAAATATATGCTATTGGTTTTGAGGACTGACGCTGAGTCTCATAACAAGACAGAGGCCACTCCAAAATGTATACTCTTGTAAAGTGTCTGTAAAGTGCTCTCCTTTTCTCAATATCTTTGATATCCTAATGTGTTGCTGGAATGAGTCAGGGAGATTGAGCACCACTCTCCCCCACCCTGATATCCCAAGGTAAGGCTAGATGAATCTTTGCCCTGAAGATAGCTCTTGCTTCCAAGCTACAGGTGGAAAAACTAGGAGATCTGGGGCAAATAGGCTACTACCTGAGGCCTACTGGGGTGAATCATGTGAAGAATGCTCATTAAAGAGAACCTCTACATCTTCAACACCTGTGCAAGTGATGGGGTGAAAGTAGGATTAAGTTGAGCTTTGATGCAGGCCTGACAATCTCAGCTGACCTACGCAGACCTATGAGTTAAAAGATATCCTTGGGATTATAGCAATCTGGGCAAAATGATAGGGCATCTGACAATATGGTTGGCTACTTCAGGATGAGTGTGATCTCGGAAAATCAACTCTGTAAATGAGGGGTTCTCAGAAGGGATGACAACTGAAGAAGCATCCTTGAAGGGACACCTGGTCTTAGTATGTTTGTGTCCTTCAAAACTTCTCCTCAGCCTTGGTAAACAGAATAGTGCTATGCAGACCAGACCATTGATCTGTGTTCCCTTTTTGGTGGGTTACATCACATCTCCTGTTTTCTCCTTCGAACTCCTCACAAGCTCTCATGGAGTTAACTATGATTTATGTGCCATGGCAGGGATAGAAAGCATAGAAGAGTCAGAGCAGGTGTGAACTCTGGGTAATGCCTTCAGCCCTACCGTCTTTTCATCTTCTAGCACTCATGGCCTGCCCCACTTGGTAGAAGGTGCCCATTTACTGCCAGACACAGCTCTTACTTGCCCCAGGCTGTCCTTTCAGGAGACATTGCTAGCCAAGAGGTTTTAAGATCTCTCCCCAAAATGCTCAAAACCTCAGGATCCCACTGGATGGCCTTGCTGGATGGTAGTCCCAGATGACTTTTGTGATCTGACCTCAGAAAATGTAGATAATGGAAAAATGGGGTATGAAAGTTGTGGGTTTGTCAGTGAAAGATAATTCTTCTTTGTCTTGTTTCCTTAGGTTTCTGGGTTCACAGCCCATGAGAATTAGGAGGGGCTGTAGACTGTGAGGAACTAATACGTTATTGAGTCCAATCTCCATTTGTCCCTACTCAGAACAAAGATCTGATTGTCTCTGTTCACATGCACCCAGGGACCAGAGGCACAGCCACTACCAATCCAGCCCAATCTTTTCAGAGTGATCTATGAATTTTAGATAATATTTCCTTGCCTTATTAGATAATAAACCTCATTATGTGAGCTGGTTAGCCCTTGGAAGAGGAGAAGACTGAGCCTCAGAGAGGTTAAGAGACACACTCCAGAGACTAAGTAGAGATGCAACCTTATATCTTCCAAGTCCTGGATGCCTATTCCATGGTATTACTTTTTGTTACTTTGTAAGTAAAATATACATAACAAAAAATATTTAATAATTTTTAAGTTTATAATTCAGTGCCATTAAGTAAATTTACAGTGTTGTGCAACCATCACCACTATACATCCCAGAACTTTCTCATCATCACATATTAAAACTGTACACATTAAACAATAAGTTTCCATTCATCCTTCCTCAACACCTAGTAACCTCTATTTTTTTTTTTATTTGTGAAATTGCCTATTCTAGGTACTTCAAGTAAGTAGATTCATACAGTATTTGGTCTTTGATGTCTGGCTATTCCAATTAGCAAAATGTTTTCAAGATCTATCCATGTTTTAGCATATATAAAAATTTTTTCATTTTATATAGTTGAACAATATACCATTGTATGTATGTTATACATTTTCTTTATTCAGGAGGATGAAAACATGAGTTGTTTTCACCTTGGAGCTATTTTGTGAATAATGCCACTGTGAATATTGGTGTACATATATCAGTATGAGTCCCTCCTTTCATTACTTTTGGGCATAAGCTTAGGAGTAGAATGGCTGAATTATATGGAAATTTTATGTTTAATTATGTTGCTATGCCATATTATTTTTCACAGTGGCTGCACCATTTTACATTGCCACAAGCAATGTACAAAGGTTTTAATTGGTTCAGGTTCTATCCAACAGTGGTTATTTTTCAAGTTTGGCTTTGTTGTATTTTGTTTTGATTTTTATAATAGCCATCCCAATGGATATATAAAGTGGTATCTCATTGTTGCTTTGATTTGCATTTCCTAATGATTAATGATGCTGGACATTGCTCATTTATTTATTAGCCATTTGTATATGTTCTTTGGAGAAATGTATATTCAAATCTTTTGACCAATGTCAAATTGGTTTGTTTGGTCTTTGTCTTTGAGATATAGGTGTTTTTTAGATATTTGTTTGTCAAGTACTTATCAGACATATGATTTGCAAATGTTCTCTCATCTGTAGATTATTTTCTCTTTCTTTATAGTATCCTTTGCACAAAATTTTTAATTTTCATAGAGTTTGGGTTTTTATTTTTTCTCTTATTGCCTGTGCTTTTGGTTTTATATTTTAAAAACCATTACCAAATCCAATGTCATAAAGTTTTTCTGTTTTCTTCTAAGAGTTTCATAGTTTTAGCTCTTACATTTAATTCTTTGATCCATCTTTTGTTAATTTTTGTATATAGTGTAAGGTAAGACTCTAACTTCATTTTGCTGCATGTAGACATCCAGACATCCAGTTTTTCCAGCATCATTTGTTGGAAGCATTGTCATTCCCTACATTGAATGGTCTTGGCATCCTTGTTGACAATCATTGACCATATAAAGAAAGGTTTGTTCTAGGCTCTTTATTCTATTGGCTTATTCATCTTTCCTTGATTATTGTAGTTTTATAATAAATTTTGAATTAAAAAATGTAAGTCCTCCAACTTTATTCTTTTTAAAGATTTTTTTTAGCTATTTAAGATCCCTACAGATTTCATATGAATTTTAGTATGGATTGTTCAATTCCTGCAAAAATAATACTGTTGAGATTTTTATAGAATTGCACTGAATCTGTTGGTAGTATTGTAAGCCTAACAGTATTGTCTTCGAATACATTAATAAGTGATATTTCTCCAGTGATATATGTCTGTAATTTTTTCAGCAAAGTATTATAGTTTTCAGAGTGCAAATCTTTTATCTCCTTGGTTAAATTTATTCATAAGTACTTTGTTCTGTTTGATGCTATTGTAAATAAAATTTTTGTTTTATTGTTAGCATACAGAAATGTAACTGATTTTTATATGCTGATTTTGTATTCTGAAACTTTGCTATAATGTTTATTATCTCAACAGGGTTTTTGTTTTAGTTGTTGAATCTTTAGGGCTTTTACATGTAATAGCATATCACCCAAGAAGAGAAAGAATTTCACTTATCTCTTTTTAATTTGGATACCTTTTCTTTCTTGTTTTTCCCTAATTGCTCTGGCAAGGACTTCCAATACTATGTTGAATAAAATTAACAAATGTGGCATTCCTATATTGCTCTTGAAATAAGGGGAAAAACTTTTAGTCCTTCACCAATGATATGCTGCTACCACATTTGTCATACATAAACTTTATCATGTTGAGAAACATTTGTCTATTCATTGCTGGAGTCTGCCCTGCTAAGATAGAACAGTTCCTGAGAGGGGGAATGAGGATTAAGAAAAAGAGAGAAAGAGACAGAAGATAGAGTTGAGAAGGCTAACAGTGAATACTGAGCACCAAGTTTATTTAGCACAGCATATTTATACCCTTGGAAATGCATGAGAAACAAAACCTACAGACATGCAAACAATTGCTGACATTTACATAAGTTCTCTCAAAACATCATTTTTCCTGTTTTCTGTTTCTTATTCCTTGGGTCAAGGACCGTTCAACTCTTTCCATTAAGCCAAACTTCCTCATTCTGCAACAGACTATCCATTAACCAAACTTCCTCCTTCAGTACAGAGACCACCTCTTCTGCAAACTTCTAGCTTGCAGGCAACTTTAACCCTGTTTGTAGGGCATTCAGCAAGAATGGCTCTCAACAATTCATACTTTGAATGTTTTTATAAATAAAAAGTGCTGGATTTTTTAAAATAAATTTATTTAAGTAGTAAAGAGATTGAAGCAGTAATCAAAAATGTCCCAATACTTAAAGCTTCTATGGTGATGTCTACCAAACTTAAAAAAAAAAATTTATTTATTTAAATTTGTCTCAAGTATACAGTACATGGGTTAGACATCCAAATGTTAATAAACAATCCCCCCAATTGCTCCCTCTCTCCCCTAGCTCTCTGCTTATCCATCATATTAATGCTAACCACATTCCCTCTTCCATGTTCCCTATCCTCATGCCCAAATATCAACTACTAATTTGTTCTTTTTTAATCCTTTGCCTTATTCTCCCAGTCCCCCAACCTCTCTCCCCTCTGTCTATCACCAAATTGACCACTATATTTGTGAGTCTGTTTTTGATTAGCTAGTTCTTCTTTTTCCTTAGATACCGCATATAAGTGAAATCATTTGGTATTTATCTTTCTCTATCTTATTTCACTCAGCATAATAAACTCTAGGTCCATCCATGTCATTGCAAATGGTAGGATTTTATTTTCTTTAATGGCTGAGTAATATTCCTTTGTGTATATGAACTATAATTTCATTATCTACTCATCTGTTGGTGGGCATTTAGGTTGCTTCCATACCTTGGCTATTGTAAATTGTGCTGCCATGAATATTGGAGTGCATGAATCTTTATGAATTATTGTTTTGGTTTTCTTTGGATAAATACCCAGAAGTGCAATTGCTGGGTCAAAAGGTAGATCCATTTTTAAGTTTTTGAGGAACCTCCATACTGTTTGCCATACCAGTTGTACCAATTTGCGATCCCACCAACAATGTATGAGGGTTCCCTTTTCTCCGCATCCTCACCAACACTTGTGGTTTTTTGATTTATTGATGATAGCCATTCTGACAGGTGTGAGGTGATTCTCATTGTGGTTTTAATTTGTATTTCTCTGATGATTAGCGACCTTGAGCATCTTTTCATATGTCTATTAGCCATCTGTATTTCCTCTTTAGGGAAGTATCTGTTCACTTCTTCTGACAATTTTTAAATTGGATTGTTTGTTTTTTGTTGTTGTTGAGTTGTATAAATTCTTTATAAATTTTGGATATTAACCCCTTTTTGGATGTATCATTAGCAAATTTCTTCTCTCAAACAGTCAGTTGTCTTTGTCTTTTGTTGATGGTTTCCTTCGCTGTATAAAAACTTTTAGTTTGATGTAGTCTCATTTGTTTATTTTTATCTTTTGTTTCCCTTGCCCGAGATATATCTGAAAAGAAATTCCTGTAAATAATGTCAGAAGGTTTACTGCCTATCTTTTCTTCTAAAAGTTTTATAATTTTGAGTCTTACATTTAAGTCTTTAATCCATTTTTCATCTATTCTTGTATACAATGTAAGAAGATGGTCCAGTTTCTTTTTATTTTTTCATGTATCTGTCCAATTTTCACAGCACCATTTATTAAAGAGACTGTCTTTACCCCATTGTATATTCTTTCCTCCTTTGTCATATATTAAATGAGCGAATAGACATGGATTTATTTCTGGGCTCTCTATTCTGTTCCATTGACTGATGTATCTGTTTTTATGCCATACCATGCTGTTTTGATTACTATAGCCTCATATTATAGTTTGATATCAGTTAGTGTGATACCTCCAACTCTGTTCTTTCTCGAGGTTGCCATGGTAATACAGGGTTTTCTATAGCTCCATATAAATTTTAGAATAATTTTTTCTAACTCTCTGAAAAACGTCGTTGGTATTTTGCTAGGGATTGCATTGAATCCATAGATTGCTTTGGGTAGTATGGCCATTTTAACAATGTTGATTCTTCCTACCCATGAACAGGGTATATACTTCCATTTATTTGTATCTTCTTCAATTTCTTTTTTCAATTACATAATTTTCTGAAAATAGGTCTTCTACCTTCTTGGTTAATTTGAATCCCAGGTATTTTATAGTTTTTGACACAATCATAAATTGGATTCTTTTCTTAATTTCTCTTTCTGAAAGTTAATTACTGGTGTACAAAAATGCCACTGACTTCTGAATATTTATTTTGTAACCTGCTACTTTACTGAATTCATTGATTGGTTCTAACAGTTTTTTTTTTTTTGGTGGAATCTTTAGGGTTCTCTCTCTATAGTATCATGTCATTGGCAAATAACGAGTTTTGCTTCTTTCTTTCCAATTTAGATACCTTTTATTTCTCTTTCTTATTGCTGTGGCTAAGACTTCCAATAAAATGTTGGAGGGTAGTGGTGAAATTGTGCATCCTTGTCTTGTTCCTGATCTCAAGGAAAATGCTTTAGCCTTTCCTCATTGAGTATGATGTTAGCTGTAGATTTGTCATATATGGCCTTTATTACGTTGAGGTATGTTCCCTCTATTCCCACTTTGATGAGAGTTTTTATTATAAATGGATGCATGATTTTGTCAAACACTTTTTCTGCATCTCTCGATATGATCATATGGTTTTTATCTTTTGATTTGTTAATGTGGTGTATCACATTAATTGATTTGCAGATATTGAACCAACCTTGCATCCCAGGAATAAATCCAACTCGATCATGGTGTATGGTATTTTTAATGTATCGTTGAATTCAGTTTGCTAATATTTTGTTGAGGATTTTTGCATCAATACTCATAAGAGATATCGGCCTATAGTTTTCTTTTTTTGTAATGTCTTTGGGAATCAAGGTAATGGTGGTCTCATAAAAAGAGTTAGGGAGCCTTCCTTTTTTAAAATTTTTTTGGAACAGTTTTAGAAGAATAGGTGATAATTCTTCTTTGAATATTTGGTAAAATTCACCTATGAAGCCATCTGGTCCAGGACTTTTGTTTTTAGAGGAGGATTTTTATTACTGATTCTATTTCATTGGCAGCAATCAGTCAGTTCAGATTTTCTGTTTCTTCTTGACTCAGTCTTGGGAGATTGTATGTTTCTAGGAATATGTCCATTTCTTCCAGATTGTCCAATTTTTTGGCCTACAATTGCTCATAGTATTTGCTTATGACCCATTGTATTTCTGTGGAGTCCATGGTTATTTCTCCTTTTTCATTTTCGATTTTATTTATTTGAGTCCTCTCTCTTTTTTCTTTGATGAGTCTGGCTAAGGGTCCATTAATTTTGTTTCTCCTTTCAAAGAACCAGCTCTTGGTTTTCTTAGTCTTTTGTACTGTTTTTCTAGACTCTATTTCATTTCATTCTTCTCCGATCTTTATTATTTCTTTCCTTCGATTCACTTTGGGCTTTGTTTGCTTTTCTTTTTCTAGTTCTTTTAAGTGTAAGATCAGATTGTTTCTTTGAGCTTTTTCTTGTTTCTTGGGGTAGGCCTATATTGCTATGAATTTCCCTCTTAGGACTGCTTTCACCGTGTCCCATAAATTTTAAGTCGTTGTGTTTTCATTTTCATTTGTCTTTAGGTATCTTTTGATTTCTTCCTTGATCTCATTAATAACCCATTCATTGTTTAGTAGTATGTTATTTAGCCTCCATGTGTTTGTGTATTTTACAGTTTTATTCTTGTAGTTGATTTCTAGTTGTTTCCTTGTTGATTCTTTGCCTGGAAGATCTATCCATTGGTGTCAATGGGTGTTAAAGTTTCCTACTATGAGTGTCTTACTATTAATCTCTCATTTTATGTTGGTCATTAATTGCTTTATGCATGTAGGTATTGTGTATATGTTTATTAGGGTTATGTCCTCTTGATTTATCGATCCCTTTACCATTATGCAATGCCCTTTTTAAAAAAATCTCTTATTATAGCCTTTGTTTTAAAGTCTATTTTATGTGATATAAATATTGCTATACTGGCTTTTTAAAAAATTTCCATTTGCATAAAATATCTTTTTCCTTCCCTTTACTTTCAGTCTGTGAGTGTCATTTGATCTGAAGTGGGTCTCTTGGAGACAGCATATGCATGGGTCTTGTTTTCTTATCCATTCGGTTACCCTATGTCTTTTGATTGGAGCATTTAATTCGTTTACATTTAAAGTGATTACTGATAGGTACATTGTCACTGTCATTTTATTATTCATATTTGTTATTTCTTTTTTTTTACCCCTACAGAAGATCCTTTAACATTTCTTGTAATGCTGGCTTGTTGGTGATGAATTCCTTAAGCTTTTTTTTCTGTCTGGGAAGCTCTTTATCTCACCTTCCATTTTAATCGAAAGCCTTGCTGGGTAGAGTACCCATGGTTGTAGATTCTTGCTTTTCATAACTTTGAATATTTCTTGCCATTTCCTTCTAGCCTGCAAAGTTTCCATTGAAAAGTCAGCAGTCATTCCATTGGGGGTACCTTGTAAGTAACCAGCTTCCTTTCTCTTGCTGCTTTTAAGATTCTCTCTTTGTCTTTGACCTTTGGCATTTTAATTAATTATGATGTGGCTTAGTGTAGGTCTGTTTGAATTCCTCTTGTTTGGAACTCTTTGCACTTCCTGAACTTGCATGTTTAATTCTTTTGTCAGGTCAGGGAAGTTTTCTGTCATTATTTCTTCCAATAGAGTTTCAATCCCTTGTTCTCTTTCTTCCTCTTCAGATACTCCTATGATTCAGATATTTTTACACTTTATGTTGTCCCAGAGGTCTCTTAAACTATCCTCGTTTTTTTTTAAGTTCTTTTTCTTTTTGTCATTCTGATTTGGTGTATTCAGCTACCTTGTCTTCCAATTCGCTGATTTGATCTTCTGCTTCATCCAATCTACTGTTGCATCCTTCTAGTGTATTCTTCATCTCTGTTATCATATTCCTCATTTCTGTCTGATTCTTTTTATGGTTTCTATGACCCCCTTTATGCTGTTGAGGTTCTCATTGTGCTCATCCATTCTCCCCATAAGTTCACTGAGCATCCTTATGATCATTATTTTGAACTCTGTTTTATAGGTTGCTTGCCTCCATTTCATTTGGCTTATTTTCTGCAGTTTTCTCTTATTGTTTCATTTGTGGCATATTGCTTTGTTTTCTCATTTTATTAGCCTCTCTGTGTTCATTTGTATGTGTTGAGAATATTTATTTCATCTCTCAGCCTTGGCCAGATGGCCTAATGTGGATGGTATCCTGTGTGGCCCAGTGATGCACTCTCCCTGATCTTTTATGCTGGGAGCTCTGGATGTGACCTTTGTGTAGGTTGTGTGTGATCTTCTGTTGTTGCCAAGACTTTATTGTTGTTAGTAGATCAGTGGGTGGGATTGATGTTCAGGATGATTAATTGTGGGAATTGGCTACACTCTCAGGATTAGAGTTTTGTGTGGGTTTAACCCACTGAGTGGGATTTGCCCTAGCAGGCTTGTGTACTTGTTGCAACCACTCTTTGTGTGTATCACTACTGGAACTAGTCAGGAGTTGCTCCATTGTGGTCTGGTGCTAGCCTCCAGATCTGTTGTTTTTGTGGTCCCTTGGGAGGGGGTCCCCCATAGGCCACGGTCAGCTGCTGCTTTTGATTGCTCTAATAATTGGTGCATATCTGTTTACAGATATTTTATGATGGATTGACTCCTTTCTGAATACATAATTTCCCCCTTTTTTTCTTTTTATAATAGTATTTACTTAAAGTATATTTGTCTAATATAATTACTCCAGATCTTGTTGGGTTCTTATCTGCCTAAAATATCTTTCCACCCTTTTATTATCAATGTATTTGTGTCTTATTTCAAAAGTGAGTTTTATGTAGTAGATTGCATATACTTAGATCTTTTTAAAAATTTATTCTGCCAACCTGTGCCTCTAGCTTGGATAGTTTAATCCATTTACATTTAAAGTAATTCTACATGGAAAGACTTACTTCTGCTATTTTGCAATTTTTTATATGTCTTCTAGGTTTTTTACACTTATTTTCTCATTTCTGCCTATATATGTTTACTTGATTTTTTTTGTAATGACAGGTTTTGAGTTCTTTATTTCTTTTGTGTATATTCTATTATAAATACTTTATGATTACTAGGTATTACTGTAACGTGCTAAAGTTATAACAATCTAATTACAATTGATACCATCTTAACTTCAATCTCATACAGAAACTCATTTCTATGCTGCTTCAACCTATATCTTTACAAATAAGTACCCAATAGCATATATTTATACTGACTGTAATGCATTTTTAACTCTGTAGAAAATAAAAAGTTATGTTATTAATCAATATCTTAAAAACAGCTTTTATATTTGCTTTTATGTTTATCTTTACCAGAAATCATTTTATGTTTATATTGCTTCAAGTTATTGTCTAATGTACTTCATTTTAACTAAACAGATTCTCTTTAACATTTCTTGTAGGGAGGTCTATTGAAAATAAACTCCTTCGGCTTTTGTTAATCTGTGAAGACCTCAATTTCTCCCTCACTTATGAAGGACAACTTTTTAGAGTATGGCATTCCTGCTTGACTTTTTTTTTTCTTTCATCACTTTAAAGAGATCCTCTACTGCCTACTGACTTCCAAGGTTTCTGGTTAGAAATAGTATTGTTGAGGACTACTTGTATGTAACAAGCTTCTACTCTTTTGCTACTTTCACAATTTTTTTTTGTCTTTTTCAAGAGTTTGATTATGCTTGCTGGTGTGACTCTCTTTAGTTTAATGCAATTGGATTTAGTTGACGTTCTCGAATTTGTAGATTCATGTATTTTACCCAATTTTGCACATTTGGGGCTGTTGTTTATGCCAATAATGTTTCTGCTTCTCTCTCTTATCTCCTAGGATTTCCACACTGTATATATTGGTCTGGTTAAGGGTGTCCCCGGGGTCTTTTAGACTCTGATCATTTTTCTTTAGTCTTCTTTATTTATGCTTCTGATATTTAATAATTTCAATTGTCTTATCCTCAACTTCGTGGATTCTTTGTTCAGACTGCTCAAACCTGCTAATGAACCTCTGTAATAAATGTTTCAATTTAGTTATTGCCCTTCTCAGTTCCAGAAATTCTGGGTTTTTTAAAATAATTTATGTCTCATTGTTAATGTTGTTATTTTGTTCACATTTTTTTCCTAATTCCCAATTTTTCTTTGTCCTTATTTTCTCTTTCCTCAAAGCAAATTTAAGATAATTGCTTTAATTCTTTTTCTAGAAAGTATGATGCCTTGGGGGAGGGTTTCAGTACATTTATTTAATTCCTCTGAATGAATAATGTTCTTTTACTTCTTTGCATGTTTTGTGATATCTTTTGTTGAAAATTGGGGGTTTTAGTGTTATAATGAAGTAACTCTAGAAATAGGAATACCACACATGTTACAAAGGTGTTTTCCTTTTGTATGTTATTTTAGAAGTCTCAGTTTTTGAGACTTTCCATACTACTTTTGCAAAGAATATTTCTTGTTGTATGTGATCACTTGTGTTTCTGTTCCTTTAGCTCATATTCAGCGAATATTTTGACAGAGATTTCCTTGAATTCCAGGAGCTGAAACAAAAATAAAACCAACAAAAAAAATTTTTTGAAATTACATAGAATAGCCACCACTCCCAATTTGGCAGAATGGTTATTGGCTGTGCATTCATTTAAAATTTAGCTAGGCTTACTCTGAGCCTAGGGATCAGCTTAAAGTGAATAGTTAAGGAGTCTCAAGACTTTTCTGAGCATGCTTCTGTTATGGGCATATGTGTGACTTTCTAAATACACCTTTGTCTACAGATGCTTTTGATCATTCTAATTGAATCCAACCAGGTTAGAAAAGCTGTGCAAAATAATTTGTTGGTAAGATCTACACTGCTCTCTCTAGTTCAAGAAGAATGGGGAACAGGGCCACTGATCAAAACCCAAACTGCCACCATATCAGAAAAGGAATGGAGGAAAGGAGATTAAAATGCTACAAAACTTTCCCACCATTTTAAAGATGGCTACTTCTTAATTGTGCATTTGATTTATTGTTTTAAAACTTTTACTGTTTCCTAAAGTCCTACAAAGTTGGTGCAGATAGCACATGGTGGTTTGTTCAGTGTTTCAGTGGGAGAAACAAGGGGTTAGAGTTTCAGAATCTACCATTTTGCTGATATCCTTCATGCTACTAGTTTTCTTAATTTCATTTTTATATTTAAGAGGAAATGCTGGACTATAAATTTAAAATTAAGCACTATTACAAAGTACACATGTAAAAACTCTAGGCCCTTGCTCCTCTCCTCCTCACTCCTGATCCCACTCTCCAGAGATAGCCATTTTCTAATCTTCTAGATTTTCCTTCTAGTATTATGATCACTTTGATAATACCATGCTTGTACTGACAGCTGTATCTTGCTGTTCGAGGTTTATATATTCTCTATTGACTTCTTACTGTGGAGGAGAAAAATTTAGCTCTTTTAAAGCTCAGCTCACCTACATGATTCTGCTCCACCCATGTTGATTTTTCCAGTATAGTTATATCACTTGGAATTTTTTTCTTTGCTTCAAGCTGTAATAGTAGAGATGTCCTCATATGTCTAGAGGTTCATCTGTTCATTCTAAGAGTAGAATGCTAAAACATTCTTGGAGATTGGTTGTCCAGAAGCCCACATGATAGGTCTGTTTCATATTGCAGCCTCCCTAGGGACATGTCTGTGGTGTTTTCCACAGCCCATGAACACGTGTTCTTCTGTGTTCTAGAATCTAAATCTTACCTCATCATCATTACAAACTGAAGATTTTCCCAGAGTAAGTGGATGGGTTGAGATTCTTGCTTCCTATAAATATTCTCTGGAAAAAAAAACTATTTCATTCAAAGAGAAAACAAAAGAGAGGACTAATGTGAAGGAAAGTGAAAAGTGTTAACAATAATTAGGAAAGGAGTTGTCTTGCACATAAACATGGGAGTTTCTGACAGGAAGCCTATATTGCAGGTGGATTGACAGAGTCTAGTGCTTTGCTACCCAACAATTGGACAGAGCAGTGTCAACCTGATTTGCCAAGTACAATGTGTAGAGCAAGGGTTTCACAGCTACATCAAGATTAAGATCCATGCTAGCCATAGAAATTTTAGCAAAATCCTTGACCTGTTAGAGGCTCAGTTTTCTCATCTATAAATGGAAATAATGCTGATAATATAGAGTTATTTTGGCATTGGAAATCATATATGTAAAGTGCATGGTACATGAATGATAATCCTGATTCAGTTCAAATAATCTTTCCTTAGTTTTTCTCACCATCTGCTGACAATTTTAGGTGCAGCTTAGAGAAAGCAGAAGAAATACTACAGAGGAGAAGGATGTTCTAGGGAATGTGGGAATCACATATATAAACATGTCATTAAAAATGTTTAAGGGCATGGTGATCACTGGAGATGAGAGGAAGGGCCTTCTGGTGTGTTCATCTGACTCATATGCCAAATAAAATGTATGAGCTAAAATATACAGCGAAAAAGCCCAGACCAGAGTACCAGCCTCAGTTTCACCGTTGTCATCTATAGAATCTTCAACAAAATACTTAGACAGTGAGCCTCAAATTTGTCTTCCAAAACCTAGAATAGTGCCAACCTACAGAAATATGGGATTGCAAAGACCTTTGAGCCCTGGTAGGACACTTAGACAGAGAGGTCATAATCTCAACCCCCTTCAGCCTCTTTACTTTATATTCAGGGACTAAAGTGAAAGCAACAGGAGTGAGAACATGAAGGTAGGGATAGAAAAGACCTACAGCTTTTCTTGCTGGAGGGGGCATGATAAGAGCAAGACAGGCCCTCACCTGGCAGTAATGCTGGAAAAGTCTTCTGTGTATAGAATGCCTCAGCTTTGTGGGCTAATAAGAAAGAAAGAAAATAAATATTCTGAATAGCACATTCTCCCTGACTTTAAGCTAGAGATCCTGTTGGGATGTCAGTAAGTAGGGGACAAGAAGAGCCAACATCTCATAATTAGAATGTATTTTCCAACCACTGCATCCTCCATCATTTTTTATCTAACAACCCCACCTAACATGACCAACCACTCTGCCATGCTACCAAAAGTCTCTCATACTGAAGCACACAAGTCTGGTTTGTCAGCCTCCCCACACGTCACACTGATGAAAGGCACCACAAGGTGACCTAGTAAGTCACTGATGTTGTATGATAAATATCGGTTATGTGGGGTGAGGAGGAACTTGCTAAAGGGCCTGTTGGAAAGTGGAGAGGCAGAAATCTGCCCACTCAATTGATGCACCTGATCCCTCTAACTCAGGTCTTTTTTATTTTCAGGTCAGACAGTGCAAAAACCAACTGGGATGAAATTCACAAATATCTAGAGGAGCTGGTGAATAAATACAAAAAGTACGGCTGATGTTTTCCTCTTCCAGGCAGGGTGCAAAGCTGTTTAGACTCGGTGGGCATGAGAATCCCTTGGGTCAGGAACACAGAACCCAGGGAGGTGCTCTGAAGTAGAAGCAAGGACAGGTCACACTGGTTCCATCAGGTCTCGGTAGCCTTTTTGGCTCCTTCCTGGAAGCCAGGCTATATTACAGGGGACATAGTCTGCCCATGAAAACCTCCCAGATTATGAAACAGGCAAACTAGTAACACAGTAACTAAACAGTGCTGAGAGCCAAGAAAAAGGGCAAGGGGCAAAGAATCACATAGCTACTTAAATGAAAAAGCAAAGACTTCAAAAAAATATCAAGGGTGATTTTACAGAGGAAGTGAAAATTTAAATGAAGTCCTGAAGAATGGGGAACTTCTGGGTAACAGGAACCATCCAAAAGACTTCCTGTAGAGTGAGTGGCTGAAGAGTAGGTTTAACCCAAGGGAGGGCTGGGAGATAAGGCTGGACAGGACAGCCTGGGACTAAGGTGATAGAGGCTTATAATGCCAGGCTGAGGGGCTTAGGTTTCCTGCTGTGGGAAATAGTGGGGTATAGATGATTATTGATCAGAAGTGTGAAATGATCTAGTTGTGCTCCACAGAGAAAGGTATGATAATTGTGGTTAAAATGAGTTGGAACAAGAGACAGAAATAGTAAAATCTTAGAGTAGTGATTTATCTAAGAGAAAATGAAGGTCAGCAAATAATGAAGTGTCTAGGTAGGGGAATGAAAAGAAAGTAATGAATGGATGCCAAGAACAAGAATAATTCCTTTGAGATGAGAGGGAAGGGAAAGACAGGCAAGGAGTGAAGACCTATGAAGGGTCAAAGAATTTTAGAGTAAAAGAGACCATTTGGGAAGCCCTAATTCAGGATGCTAGGTGCCTATCTTCTTGTCTGTGTGCTCTGTGCATGTCTGTTTGTGTGTGTGTGCTCTGTGCATGTGTGTGTGTGTGTGTGTGTGTGTGTGTGTGTGTGTGTGTGTGTGTGTGTGTGTGTGTGTTGAGGCAGGGGGTGAATGTGAAAGACGTTTAGGATATTGGAAGTATATACATGGAGCAGGATGCCATCTGGCTCTCTACTAGGAAGGACCAACAACTCCACAGCCCTCAGAATTCTTCACTAAAATTATGAGAACTCACAGGGTTTGGAAAATGTGTCCCAAAGTGGAAGAGTTGGAGTGGGAAACAGGGAAGTTCTAATAACTTCCCCTCTGTGACTGCTTATTGGTATTTTGAGCCTGTGTTTATGGCTTCTCACGAGGAGTGCTTTCTCCTCAGCCCAAAACTGCGGATGTCCTTCATCGCTTACTCCACAATTGGCCAAACCCTCATGAAGCTCACCTCAAACAGGTAAGTGCTGTTTTGATCCCCTAAAGAAAGCCCGGTGGGAAAGCTACAGGGATAGCCAAGGAGTGTGGGGTTCCCTGAGACCTCAATGAACAACCCACTGGTGTGCAGGCTGAGCTGGGCTCTCCCTCAGTGCCTACCTTCACTTTCCAGTCCTGGCTCTCTGGCCCCCTCTGACTCCTGGCTGCACTGGAACTGGCTGGCCCCAGTGCTTCTAGACCATCACTGCCCCTTCTAAGCCCTGCCCTCGACCTGAGTCCTTTCCTCAGTGCTCTTCCTTTTTCTTAGAATAGGCTGGCTGTGAGCACTCTGGATCTAGTAGAGCAGATGTATGGATCCTTTGTAAATA